>JAUIRK010000106.1:1115000-1601460 GCA_030549495.1 Nectonema munidae
AAAATGAGTTGTGATAATGGCATAGATGTCAGAGGTGATGTGATGGTTGAGTCGATAGATTGTTGCCACTGCAGTAGTGTAGAGTTGGTTATAGTATTTGTAAAAGTGGAGATGGGTAGAGAAAATAGGGGTAGGATCTGAGAATCGGAGATATTTGATTTTGCGATATAGTCAACGAGGTAATTTTCAAAACAGCTGGAATGAGCTGGGCACCAGACGATTTTTACTGCAAAGTGATTGGATAGGTGAATAAGTTTGCGTGCTAAACTATAAGTTGAGTGTGAGATTTTATTTTCGAGTTTTAGGTTTTTTATTAAATTTTGCGAGTCTGTGAAAAAAGTTATGTATTTGAAGGAGGTAGAAAAGGAAGTTAGGTTATTAAGGAGTATGTTGCAGGATAGTAGTACTGCGTGAATTTCAGTTTCGTGTGCAGTGATTTCTGGATCTAGGTTTGTGTGTTGGATAAGAAAAGGGTTTTTTGTGTTTTGTAGGAAGAAAGCGCATGCAGCTGAAGAGCGGTGTTGTGATTTAGAACCGTCAGTGAAAATTGAAAGTGAACAGGTATTGTTTGTTGTGCGTTGGTGAGCTATAGAGTTTAGGGCAAGATATCTGTGGTGACAGATGTTTGTGATGTAAGGAGGAGACGAAGAAGGGTGGATGAGCTCGATTGGGTGGTTTAATGGTAGTACTTGATAAGATGTTTTGTTAGGAGCAAACTGAATTAATAAGGAATTGTAATACTGCAGGGATTGGGATGTTTGAGTTGTGTATAGGCTGGTGAAAGGATGTGGTGGGGGTGTAGAGCAGAAAGTTATAAGGTAATTTTTAAGAAGCGTTTTCTTTAGATTGAGGTGTAGCGGTAGCGTGTTAGTGAATAATTCAAGTTTTGTAGTTGGTGTAGTGTGATAGGCATTGGTGATAGAAAGAAGACACAGGCGATGAATTTTGCTGAGATGAGTGATGGATGACTGGTGTCTCAACTCTGAGCCCCATGAGAGAACTCCATATTTGAGGACAGGGAAAATTAGACTTTTATGAATGAATTTTGTGATTTTTGGGGAAAGTCCCCATTTGTAAGAAATTCCGTTTTTAAGAGAGAAAAGGGTTTTGATTAGTTTTTGTGAGATGCTTTTGAAATGAGTTGAGAATTTTAGATTGGGTTGAAAGGTGAGTCCGAGATATTTTACTTGGTTTTGAGGATCTAATTTGTCTGTTGTGTTCAGTTGTAAGGGTAAAGGTTTGATTCTTTTGCGTGTAAAGTGGATTAAGTGGGATTTATTAGGGTTAAAGGAAATTTTGAATTGTTGGGCTTTGAATTGAATTTGTTTTAGTAAAGAAGCAGATTGTTTAAGATTTTCGTTTTGCTCAGAACTAGAAAAGGAGAAAAGAAGATCATCGGAGAATCCCTGAGAAAAGTCAGACTTGTTGTTGATAAAGGCAAGAAGTGGATTGATGAGTATTAACCAAAGTAGGTCAGATAAGTTGCCTCCTTGAGGAGTAGAGAGAGAGAGCTCGCGAATATATGAGTTGTTGTTTTCAGTTAGAATTAGAATGCGATGGTTGAGGTAATTGTGTATGAATTTTATCATGTATGTGGGGTAGGTGTTATCTATGAGATTATTAATAATAGCTGGGTTCCAGGCAGTGTTAAAAGCATTTTCAATATCTAGGAATCTATATAGTACAGACCTTACAGTAAAATAAGCACCCACAACATGATCATAATGATGCTTGTTTAACCATTATTTTAAAATTTTATTGGGAAATAATCAAAATTGATTAGTTTATTTGCTGACAAAGTTGACTTTTTTTCTAACAGAACCGGCAGACAAAAAATTTGAATCTCACTACTGTATATATGTATATTTTCCTGAATTTAGACTCATCATATTATGACAAGACCAGGTATATATATTACATAACAACTAATTCACTTCGCTAATGGAAATAGAGAATGAGAGTTTAAATGTTGAAGTAACATTATCTGTATACACGATGGGAGAGCAAAAATAAGGCAGATGATTTACAAGGTCATTAATGTCAGAATAAATAGAAGAAGGCACAAAATTAAGCCCTGAGGGACACCGCACCTATTATAATACTTTTATGATTGCACAACTTTAAAGGAAACAAACGAGGGATTTTAACTAAAGCCCATTTTGTAAAGCTTATAAAGAAGTAAAGAGTGTGAAACACTTCCAAAGGCATTGGAAAAATCAAGAAAGGTACATAATGAAGGCAAGGTATGATCCACCGATAAATCCTTCAAGAAACTTAAAAAAGCTAATTCTGTAGATTTATTAGAAGTAAAAGCAAATTGGTGCTGAGATAATAAGGAGGAATACTCAACAAACTATAGCATTTTAGTTAAGATGATTTTCTCAAAAATCTTTGAAAATGATGATAGAATAGATATTGGCCTAAAGTGATCTATAGTAGTATTTCTTTTATTTGACTTGAGAATTGGAACAACTCTACTTATCTTTAACTCATTTGGAAAAGTACCCGTTAACAAAAAGGAGTTGAAAAGAAAGGCAAGAACATTAGCTAATATGGAAAGTGTAAAATTTAGTACATGAAGGTTAATCTCGCCATATCCACAGCTTTTTTTGTTTCTAAGTGATGTTGCTGCCAGAATTACATCTTCAGAAGTAATCGGTAGAAAGACGAAAGATTTTTCATTGAATTTTAATGAATTGTCAATAAAATCTAAATTACTTTGAGTGGGATTAGAAGCAGTGCTTTGAAAGGCTTTGGCAAAGTCACTACAACTAAAAGGAGTGTTTTTTTTAGATTCAGTCTGCTTCAAAATATTATTTATATTTCTCCAAATATTTTTATTGTTGCTATTAACAAGTTGATATTGTAGGAAATTAGATTTTGCTAACTGAATTTTTGATTTATAGTACTTTAAGAAATTTTTGTATTTAGTTAAAGTGTAAGCATTGTTAAATATTTTATTTGCTCTGTACATATTTTCTTTCAGAAGTTTCAATTTTTTAGGTGCATCATTGAATGAAGGTTTATGAAAAGAACTTGTAGTTTTATTTACTAAAGGAAAGATCTATTGAATGCATCATTAAAAGAAGCAAAAAAAATATCAAAGCATCGTTTCGCATTGCGTGGTAGAAAAACATTTTGAAAGTTTGTGTTGCCAGCAGTTTGATGAATTTCATTTTATTTGAATTAGAAAAACAACGCTTATAGAGATATTTATCAGAAAAATTATTATTTACTTAAAGAAATTTTTCAAAAATAAACAACACAAGAAGTGATAAGAAATTTTACAATCGATATTAATAGTTTCAAATTCTGTTTCAAAATTAACAAATATATTATCAAACAATGTTCCACTATGACCTGTTGGTTTAGTAATAGTTGGTAGAAGCCATACTGCCAAAGTAGAGAAATGAAGTAAGAGCAAAAGGATTCGTTTCGATTGAAAAGAGATTAGAGGTCTCCACAGATTATATCATTTTTCTGATGTTTTTAATGTGAATAAACTCTCTAGATATGATAAGAAGTTGTAACTATTTGAAGAAGGAGGCTTATAAACAACCGTTATATTTAATTTCTTTTTTGAGATAATGAATGAAAAGTTTGCCATATCACATAATATTATAGCTTATTGTTTGGGCTTTAAAATCTAACAATGTGAAAGAATTTCTATAGTATAGACCTAATGCACCCGATCTTTTTGACCTAGAAAAGTGACGAAAAGTTTAGCCATGAATGTAAAATTTTGATAGATCATCACATTGCCATACTTCTGTTAAAATTAGAACATCAAAAGATAAAGAGGTTGAATGTAACAAAAATTAATGATGAAAGAACATTATCTGAAGAGTTTGGAAAAAAAACTTTACATCAGAATTAGATGAAGTCTCATTTATGTATTCATATTTAGAGTCCGAAATTAGTTCAGTTGATTTTACATAATTGCCTTCAAAATTTATATTAAACAGTTAATTGCTGATTAGATTATCGCAAATTTGTGAATATCATGGCCCATTAAATGATGTCTTTATTAATAAAGGAAACAAGATGGTTTTTGTCATAATTGTCTCGATGCTGTTTTAATTTAAGTATAGTATTACATTTTTTAGAGTTACAGGAGTGTTCAAATTCAATTTTGTTATCAGCACAATTCTTATAAAAAAAGTATAATTTTTATTTTTTGTACAATTATTTGATATGTGATCAAGACCACACAAACAAAATTCGTTGATGTACAGTCTTTATGTTTTAACAAAACTGCGTAAAATTCTAGATCATAAGCTCTACACTGGAAGAAGATATATTTGTTCAAAAATATAGATTTTACAAATTGCGATGTAAACTGAAACCCCAAATTACAGTATTACAAATAAATATGTTAAAGATATTTTACAATTCAAAAAAGTAATTTCATAGATATATAATATTTATAAAAATAAAATATTTCAAAAATAACAAAAAAATACATCTTTTGTAATAAATTTAAAAATTATTTCTTGGACTCCACTTTATTCCACTGTTTAAATTCAAAATTATAAGTTCTAATTTCAAATTTTTTTATATTTTATTGCTAATTTATTTCCACAAATTTTAAACTCTTTTTCAATGCATCCTATAACATATACTATATCGTAGCAAATCAGTAGATTGTCCAACAATATACTATCGATCGAGTTGTCTTTTTTCATTTCTCTATTGTCATCCCTATTCATTTAACCCATTAAGTACCATAGAAATCAGACGATATCTAAAAAAACGCAGACGATTTATATTCAAAGTCATTGAAAAAAGCAGACGAAAATGAAATTACTTATGTTCTCAAATGGGAGCATTGGTACTTAATGGGTTAAATAAGAATATTCTTTCCTTGGATGTAATACCCCAAATAATAAAAATAAAAAAACTAAACTTTGTTTCAAGATACAAAAATTTCTTTTTGATATTTTCAACCATTAAATTTTCTAAAAAAAATTTTTTTTGCACGAACATTAACTATTTTGTTTCTCCTATATTGAGTTTCAATAGATTTTGTAAATCTTGTTTGTATTTGGTAAGGTAACTTATTTTAATAGTTTGGGTCTTATGCGAAAGAATGTACAAAATAAACTTCACATTATGTTCATATATAAATTAAATTAAGAGTTATACTAGAACAGGGGTTCTGAATAGTTTTCCCTCATTTATTCCCTTGTAATAAAATAATAAAAAAAATTTACTTCTTACTTTCATACAAAAATTTTCAACGGTACAAAAAAGATAATAATCCGATATAAAATTATTTATTGGTTCTGTATAATAATAGTGATATCAAATAACGGGTTAAGTAACTTTTTTACCACCTACTAACTAATTTTTTTTACCTCCAATGGGTAAATTTACTCCCATTTGAGAATCTTTGAGTTTTTTTTATTTATCAGTAACGCGTCCAAGGAAAGAATAAACTTCCATAGCTCGACAGATTGATAAGAATAGTCACGATTAGGAATCGTGTAAACAAAATCTTCAGGTCAAATTTCCCGCTACCAAAATCTTGTAAAATCAAAATGTTCAAAAACCACAATCCTTGAAAAGCAAAATATAGCTAATCTCTAAAAACTAATATCTCCGCTACAAAAATTTTCAAAACTTTTATTTCTTACCAAAATCCCGAAATCGTGAGTCAAAAAGTGTTCGCTTTAAAAATTATTAAATTATTAAAAATATTTATAAATTTTTTTTTGAATATTTAACATTCATATAAAACCTTAACATAAAAGTGAATTCGAGATTTATTTCACAGCCTCTACAAAAAAAACGAAACAAAATTTTTTTGAGATATCTTTTGATACAGTGCGTAGCTAGCAGGGGGCGGTTGAAGCCGGTAATTTTTTTTGTTATGGAATCATTAAAAATTCAATAGTAATATTCTAGACTTCTATAATAATAATAATAATGAATAATGGTTTGCTACACTATGTTTCCTTGTTTAACTATATTATTCAGGTTTTGGCGATTTGAAGTGTTTCAAAAACTTTTTAGTAGCGGTAAAATTAACATCTGTCCATGCGACACTTATCTGAGGTACGCCACTGTTTTGAGATATACTATTTTTCAAAATGCATTTGTTCAATTGATTTAAAATTTATATTTAGTTTTTACTATAATTGATTTTAGAACAATTTTTAGAATGAAGTTAAAAAGTTATGAAAATATAAAAATTCCACAATCTATAGACTTTAGAGTTTTAGACTAAATAAAAAACAAATGAAATCCAATTATAAAGAGTTATATTCCAAATATATTTATAAAAGGTTATTTCTTCCACCATACCGGCAATAATGGGTAAACTTTTTTCCAATATTTAAATAACTGTTTTTGCAAGGAGGGGAGAGTTAGGAGTCAGAAGTCAAGTATTTGTTTAAAAAGGAGAGTCAAGAATTAGAAATTTTCCCTACCTCCAACTGCACATTTTCAACTACACTAAGCATGCTGCTATATTACTTAAATCAGCGCTAAACTCATAGTCACCTTAAATCATTTAATTGGTGTAATCATTCCATTCACAACACTTTGAAATATCTGCTATTATTTAAAATCACAAACATGTTAAACAAGTATGATTATAAATTTAAAAGGAATTAATTCAAATATAAAATTTAATGATATCAATGACATCTTTATTGATTTTGGTTAACAATTATTAAGAACATATCTAAAAAAAATATTCAAATGGATTGAGAATAGTTTTTTTCAATTTTTCTTGTTGAGAGGAATGTAACATTACTGGTTTTAACACTTTAAAATAGCTCAATAACCTTATTTATAAAATGCACTATTTTATACACTAGAAAATAAATCCAAAAGAGGTATGTTTTAAATATTTGATGGAGTTTTAAAAATATCATGCTGTTTTGCTGGTGCCTATTTCTCCTTTTTAAAAGTGTATGCGAATGCAAAACATACATCATTGGCGATGAACGAAACGAAGGCAGAATATTTGATGGTATTGGCGCTGTTAGTGGAGGTGGGGCAACGTCGAAACTTTTAGTAGATTATCCAGGGGATAAACGGTCTCAAATTTTGGACTACCTTTTTTTGCCGAATTACGGAGCTTCTTTGCAGATTTTGAAGGTTGAAATTGGCGGAGATGATCAAAGCACAGATGGGACGGAAGCCTCGCATATGCATTACAAGGGAGATGAGAATTATCTGCGTGGCTATGAATGGTGGTTGATGAAGGAAGCAAAAAGTAGGAATCCTGACATAAAGATTGCAGCTCTTGCCTGGGCCTTTCCTGGTTGGATTGGCGATGTTGCTAATAACAATCCATATGCTAACCCAGATGATCTTTCCTGGTACCTGACATCGTGGATAAAAGGAGCTAGAACGCACCACGGTATAGACGTCGACTACATCGGAATTTGGAATGAAAAAGATTACAATGTTTCCTTCATTGTTTATTTCTGCGATTACTTACAAAGAAATGATTTAGGTCATATTAAGGTCGTAATACCCGATCAATATGACTTGGATTGGGAAATCAGCAAAGAGATTTTAAAAATACCTGAATTGAGAGATTCTTCGAAAATAATAATCGGAGAACATTACCCAGGTACCAAATCTTCTCAATATTCATTAAATTTACAACATATTTTATGGTCTTCAGAAGACTACAGTACCAATAGCAAGGAATATGGTGGTGGATGTTGGGCAAGGGTTTTGAATCAGAATTACGTAGTAGGTAAAATGACGAGTACAATTGCTTGGAATCTTATATACAGTTACTACAAAGGACTGCCATATCCATACTCAGGCTTGATGACTGCGAACACGCCCTGGTCAGGGGAATACGAGATCGATCTTCCTATTTGGGTTACTGCGCATACAACGCATTTCACGCAGCCTGGATGGCAATACCTCGACTCTGCTGTTGATCTCTTATCGAATGGCGGATCTTTTGTTACTTTGGCCTCGCCAGATAGAAAATATTTGAGTATAATTATTGAAAGTGCGACGTGGCAAAACTCACAATGTGTTAGACCAGAACTACCCAAGTTCAATGTCTCTGTCCTTCAGACCATTTCTTTTAAACTTATTTCATCCTTTATCAATGTCTCAACGTTGTATGTTTGGCGCACACGTTTAGATCCCAAAGATTCTTCAAAATGGTTTAAACTTGGAGAATGCATTCATCCTAAAGATGCCGTTTTCAGTGTCGATATCGAAGCTGATTATCTCATAACCATAACAAATATTCAACCCAACAACATCACTCGAATAACACCAAACAATAAATATAATGATTTTCCAATCCCATATCATGATTCATTCAATGGCGGTCCTTTGTATTCAGAGCCAAAATATTTATCACCTCAAGTTGGGTCTTTTGAGATAAGTAACGAATCTGATGGTTCAATTGTTTTGTTACAAAGTGTGATCCTGAGGCCAACATGCTGGTGCTGGGGCCATATTTCCTCTCAACCTTTTCCCATCGCATTTATCGGGGACCATGATTGGGGCTCTGCTGATGCTTCTATTGATTTTAAATTTCCGCAAAAGAATGGCGCTTCATCTATGTTTTTAGCAGTTCGCGTTGATAAAGGTGGTTGCGATACAAATGAAGCGAGAGGCATCTTTGCTAAAGTTGACATCAATGGCTTGCTGACTCTTTATGGTGACTATCTCGGTGAAAATGTCTTAAGCACTACCAAAGCTTTTAAGTTAAATAAAAAGGGGTGGAATACCATCACCTTAAGAGTAATAGAAACAAACCGAGAAAGCGATTCTTTGCTCAAATCTTCCCATTATAAAAACGGTGGAAGTGTAACCTTATCAGCCAACGCCTCTTGCACTCTTCATCGTTATGACCATGCTTCAACCTCGCAAACAGATCTCAATGCTTCCAAAGACGAATCTCTCGCTGTACTCCTTCTTCAAGTAATGTTGAATGATCATATGCTTTTTGATTTAAAACTATCTTGCCAAGACATTCCCAACCATGGTTTTGTTGCTTTTGGAACGGGAAACTTTGGCTATGCGCTTTTCCAAAACTTTAAAATCAGTCATGCCAAAAAATCTACAACTCCAAATTTAATAAAACCCAAAAAAACTAAATTTTCCTTAAAACGCTTAAAAGCTATAATTTCATTTTTAATTATGATTTTAAATTTTTAATGTGTTTATATATTCATCCCTTGTGTTTTTAATTAATTAAACATTTTACTTTTTGAAGTTCAGTCTTCTGATAAAAGTTCCTGGCTCAAGAAGCTTCTCTATGTACTGTCTTATATTAGAATTTGTAAGTTAATTTTCAGATGTACTGATTCTACTGGATGTAGACAATTCCTTGAAGATTTCTTTTAAGTTTATTGTTTTAGGAATTTTCTTTCTCTTCCGTAATTAGTTATTCATGCAAGATATAAAGACTCATTAGTTCTTCATTTATGTAACTTTTCTCAGTTGTTAATTGAATTAATCATTCAATAATTTTACTAAATTTTAGATTTCCAGGATAATGAAAGTTCTGGATTAACGAAGATCCGAATTAGTAATTTTCGGGTATCTAGAGACATAAAACAAAAATAAAGTTTCCTAAATTTGGATATTTGGTTCCAAATAGGCTAGCATCCAGATGTCTAAATTTACATGGCTTTAGAAACTTTTTTTCTTCACACGGTAAAAGATATTTGAAAAAAAGCTTTAAGAATAATAAATAAATCGGAATGTAGTTCTATTCAATTTAAACTTCATTAATTATTATTATTACAATATTCGCAATCTATTAGATAATAGTTCATATTTTTTGCACCCCCACCCCCTGAATTTTTTGACCCCCTCATAATAAAAGCTGGCTAAGTCTCTGTGGGGGGGGGGGGGACGCTTATGGAAATTTTGTAGTGTATAATTTTTTAATGATGACACAAAGTTGTGTGCGAGAAAAAATAACAAGTATGCGTATATGCGATTCTTTCTTTGTCACATTTTTAAAAAGCTTGGCATGCAAAAAAAATTTCTGTAATTCACTTTGCCAGGACAGACGCACTGCAGTGTCTTATCTGATACACAAATAATAGATTCAGCAATTTCTCCTCATTCTTGATACTCATGAGAATACTCGTCTTACCTTTATTCCGCATGCACAATATAAGAATCATTCATCAAACGACTTCTTACTATTCTGGATGCATCATAAAAGGCCAAGATATAAGTTTCTTTAATTTAAAATAATTCTGTCTGGTATAAAACTCTTTTTGAAATTGCCTAGAGTAATAATTAATTTTCCTAGCTCACGTGAATAATGCTCTTTCTCTCTCTCTCTCTCTTTCTCATTTATGCAATCCAAAAAATTTATTTACTGATTAAAATCACGAGACACGTTTGCACTACTCGATAAATAATTCAAAAAAAAAGATAACTGCAAAATAAATGAACAATAAAAATGTAAGGCTATTCTGGAAAAGCTTGCACAAGAGAAGGTTGAGCGATAAAATATTGAATCGTGAAAGTATCTACTCTACAAATGGTCAAATAGACACACTGTCGAATGTTGTGCTTCTCTGAAGCTTTTTGTGTCATTTATCCTTTATATATCAATGGTAATTTGTTAGTAAACCGCCATTTAATATATACCAAATTGACTTGGTAACTAACTACCCTGACTGACTAATATGAGTTAATAAATAACTAATTAATTAACCAACTAACTATTCTAACTAGAAGTAAAATACGGAAATAAATTTATATGGCTCAGCAAATGTCCATTGGATAACTAGAACTTAATCCAAATGCTACCAAAAAAGATAGACCGAACTGTTTTCGCTTCCATTGATAGCACTTTACATCTTAAACATCATTGAAATGCACAAACTCGACATAAAAAAATTCTTTTATAATCTCATCCTTTTTAACACTGCTGAGATTAACTAAAAAACTTGGTAAATCTCTTCTTACTGAAATTTCAAAGCTTTTTGTTGCGCTGACTGAAATAAATCTTGTATGTATCGTTTGTAACAATTTTAGGCACATTGAATCAAAATGTGTTAAATATAAAAATTGACTTTATTTACCTAAACTCGAAAAATTGACTTTGATTGACTTAAAAATTTGAAATTAGTTCAAAAAATTTTAGACAAAACAAGTAAAGATCTTCAAAGAGTTTTTGCTAAACGGAAATATAAGTTGACTTTATTGACTTTTACTCGCCCTGGTCATTACAATGTAAAAAATGGGCGAAAATCTGAATAAAATTGGTATAAAACAGTTTTTTTTTTGCAAAAAAATCGTTTCTGTCAAGTGTTTTCTTCACAATGGTTATTTATAGTTTATATAATACAAATATATGAGTATGAGAGAAATAAGGGACCTGAAGGCACATTGAGATGAGAAGATGTATTGTCAATGTACTAGTCCTTTGATGAGCTATATAGTTTTTTAAGAAAGAATTATGTAATTTGTCCACAGGAATAAACTATTTTCTAATGATCTAGAAGTTAGTGTAATGATCTAGTATTGAGCGTTCCAAAAAAGATCTTGATATTGAAGAAGAAATTCCTCTCTTGTGAACTTTCTTATTAGCTAAGATCTTAATCATCAAATGAATAAGATGAATAAGAAATCTGAAAATTTTCAAACAGCGCAGGTACAATAACTATGACAGATACCAATATGTGAAGATATAGCTATTGTCAAAAAATTTTTTATAAATGTGAATAGAAATTGACTATTTTTTTCATTTGGTGTGAAAGAAAAAGTCTTTTATTTAGTTGATGAAGGTGGAAAACTTTTTGTAATTGAAAAGAGATGATTATGAAGGATTTCATAAGGACTAGTGTTAGGGTCGGTTGTGATTATAATCTGAATCCCAGAAATTTCTAGAATCGTAATCAGAATCTTAATCATTTTTTTAGAAACTAGAATCAAAATCAGACCCAGAGAATCATAAAAAAAACAGATTCTCTCAGTAATTGTACCGCTGGAAGCTTCGCTCGTATACATCAAGAGAACAAGAAGAGTTTCATAAAAAACTTAAAACTGAGATCTATAGTACCTTCCATATCTAAGCAACACAATTAGATGGCATTCAGGCTACAGAGTAGAAACCACGGGTAGAGAAGCATTTTTTATTCCTACAGCCAGAAGTCATGTCATCTGCCCTTTAGTGTTTTTACAACTATGACAAAGTACTATATGCATATTTCAATAGATCAGTGAGTATCAATCTTTATTCTCTTATGGACCCTTTTCAAACTGGAAAATTTTTTGTGGATCCTTTCTTTTTTTATTGCTACCAAATTTATTTTTTAAGTTGTTTTATTTTTCAAAAATATAAGAATAATTAAGCATATATATTTTTAAGCTTGCTAATCTATAAAAAATTAATTGAATTTTATAAAATCAAATATACATTTCACATATAAATGTGAAAACTTTTTGAATGTAGATAAAGAACACTACTGAGAACGCCTTAAAGCAGTGCTTCTCAACGCATAAAATCGGTTTTTATAAAAAGCCCTTTTTAAATAACTCAGAAATATTATTCTAGTTACTTAAGCTGAAACCAAATTGCTGCATATATATCATAAAATTAATAAACAGACTATTCATATATAATAAATCAATAAGTTTGCGAAATTTTGACTGTTTTAATATGATATTGTTAGCGGGTTTTTCCTGCAACTATGCTATGTGGGCCACAAAACTAGAGGTTGAGGAATCAATATATACAATCTCTTCTTCTTTGCCTACACCTTATCCCCAAGTTGGGGATCAGTGGCTGAGATCCGCTGTCTCCACTTCTCTCTGTCCATTGCGGCGTCTTCTCTGAGTCCAAGCTCCTGTAGTCGCTTCACACCACGATAGCTACCACATTCTAAGATATCACCTTTCTTTTTCCAGATGGGTACTAGTACGCTTTTCTTCCAGTCTTCAGATATTTTTTCTTCAATCCAAACTCTTTTTATTAGGTCTACCATCCATGTTATCGTATCATTTCCTTTTGCTTTAATCATATCAATGCTAATCTCACTAAGTCCAGTTGCTTTATAATTCTTCATCCTCCTCATTTGCTGCAATACTTCATCTTCATCTATTATCTTTTCTGGTCCTTCAAAGCTTCTTCCAATTCTTCCTTTTTATTTCCCATATTTAATAGTTCTTCAAAATATTCTGCCCACCTGTTCTTAACTTCTTCAGTGTCAAAGATCATTTTTCCTTCTTTATCTTTGATAATATTGACGTTTCCAATCTCCTCCCTTTCTTTCTGTCTTGGTTTGGCAATTCTGTATATCTGATTTTCTCCTTCTTTCGTTTTTAAATCATCATACAGTTTTTGTGTCCATTGATTTCTAGCCACCGCAATACATTTGCTTGCTTCTTTTTTGTTCCATATAATTCTTTGTCTTCTTTCAAGTTCGTTTTTTGCCACTTCTTAAAAGCCATTTTTTTTTCAACACTCTTCTCACACTTTCCTTCCACCACCATGTCTCTTTTTGCTTTATTCCTCCAGACTTGTTGCGTCCCACGACTCTTGCCCGTACCTATATGCCGTACATTATAATTGTATAGAATCGGCACCAACCCTAATGAGGACAGGAATTTTGAAAAAGAATAGGTTAACAAATAACCAAAGTTGTCTGTTCATATCACCTGATACTACAACACGTGATATTTATTAAATATATCTCTGAAAAGGGTTTTTTCGAACACAGATTGCATAAAATTGATTTCTGATGAAAGTATAGCTACCAAAGAAGGATCAGTATAGAAAGAAGATCAAAATTAGACACTACATAAAGTATAGGAGAAATGAATTAGAGACTAAAAACTGATAACGAATTTGTAGACAAAACCATAGATGCCGTATTGAAATATATAGTTCAAGCCTGTCTCTATAGTTAATACACTAAGTAAAGGATAAACTAACGAAAAATCATCAAATTAAGTAGTGCTAAATTGGTCTGTTTATTTAAATTAGCACACAATAATATTTTTTACTATGTCATTTTACAACTTTTACAAAAATTTCATGGAAGAATTAATTATTATTTATCATTAAATATATTATCAAATAAAAGCCACCTATAGGTTTATCGAAAAATTTCATGAGAATAAAAATTTATAAATTTAGTGAGCTTTTAGCAAACATGATCTCATTTCGTCTTGACTAGAGATTTGGTCCAATCGCCATTGCTGATATGGAGAATCATTATTATACCATTATTTTATAGATTTGGCTGAAAACCCATTGAAGTGTATTAGTTATGTAAAGAATCACAAAAATACTGTCAATATGAAATAGAAAAACGTCGATTTGCTAAATCGGACGAAAAGTGTTCAAAAATGAGAAAAAAAATCTCACTACAAATTAACCAAAGGTAAAAAGTAATCGCAATTTAAATCTAGAGCAGCGGTTCTCAACATTTTCATGCTGGCGTCCCCATTTTTCCTTAATCTAATTTGCTGACCCCATCATAAATAAATTGTAATTTATTATAGTCTTTGCAAATCTCCAAATGTGACTTCATGCAAAATTCATCCAAAATTCTATGAATCTTCATGTATTTATCTATAAAATTTAACCTGTTTGATATGTCATTTTCTGTGCATAAAAGAGATTTATAAATTTTACACCAGAAAATATAATAAAGGTCTCAATGAAATGGTTATTACAGCATTTTTTCAACAAACTTATCTTAGGTGAAGTTTTGGACAAAGCACGGCCTAAATCATGTTTGTGATCAAGTTCTTACACTTTATTTGAAGTAAACTTCAAAATGCTAATTCGCGCACATATGTTAAGGGAAAATGCATAAGCATTCTGAGCCTTTCTTTTTATCAAAAATTCACTAGCTTCAATGATTCAAAATCAACTTTGCAAAAGCTATCGTTTATAAAAACAATAAACTTGTTTTGATAACCTCTTGATATGGAACATTTTAAATTTTTGTTACAAATGGGTTTTTGAGTAATGTATGAAATGACATATATTTGGAAAGTATGAAATCTATTCATTTTTAAAGTCTTCAAATATTCCATCAACAAGCTTTGAAGTTTATCATTGAAAAAACATTAGTTTGATTTTCTTCAGTGAATAAGTTCAATGTAGGAAACATGTATGCTTCAAATGATAAAATGTTTAAAGCTAGAACTTTAATGGATTTATTAAACAAAAATTTTAGAAAATGGGGAATTTTTCTTGAACAACTATCTATACATGAAGCTATGATTAAATATCTTCTTCATCATTCTTCAAAACAATTTATTAAAAGTAAGCCTATGAGGTTTGGATATAAAGAATGGATGTTGTGTAGTTATGATGGTTTTTGCTATGCTTTTGGTATTTATTGTGATGCTAAAAACTACAACAGGGAAGGTAAAAAATGAACCTCTAGGAACAAAAGTTATTTTTGCTTTACTAAAATGCATAAAGTTTCCAAGCAACGTAGTAAATGATTTCATGGTAAAATTAAAAATTTTTCTGCTAACTTTCATACCTTTTTAAAATTAAAAATATATAGTCTCTTTTATATTTGATTGAAAAAAATACGTTTGTACTGACTCACTTATTCATTTCATTCGCTTTATCTATTTTTAATTACATTACAGGCATTCATAAAAAAATTTAAAGAAAAGATTATGTTTATAAAATTTTATAAGCTTAATTTTTTAACGCCATCTTAATTTTAAAAAAAATTTTTGACATTAATTAATTTTAAATCTGACAAATTCGTTTCCCATCTTTATTACGTTTACTATAGTTTATATAAGTAGTACATAATGAATTAATATTGTGTACATTTTTGAACTTGTCTGTGTGTGAATTCACTTCTTCTCATTAGGTTTTGTGATTATGTACTAAGATGTAACGGAGATCCGCAGATACGAATCATCCGCAAAATTTTTTACATCCTTTTAAGATCCTCATTAGCTAATCATTTAGGTTTCAACATCCGCATCAAACATTTTCCTTTTTTCTATATGCCGAAAAGTTTTATTCGGTATTCTTACTTTATCCAAAATTTTTATGATAACCAATATACATTGATATCTTCTCTCTAAAATTTTAAGAAGTATAAAACTTGTGTTTAGATAGAATAACAATTATGATATCCGCATCCTCTAAAAAAATAATTAGGATGCGAAATTTGATATCCGCATCCACTGATACAAAAAATTTTACATCCGATACATCTCTATTATATACCCATATGTGCACTAATTCTTCATACTGTCATATGTGATTCTGATAAACAATCAATACCCCGTTTGTATTTCTTTGTAAAGTTAGTTTTTATATGAGATGATGAAATATACGATTCTATCATTCTATCGCAGTATTGTGTATCATTTGCTTTTTATTTCTTTTCCTACTCACTTTTCATTTCTTACATCAATATTGGCTTTTCTTATTGATTTTTTGATTCAATTATAATTTATCATCAATTTTTTATAATTATTTATTCAATAATGAGCTCTTCTTCTGTTGATGTTAGTTTCTCTGAATCTGACTCTGGCTTAAACTATATTTTAAGTTCAAAATCTTTTTGTTCTGAAATTACTGACGTTATAGATGATAGTTTAATTGCTCTTGATAATATTATCTTCACATGGGACCCACGTTCTTTGATTTCTGGTAGAACTCCAAGGAGTAATATAAGAAATACTATAAAAGTTCCTCCTGGACCTAAAGGAATGATGAAAAATACAAAGATATTCTTGATATTTTTTGATCTAAATTTTATCACATATATTTTATGAATAAAATGGAACGAAACGAGACGTAAGTTTTTTTAGTTTAAACATTTTTTGTAGTAAAGCTAATTTTTTTAAGGTCCACTAATCCTAAACACATGAATTTGAGGCATGCTATCAAAACTTTAAGATTTTCCATTTGTTATCCTATTTTGCTTCCTTACTATATATTGTACAAAATGGGAATCAAAAAATTAAAATATCAGACTTATTTTCTACATATGGGAATCCTTTTTTGAGAGCCTGCATTGGCAGAAACATGTTTACACTTGTTCATCTTTTCATAAGTTTTGATGATAAAAGACAAAGAAGCCTAAATGATAAGTTGAGCCCTATTAGAAAGATTCATGATTGTTTCCGTAATGTTTTTACATCTCACTGGACACCACATTCACATCTAACAATAGATGAACAGCTTATTAATTTTAAAGGTAAATGTCCAATGAAAGTTTATGACCCCAAAAAGCCCGGTCATTATGGTTTGAAATGCTATCATTTGAACGATGCTGAGTATTATTACTGTTTGATTCCAGAAATTTATATTTCTGGTTTAGATGATCGTTCTTACTTTTCAGCTTTTAGTATTTGTAAGAGACTAATTGAAGTTTCACTGACAGATTTTTTTACAAGCCATGATTTAGTAATTTGGTGCTACAGAAAAGATATAACTTTATGCGGCACAATGGAAACAAGAAGTTTATCCCAAAAAAATTTAGAGATTGAAACTTTTATTGAAACTTTCTGAATGCGAAAGTAGGACAGTTTACTATGATTATGCCTTTCTTAGTGCTTATATACCCAGAATACATGCCAGAAAAAACTTCAAAGTTGTGTATTTTTATCATCAATGGGATAACATTCTAAGCCTGAAAGTTCACTTTGCTACAATAAATATAAGTCTGGGTTAGATGTTGCTAATAGAATGATCAAAAATTATAAATCATACAAGCCATGCCGAAGATGGCCTTTAGCAGCTTTCTGTAATTACTTGGACATCGTTTGTCTAAACACATGGATTGTAGCCCGGTATAACTCTTCCAACACTTTCCCCAACTCTAGACAAAGTGTTAGAAAGATTTTTATAAAAAAATTTCTTTCCTCCTAGCTGAAGAAAGCATGAAAGTAAGAGCAACAATGCTCGAACTTCCTTTGCAAATCAAATTTTTATTATCTTTTTACGGTTTCAAAGAAAGTTTCGATGAACCGTTATATTGAAAATTTTTGAATAAAATAAATAAAACATCAAGAAATTGCTCAAAGTGCCTTCGTTTCATCTGCAAAAGTCATTCTAAAATTGCTTATTCTACATGTAAAACACTATATTTTAAAAAAAACCGGTTACCCTTTAGTTTTTGTAATAAATAAATTGAAACCCTTTGAAATCTTTACTTTTTTTTGCAAAAATACTTTGTTTTTTTCACTAAAAATTAACACCATCTACAGTTTTTTATTCTAATTTCAAAACATTTATCATAAGCTTAAAATTTGACAAAATTTTTGAAATAATTTTTTTTTGGATTGAATGATTCATTGCTTTTAAAAATTTACGTTTAATTTATATAGTCTTTATCAATGAAATTTTTTTTGTAAAATGGGATTAAAAATGTGTCGCGGAAAAAATGCACGGAGTCCGTAGGGCGAGGGTTATAAAAAAGTCAAGAGATGGTCAGTTAGAGGAAAAAAATCATCTAGAATAAGCTTTTTTGTTATGTGACTATTCTACTGGAATGGATGGTGTTGATTTGCATGATCAAGCTGTAAACACTAACAGAATCATTTTTCGAGGGAAAAAATGGTGGTGGGTTGATGTTGTGTATAGCGAACTGGATAGGTGCACGGTTTACCGAGACCGTACTGCAGAAAATCAAAAAAAATTTATCAATTGAGGCAAATGTTTTGATTATTTTTTAATTAAATTGGATAAGCTTACTTATTATATCGAATCGGATCGAAAGTCATGCTCTTCAAATGTTAAGCTGAGAGGTACACCCTAACAACCATTGAGGCTCAGATGAAAGATGGTAGGACAGATATTTTTAAACTAGCGAATTTAAATATTATGTATCGGATATCCGTAAAATTTTTTACATCCTCTTAACATCTTTCGTTCAACTTTCGCTATTTTCAAACATTTTTCTTTTCGGCAAAGTTTTTTTCTGAATTTTCAATTTTTACTTTATCCAGGGCCAGATTAATATTGGGCTGCAGCCCCAGGTCCACGGCCCCACCTAAAAAATAGGCTCCAATTATTGAAAAAATCGCATATATCTGCAAAATATATAATATTTGTTTTTTTCTTTAAACAACATACGTAAAAATTAATACTTGCATATTATAAATTGTTTTCTAAAATAACCTTTTCTTAAACAGCGCATAAAGCCGAGGATCTATACTCAGTGGAAGTGGGCAAACGGTTGCTCTAAATCATATTGGCCTGTAACAAGCTACATCCCCAGGCCCTGACTTTATACAAAAATTTTAAAATAAGTACGTTTTTATGATAACACATATGCATTGACATCTTCTCTCTAAATTTTAAAGAAGTATAAAACTTGCGTTTGCTTAGAATAGCAATTATGATATTCACATCCGCTACGAAAATTAATTCTCACAACAGGACCCGCTAGGATGTCAAATCTGATATTCGCGGATGCAAAAAATTTCACATCCGAGACATCCCTATTATCTATTGTTGATTTATTTTTAACTTCTTTCATTTTAGTCCTCGAACCCCTAGAGGTCCGTGAATAGTTTTAGAGCAACACTAAGGACGGTTAATGGGAGTTTTACTCCAATTTTTAAAAAAAGTATATTTCTTTTTTTTAATAAAGCTTTAGCATATCAAAGTCCTTTTAAGAATGTTTTTGTTCAGTTTGATATGTTTTCATGTTTTTTATACGAAAAAAATCAAAAAACTTATTTTAGAATTAACGCCATCTATAATAAAAAAGAGTTTGTTTTAGTTAACGTCATCTATAATAAAAATAAAAATTGCATTAGAACTTCCATAACGTTTACACTTATTAGATATACATATCTAAGAAAAATTTTTAAATTCATCTATTATATTATTTGTTAAATTATTTCAACAAACGCTACTTCATATGCAAAAAAGGCATATTAATCATAGATTAATATTTAGTTTTTTTCAAATATATAAAAAAAAATGAACTAACATTTATTCAACTATTATAAAAATACAACACACAAGTATTATAATAAAAAATTCGTAAATATTTACAATTATTATGTGTTTTTGCACTTTTTACACATAAATAAAGTATGGCTTTTACAAATAAATTTTCCACATACACTGCATTTTCGTGTTCCCCTTTTTCTTGGCTTACAATCAATAAAAGAGCAATATCCTCGTTGAACTGATGTAGTTGGGTTCTCGTCAACATCAAAAAACCCGTAAAAAGATAATAAGTTTCTGGTAGATAAGCGAGTAAATGAACTTTGACTTCTAATCAACATGCATCTTTCAGCTAAAAGTAGAGAAAGGTGTTTTATAAAGCATTTTCTTCCTCCTCTTGAAACTGACGGGTATGCATCTGAATCATTAGCTCTCATAATTACCCAGCTATTATTAACTGCAATATCAAGAAAATTTGTAAAAATTGCAACTGGCCAACGTCTAGAAGACTTATAACAGCTGTAATTTCTTGCCATTCTGTTAAAAACATCCACTCCAGATTTAAACCTATTATAATCTAGATTAATTTGAGGCTTTTTTCTGGGGCCAAAAGTATCTATTTGTGATAGATGTTGACTAGATAACACATAGACTGGTTTGAAGTTTTTTTTAGAATGTTTTTATATAAACTGTTAACGAAGAGGTTTCTGAATACAAAAATCTACTCTCACAATCATTCAAACACAGACCTTTTAAATGCGCTGGACGGACTACATGCGGCATGAACCTTCTATTACTTCTTACCGTACCAAAGATTGTATTGTTTTGATTTTTGGCCCAATTACACAAATCCTGGGACATAAAAAACCTATCTGCATAAATAACAATACCGGTCGGTAAGTAAGAAATATTTACCAATCTTTTTACTATATTATTGGGTTTAAAATGATCCCTGTCCACTAAACCACTTTCATAAATTTCGCTACAAAAAAACAAAAATACTGGACGAGTCTACACAGTGATAAATTTTCATACCATATCGACCTGGCTTGGATGGGTCGTATACTTTTATAGGTGACCTGCCTCTATACTTGACGAGCTGCTCGTCAATTGTAACGCAATTAAATGGTGACCAATATTTATGAAAGTTTTTGAGGAAAAAATTTTTGTATCTTATCGGAGCTAATTTATCTGAACTATTTCTTGTAGTTCTTGAATCAAATCTTATAAAGGTACGAATAAGAATGAATACGTCTCTACTGATTGCAGCTTTTAAAAAAGGGGTTCCATACTTTTCAGAAAAAAGATGTTTGACATCAATCTGCTGATCTTTAGACTGCCCAATGTAAAGAATACAGGCTAAGTATGCTAGCAAATGTTCCATTGAAAACCTTTCATATAAACTTTTGAGGTTCTCCAACAAACAATTAGGACTTCTACAAAAAAAACATTTAACTAAATAATGTTTTCTAATAGAAAATTACTTGTAGTTTTCTTCCATTCTTTCTTTTGTGCAGACAAAAATGTGGTTCAAAAGAGATTCAGTGAAAAAAAGATTAAAAATTTTCAAAGGATCTTTCAAATTTTTTGCCGTATCTTTTGGACCTGGTCTACTTGAGATGATATTAGTTGATGATCTTCTTCCACAAATCTCTCTCGGTTCCCAAAAAAATTGGGTTCCATCTGGTGCTACAAGGGACACATCTTCGCAAAGAGCCGTTTCTTCATCGCTTGAATCTGTTTGCCCTTCGCTATCAACTGAATTTTGAATTTCATATTCACTATTTGAAAAAACGTCAGAACCAGAGGTTTCTCCTTCATCACTACTTGTATAAAAACTTGAGGAGCTCATAATAAAATTTTGCGAAGTAACTTAGGAAATCCAAATGAAGCTGGTCAAGAAATGGAAGAATTATTACACATACACAAATAAAGCAAGAGAGAGAGTTTTGTGTAATCTATACGCGATTTCTTCACTATTCATTCATGCTAAGGAATTATTTACCAAATGTGGTGAGAAAAAAGATAACAAATGCGTAGACAATTATATATGGATCGTGTAGTCAATGGAACAATTGAGTTCACTCTAGCCGCATGCGTATTCTCGATAAAAAATCAATATCAAGTGAGAGTTCTTTGTGTTTGAAATCATATTTTGATTTATTTCTGCGTTGTATGATGTGTCTTTTATAACCCAGATAATACCATGACACAAATTCAATAAAGAGTCCATTCTCTTCATTTTTTTATTCAAGTACGCAACCATGCGCTGTTCAACAAATTGATCTAAAAAGCTTATCTAATTTTTTTAATCTTTTTTACTTTTTATAAAATATTTTGCACTGTAGAAAAATAAATTTATAAAAACAAAGTTTTGAATAGTGATCAATATAATTTTTTCACAAAACTACATAATAATACGTTTGTTTTGTTACTTCTTTTTTTTTTGTAAATAAAAAAAAATATTATAGTTCTTCTTTTTAATTTTTTATATATAATATTTTGCACTATGGAAAACAAAGTTTTGAATATTGAACACGAAGGAAATAATAGAAACATGATTTTCGAACGTCATGTGTTTCAAAAATAATCCTCAGAAAAAATTCTAAATTTGAAATCCACTTTAAATTTATATTTTTATAACTTGTTTAAGGTTACAACTTAAGTTTTTCATAAAAACATATTAATTTTAGATGGCGTTAAATTTAAATTTCGTATAAATTACTATAAATATTTTTTCATGTGGTGAAAATTTTATATTTCTTTTTATCTTTAAAACCCATTAAAAAAAATAAAATATCACCAAGTTAGCATATCGACTAGCTATATTTTTCTATCAGAAAAAGAAATTTTAAATATTTACTAGCCAAAAAAAGCACTACTCCGTCCTTCTAAGGTTAAATTTTTTTATATTATATACGGCCTTATCTCCAGATTCCATATACAGGGAAAAAACTTATTTTAATAGTGTTAGGACTATAAGAGCAAAATAAAGTTCGGAGAGAAGAAAGACTTTAATAGATCGACTTCAATATATGTATTATATTGTAGCATTAGATGAAGAACTTCTTGAAGAAATAAAGTGCCTCTTTATACAACATTTGAAAAGTTTGAGGAATAGTTTTAGGGCTTATTTTCCTGTACCTGATGCCTAGAATAAATGGATAAAAAATCGATTTAAAATATATGTAGCTGAGATAGAAGGCTTAAGCGCACTCGATCAATTCGCACTGTAGTTCTACTGGTACATTATTGAACTTCCAATCAAATAATCCGTGGAACAATAATCTTATTCTCTATTCTGTGACATTATAAAGAATCTTATGAGTCACAGTTTCATTTTCAGTAAACTTTTTTATAAAAAGATTTCTTTGAGATTCCTACCTAATGAAACTTAAATTTAACAGAACATAATTTTCTAGGAAACTTAGCGTTGGTGGAGCCAAAAGTCAGAGCCATTTCTCCCAAAATTTAAAGTAAAGGTTTCTATGGAATCACATTTACTTTTGCCATGATCTGTTAAAAATATAAGGGGACAAACCTCCCTTTGCTCAATAGGGCATTACTGGCCTTGGCAAATTTTGTTCGAAAACTTGCAATGCATCAAAAACAGCAACAAAAAAAATTGAAAGCAGGATAGTATAAAGATTAAAAATACTAATAATTTTTTATATATATTATCATTTGCAGCATTTATTTGCAAAAAAAAATTTATGACTTGAAGTGAATCGTTTTTAATACATTATTTTCCATACGCATGAATAAAAGCCAATTAAAACAAGGTACCAATTACTCCACACAAAACAATGTACCTATTAGTGTTAAGAAACAAACTTTCCTTAAATTTCAGTTTTGAGAAAGAATGTTTTCCTCTTGTACAGTAACTCTGGAATCGATTTAATGCTTGGGAATTCAAATTTAAAGTTCTTAGTGCATCAAAATCAAATGGTCTTCATTTTATTGAAGAAAGAAAACACATTTTCAATTTGTAAGTAAACTTTCACATGTTTTTTTAGTTCAAAAATTTGAGTCTTGAGAATATGGGAAGGGGTCATACATAAATGATGTCCCTGAAAATTTTTAATTTTTTGAACACGCTGTCCCACCTCCCTCCCCCTGTTGTGAATTTTACACCTCCTGCTCTATTTTTTAATACGGAGTATCTACAATTTGTTTACCCTCGCCTCTGGTAGGGGACGCCATATATGTATGATCCCAAAGAAGCTTTATACCTAAAACGTTTAATACTTCATTTTTTTCTATTTTTCCCCTACAATATATGGACAATTTGTTAAAATAATAGTAATATGCTTCTGATTTTTTCTTTTTTTTCTTAACCTACCAATCCAGTAACATATTTTTTTACCCTCCTTTGTTTATTCTTTCTTTCGTTAACTAATTAAAGAGACAGCTTTAAACTATATATCTCAATAGGACCTTTCTTATTTTGTTACAATTTAGCCATCAGCTTGAAGACTATACTTCTAATTTTGGAACTTTCATCAGAAATTTATTTTTTCCAATCTATGTTTGAAAAAACCGTTTTGAGTTATTTATTTAACTCAAGATTTAAACGATTTCAGAGTTTTGTAATTGAAGAGAATCTCTTGGTTAATCTTGAATTCTTAAATCAATATCATGTGATATAAACAGATATTACTCTAGATATTTGATAAACAATCCTTTTTCAAAATTCGAGGTCTTCATGAAATCATTCATAAACTTCTGCTTCACTGTCTATATGTTCTTTGAAATATCAATACTAGATTTTGAAACCATCTTCTAGTTCGTTAGAAACAGTATATCTTCCGTGTAGACTAGTACATACTTGTTTTTTATAACTATATAGTTCCTCAAAGGACTACTACATTGACAATATAAAAGCATTTTATTACGAGTTAGTATTTCATTTTTCTTATGATCACACTTTCTCCGCTCCCCTTACTTCTCTCATTTAATATTTGTACCATAATAAGATTGTGAGAAAAACTCCACAAATAATTTTTTTTGAAAAAAACTCATTTTTACGAATTTGATCGAGACTTTCACCCATATTTGGGTCAGTATAAAATGTAAACCAAATGTACACCAAGTTACGATTTGCGACTCCAGACTCTTCTACCAGGGATGGGGAGCCGGAGCTCGGAATGTAGCTTAATTTATGATATTTGGTGGAGTTGGAGGCGGATCTAGAGCCACTAAATAATATAACTTCAGCTCCTAACACTTTTTGGAACTTTTGAATTCTAGCATTGATATTGTTTTTTTAATGGCAACAATTATTATCAATGCTTTTTAAATCTGAAGTAAAAACTGTAATAAAGCTTCAGTGAAATAGAAAAATAGTGATATCTAAAATAAGTGTTTGAAAGTTATACCACACTACCATGAAATTTTACGAAATGTAGCATTCACAATTACCGCCTTGCTTTCAAGTCAAGTTAGTGTAAAAATGTTTTCAGCACTTGCATCATTTATTCTGACTTGCGAGCTTCAATAAAAGGAGATTTGGTGAAATAATCTTGTTTCTGAAAGCAATGTCTTTCTAATCATTTTAATATTTTTTGATAATTTTTATGTTTTTTCAATTTTTAAAACTAAAAAATCAAAAGCCTAAACTGGCCGTTACTAGATTTTTCAGAATAGAAATTTTTTGACAAAGATTATAAAAGCGAAAAATAAGATTATGTTCTGTTTATAGATAAAAGATAGTTTTTTACTCTATTTTTAAAAGAAGGTAGCGAAACATCCAAGTTATCAAAAAAAATATATTATTTTTAAAGAATTCATTAGTTTTTTTTAAATAGAAATATTGGAACCTTTCAGCATATAATCAACTCTTATAGGTAGGCTAGAATTTCTAGTTTGATAAGGAATGACTTTTGTATTTGATGAAATTTCCAAAGATGTTTAAATGTCCATAACAAAAATACCACCACTTAGATGAAATAAGTCTTATAATTTTAGAAGATTATTCTCCCCAAAAATAATACTAGTATGATTGCTATAATTAATATTTAAAACTATTCGCCCGTTTTTCAATAATTTTTATGCGTTTTTTTTCATAGGGATAACAGTTAGATGCTATAATTCAGATATGATAAAAGATTAACAATAATTTTGTTCAAATTTGAAACAATTTTAATTTCTTATCTATAATTAAGCCTAATCTATAAATTTCTTTTATTTCGGTGTGAATTAAGAAACTCTTATCCATTTTTAGTTTATTTGAGATTATCATACATTTTGTTTTAACTTTATTTATCAAAAACTAAATTTAGTTCTGAATTTAACTTATTGGAATCGATATACGTATCGTTTTTTATTTTAGATAGAGGAAAATATTCCCAAATGTCATCAGCAAAAAGGATATAGAAGAAAAGTTCTGTGATATGAAATATATCATTAATGGCAATGTTGAAATGAATTAGTGCAAGAACGGATCCTTGAGGAACACCCGTTTTAACAGGTTAAATGTCTGAGAGTGTATCATTTAGTTTGACTTTTTAAAATCTATTTTTTTAGATTTAGATATGAAGATAAGAAAAATAGTGAACTTTTACTCAGATTACAATTGGAAAAAATTTTGATTAGGGAGGAATGGCTATGCAGTAACAAGGGCCGGTAGGTGTTTAGTGAGATGAAAAGTCCAGGTAGACTTGGACTCAGCATTCCGGACGGGCCACGATATCCGAAAGGATGGGTGCGAACGCCACAAACAACTTAACTTAACTTAATAGAGAATTTCTTGGCTACCTTTCTAAAATTAAAGGAATAGTAAATGTTTTTTCAAAAACATGGGGTTTCTTGATCTACACTAACCGTGCTTTGTCGATTCAAATAAAGTCTTTGTTAATATATTAAACAGATAGAGTATACTATTTTTTCGTATTGTGAAAATGATATTCTATTAACTGTGACAAACTGATTAAACTCAGTACTATTTTTCATTTAAAACAACTATTTCAGTATAGTTTTTCTATTATCTAATCATTCTATTGAAACCTTCATTTTAAACTTTTATAACTTTGTTTTAAATAACAGTATATTTTCATGTTGTTCAAACTCGGTAACCTATTTCTCATGTTTAAAATAGGTTATAGTTTCTTATTTTTTGCTTTTTTTAGATTATAAGTTATTGTATGACTAGTCAGGTGTTAAATCGTGTAAGTTCATATCCTTATTTTACATACGTTGTTAGTATTATATTTTTATCTTAGAACTATAAAAAAATAGCAATTTCACAAATTGAAAATGACTACTTTTTTTGCAATTCAATGCAGCCCATTTTAATCATTCATGCCTGTATTTTTTTGTATATAAATTTGTATAAAAATATTTTTGCATTTCGTTATATCATGACCTTATATCTACAACATCAATAAATTTTATTTTTCCTTATTTAATTTAATATTTCTCTTAATCTCAGTTTATTTGTTTATTGTAAGATAGTTTCAATTTTTAAAGTGTATAAATTTTTTAATATATATAATTTCTCCTTATGACCAAGATAGAAAACAACTTTTTAAACATTAGTACATAGAATAAGAACATCAAATCAAGTAAAACAGAATTTTTATTGAACTTTTTTAAAATATAATAAATTTTCTATATTCGTAAATATCTAATAATAAAAATAAAAAGTAAATATGTATAAAAAAAGTATAAATTATCAATCACTAAAAAGTTAAAATACTATTAAAATAAAAAAAAGAAATAACTTTGTTGTTTGTGCGATTGCCTGTAAACCAGCATAGGTGGCTTATGTATGGTGGCGCATCAAACCAACTTACAAACAAACTATTTTAGAAAGACTTTTTTTTAAATATTTTGCCCTAACGAAACAATGGCAATATTGAGATTTTAATTTTTCTAAAATAAAAAAAATATATTTTTAGTTTAATCTTTTTTATATCATATCTTTAAAATTTTTTTCTTTGTTATCTCATCTATATGATTTTTATTATTATTTTTAATAGATTACGAGCAATCGTTTTCCCAAGATGTCTTATTTATTTTTCTTAGATCAATTTTTTCTATTTAACAGTGTCACAATTTATAACTCATTAAGCTTTTTACTAGATGGCTTTAGATCCTGTCCTGAAAATATATAATTTCTAAAAGATGAGTGTACCAAGAGGAGCGATCCACCCTGGAAAGCAAATTTATTTTTAAATATTAATAAAATTCAATAGAATTATAGACTTTAAGACTGATGTAATTAAGGTTTTTTAAACATATCATTTCGCATATATACTTATATAATCAGTGCCGTCTCTGAAGTTTAATTACAGGGTAGGGACGGGCAAAACTACATACCTAAAATTTTCATTTTTTTAACAAAGAAATTGGACAACATTCAAGTATTTATTCATATTTAATTATCAATCTTCATTAACTTGTACAATAATTTTTATTATAAAACGCAACTTTCCAAGTAACACATATTAAAACAAGATTAGCCTTTTTTGAGTTAAACTCTTTCAAATACTCTTCTTTTGTTATTGCAGGCAGAGGTATAGTCTCTCATTGCAAGTACTCCTTGATAAAGTTACTTATAAAAAAACTTCCAGTGGGGACTTGCCCCCCCCTCCTTATCGACGGGCCTGCTTATATTATAAAGATTAGGACGTTGTAAAGTTTTAATAGAACTTTTAAGAGCCGGGGAAATTAACATCCACCTCTCGCTGCAGTTATGTACGTAATTGCCGGTATTAGTAATTTATACTTAGTAAGAGAAAATTATTGAGATTTTGGTATTTCCTTGATTCCAAGGTAGATAAAGGGCTATCATGATCAATTTCTTATGAAAATCTAAATTATTTCATTTTAGAATGCTATTTTGGGAGTAAACTAAGAATATGTGTTAGAATGACATAAATGATAGATTCTTTATTTTGCACTTATGCTTGAAAATTAAGCCGTATATTCTTAACTCTATCCGTGCCAGGGGGGGGGCATTTTAGACACCCCCTTCAACTAAAATATATATTGTAAAAAATTGGCTTAATTATATCCCTTCAAATGTGATTTTTCTCAAATTGCTAACTGCATTTTTTTTATACCATTTTTATGATAGTTGAATGACCTTCTCGTAAAAAACCGTCATCAAAATCAATTATACATTTATTTAAGAAAATTTTGATAATATAATCATAAATATTGGAACACATAACACTTATATATACATATTTTTCTATCAAACATGACAACTTTGTATCAAATGTCAATCAAAATTTTGATTGATAAAACTTTCAAAAACATTCACTCAAATTTTAAATAAAATTTATTTTTTTATACCAAATCACGATGCTGATTTCATTTATCGCAATTAGGGTGCGAAATCTGAAAGAGTACATTAATTTTGCGGCTTACATCTGAGAATTGTGTCCAAGAATATTATTAAAATTTAAAACAAATATATAATTTCATACTAAAATTTCATTTCCATGCTTAGATTTCCCAAATAATGTGTCAAAATCTCTCAAAGTGTTAATCGTTTTTCCCGTTTACTTCTAAAAATTGTCTCCAAAAATATTCACTAACATTTTTAATAAAATTATATATTTTTTTTAAACTAAATCGACCATATTGATTTGATTTCTCGACTCAGTTTTCGAAATTAAGATATGGAAATGTCTAAAATTGTGAATCTAATTTGCAATTAATGTTTGAGGATGTGTCTCCAAAAACATACATTTTAAATAAAATATGTCTTTATAATAAATCGAACATGCTGACTGTCGAAAACTGAGTTCGGAATGGAAATCTCCATGGTCGATTTAGTATAAAAAAAATATTTTATTTAGAATTTTAATTATATTTTTGGAGATAATTTTAATAGGTAAACCACAAATTTGATTGACACTTTCACATATTTCACACTCTAATTACTAAAAATGAGTCCATATGGTGTCAAAATATCAGGATATTTAAAGCAATTTTTTTCGGTTTACGTCTAAAATTTGTTTCAAAAAACATTCTTTGTTATCTTAAATAAAATATATTTCTTATACTAAATTGGCCATGCAGATTTCATTTTTGGACTCATTTTTCTCAATTAGGGTGCGAAAATTTCAATTATATTTGCGGTTGAGGAATAAAAATTGTTTACATGGATATTATTTATTTTTATACTTAATTTATCATTCTGATTTCATTTTTGTTTCGTAATTAGGGTATGAAAATGTCAATGTCATCTGAAATTTTTCTCCAAAAACATTCATTCACATTAAAAATAATGTATATTTTTTTATAGTAAAACAACAACCATGCTGATATCATTTCTGGGCTTAATTTTGGCCATTGCCTTAAATGTCTAAAGCTAATCAAATTAGTGATGTATCAGGATTTGGTCTTCACAATTAGGTTGCCAGAATGTGCCCAAAAAAATCTAATTTTGCATATGTTTGATTATTATCAAAAATGAAATCACTTTTGGATTGTGCATTATACCAAAAAACGATTAAAATTAATCAAAACAAAAATTCTATATATTTATATTTCTATACAGTTTCAAACGCATAACGCTTTTAGAGTAATAGCTAGTTATCTTATTTACCATGTTATTTTAAAATAATTTTTAATAAAATCTTACTGTTCGATCAATCATACGGTGGCCAGAAAACTCGAAATGGAAAATTCGTTCTCAGCAAAGTGGGTAAAAAGCCAGTTATTAGCTAGTTAGTTATAAATTACATAATAGTATTATAGCTATTCAGATCAATTCAAGTATAATAGTTTTAAATTTAGCAAGTATTCTCGTCTTCTGAAATTTAATATATCAAAGGATATTTATTAATAATAATCCATCAGTTATTTGACAGCAAATAGATCATATGTTGTATCATTTTTGACTAATACTATATTGGCATTATTCTGATCAAAATAATTGAACCCTGGCTACATATTTGTTATATGTATGTAAAGTGCTTGACAGATTAATTTTTAGTGAAACTATTGCACTTGATATATATCACCATTGTCCCAACAGAAGTAGCTATTCCTTTTCTAATTTTCAAATAATTTTAAGGTCTTAATTAAATATTTTTATTTGTTCCTTACGTTTAGTCTTTGAGTTTAAAATTTAAAGATGGATTTTAGTTTTAAAATAATTAATTTGTTTATATTTTAGAAAACAAAACTAAAACTTGGCATGTTTTGAAAATCTCATGCTCTTTTGCTGGTGCCTATTTCTCCTTTTTAAAAGTGTATGCCAATGCAAAACATACATCGTTGGCGATGAACGAAACGAAGGCAGGATATTTGATGGTATTGGCGCTGTTAGTGGAGGTGGGGCAACGTCTAAACTTTTAGTAGATTATCCAGGGGATAAACGGTCTCAAATTTTGGACTACCTTTTTTTGCCGAATTACGGAGCTTCTTTGCAGATTTTGAAGGTTGAAATTGGCGGAGATGATCAAAGCACAGATGGGACGGAAGCGTCGCATATGCATTACAAGGGAGATGAGAATTATCTGCGTGGCTATGAATGGTGGTTGATGAAGGAAGCAAAAAGTAGGAATCCTGACATAAAGATTGCAGCTCTTGCCTGGGCCTTTCCTGGTTGGATTGGCGATGTTGCTAATAACAATCCATATGCTAACCCAGATGATCTTTCCTGGTACCTGACATCGTGGATAAAAGGAGCTAGAACGCACCACGGTATAGACGTCGACTACATCGGAATTTGGAATGAAAAAGATTACAATGTTTCCTTCATTGTTTATTTCTGCGATTACTTACAAAGAAATGATTTAGGTCATATTAAGGTCGTAATACCCGATCAATATGACTTGGATTGGGAAATCAGCAAAAAGATTTTAAAAATACCTGAATTGAGAGATTCTTCGAAAATAATAATCGGAGAACATTACCCAGGTACCAAATCTTCTCAATATTCATTAAATTTACAACATATTTTATGGTCTTCAGAAGACTACAGTACCAATAGCAAGGAATATGGTGGTGGATGTTGGGCAAGGGTTTTGAATCAGAATTACGTAGTAGGTAAAATGACGAGTACAATTGCTTGGAATCTTATATACAGTTACTACAAAGGACTGCCATATCCATACTCAGGCTTGATGACTGCGAACACGCCCTGGTCAGGGGAATACGAGATCGATCTTCCTATTTGGGTTACTGCGCATACAACGCATTTCACGCAGCCTGGATGGCAATACCTCGACTCTGCTGTTGATCTCTTATCGAATGGCGGATCTTTTGTTACTTTGGCCTCGCCAGATAGAAAATATTTGAGTATAATTATTGAAAGTGCGACGTGGCAAAACTCACAATGTGTTAGACCAGAACTACCCAAGTTCAATGTCTCTGTCCTTCAGACCATTTCTTTTAAACTTATTTCATCCTTTATCAATGTCTCAACGTTGTATGTTTGGCGCACACGTTTAGATCCCAAAGATTCTTCAAAATGGTTTAAACTTGGAGAATGCATTCATCCTAAAGATGCCGTTTTCAGTGTCGATATCGAAGCTGATTATCTCATAACCATAACAAATATTCAACCCAACAACATCACTCGAATAACACCAAACAATAAATATAATGATTTTCCAATCCCATATCATGATTCATTCAATGGCGGTCCTTTGTATTCAGAGCCAAAATATTTATCACCTCAAGTTGGGTCTTTTGAGATAAGTAATGAATCTGATGGTTCAATTGTTTTGTTACAGAGCGTGGCTCTGAGACCAACATGCTGGTGCTGGGGCCATAGTTCCTCTCAACCTTTTCCTATCGCATTTATCGGTGACTATGATTGGGGCTCTACTGACGTTTCTATTGATTTTAAATTTTCACAAAAGTATGGCGCTTCATCAGTGTTTTTAGCAGCTCGCGTTGATAAAGGTGGTTGTGATACAAATAAAGCGAAAGGTATCTTTGCTAAGGTTGACATCAATGGCTGGATCACCATTTATGGCGACTATCTTGGAGAAAATGTTTTACAAACTACCAAAGCCTTGAAGTTAAATAAAAAGGAATGGAATACCATCACCTTAAGAATTATAGAATCAAATGATGAAAGCGATTCTTTGCTCAAATCTTCTCTTTATAAAGACCTTGGAAGAGCAACCTCATCAGCAAACGCCTTTTGTGCTCCCTATCACAATGACAATGATACAACTTCGCAAACAGACGTCAAATATCCTGAAGATCAATCTCTTTTCTTACTGTTTCTTCAAGTTGTGTTGAATGACCAGATGCTTTTTGATTTGAAACTTTCTACCACAAATATCCCTAACAATGGGTTTGTTGCATTTGGAACTGGAAATTTTGGATATGCTTTTTTCAAAAACTTTAAAATCAACTATGCTAAAAAATCAACAACCCCAAATATAAAAAAATGCAAAAAAACGATATTTTCATTAAATCGCTTAAAAAGCCTTTTCGTATAAATTATTATTATTTGCATACCTGCTAAAAGATAGCTTTTTATTTAATTTATATAGAAGGAATTTATAAATTCAATTAAGATTTATTACTATCGACGTTTTATTAAAATAAATTTTTTTATCTTTCTATAATATTTTACTATTCAGTTTCCAACAAAGATCTCCTCAGTCTTATACCTCAAACTGCTCAAATAATACTAAAGATTTTATACGAGGGTTTCTTATTTTTAATGGAATAAATGACGTATATTTATGAATTAAAGCAACTTGTTTCTAGGAAGGTGCCCCTTTTCACACAAATTTAACACATACTTTTGCATCAAATATTATAGCAACCAATTAAAATGGGTCCATAGTAGTGTCGTGCGGAGGGCGATTTAGGCAGTCGAAGAGACATTCTTCTAAAGAAATAAGTATTGAAGGGGATAAGTTTAAGAAACTGTTTCTTTTAAAATTATTGAAATATGTGAACTTTGAATCGAAAAAAGTTATATTTTGAGTAAATATAAATTTATTTTAATATCTTCATATTTTCAGTAACTATAATCAAATCTTCAACTTTTTCTGCAAACTTTAAATTTATTCAACCTTTCAGAGCCTTTATTCATTTTGAGGAATCACAAGGGTAGTAAAATTTCCTGATACTTCAAAAATAGCACGATTCCGATTAATCGTCCAACACCAATCGCTAGAGAATAAAATTTCTCATGATGAGTTAGCGTTAGCTTTCGAAATTTAGATTCTTGTTTTAAACTAAGAAGAAACCTCACAGCTGAAAATTAAATAAATATTGAAAGATCTGTAAATTTACTACTGTAAATAAAAAATGTCTTCTATATATCTTCAATTCCTCTTTAAAGAAACCTTCATTATCTTGTAAAATGATCAGTGTCAATATAATGATATGCGCTCACATATGTATATCAATCTTTGCGAAACCTCGACAAGTTTGAACACGACGAGACGAGCATAATTTTTTATCTCATATAATATATTAAGTGAGTGTTATTGCAAAGGGGAAGACGTTCAATCGTTACAAAATGTTAGCGATTAGTATGTACACAAGTACGCACACTTAGGCCTTCATGAGCCCATTATATCCTAGTGTTCACATATGTGTACATCAAAAGAACATCAAAATTTAGCCTTCAAAAAAATTCAAAACAGTTTTTTAATGTTTTTCTAATTTTTATTCTGTTCCTTCACTATCACAAAAAGAAAAAAATAAATATAATACTTGCTTTTATGTTACTCTTAGGCTCAAAAACTTTTTAAAGTTTTTATCTTTAAATAGTTGCTAAAATGCTTCGATAAAATGAAAGGTTTTCAAAAATATTTTTTCCTTTTTTTTAGTATTTGTGTTGAGCTAAAGAGCTATATAACACGATATAATACCCAATTAATTTAAGCATTAAAGTTGCTCTCATTCACTCTAAAGAAAAATTAATTGTTCACAAATGTGCACAACTCACTTATATACATCTTCAATGTGTTTTGTCTTTTATAAAACTTTATTGATTTTTTTGTAACTTGCTGCTCTTGATTTTAATACCAAGTTGTTAGTAATATTATGTATCGTAAAGGTGATTTGGTTAGTGCAAAAGCTTTTCTTTTTGATGATATGAAAGTTCCTTTGAAAGAAAGATGGAGTTATAATCGTTTTGGAAAGTCTCACAATTCTGCTAAAGTGTATGGAATAGTAAAAGAAGTTAAAGCTTATGGTGTTCATATTACCTGGGAAGACGGAGATGACTCAATAATCCATGCAAAAAAAATCGAAAAAGAAAATGATGAAGCAATTAATTTTTTAACAAAAAAAAGATTTTTCTAACGAAGATAATCATGAAAATGTAGTGAGTGAACATGAATTTCTTCTTTCAGCTATCGATACTTTGAATCAAAATGAAAGAAACGATGAACAACTTGATATTGTGGTTATTCCTCCGGGTGAAGGTGTTGAAACAGAAAATGAAAACATAGATGAAGACTGTTTGGAGGATATTCACGAAAATTTTGAAAAAGCAAATGAAATTTGTTGTAATGTTGAATTGCAATCAAATTCGCTTTTAAAAAGTGATAATAAAGAAAAAGTAGCCCGGTGTGACTTACCTGAAGTTTACTTATCTGAAAATTATTCCATACATGAAAAAATTGATTAACTTGTTTTTCTTTCACAGATATTGTCTAAACATTTGGAAAAAAAAGAAAAATTTGATGGAAATCTTGAGCCACCATCTACAAAAAAATTCAGCGAAGATCAGAAAAAAGCTAAGCAACTCATTGACACTTTTTCTGGAATTTCCCCTCTTGAAGCGTTCGAAAAAGTCTTCAGTCCTAAAATAAGATCGCATATAATCGAAGAAACTCTTAGATATTCCAAAGAAGTTAAAAACCAAGCAAACTTCAGTTTTAGTGAGAGGTACTATTTTTCACAGCATTTCATAAACTACCAAGATTGCGTATGTATTAGGAAACTTCAGAGGATGTTAACTCCACATCAATTTGCAGCGTAATTTCTAGAAATGAATTTGAAAACATTAAATCATGTTTTCACAATGCGGATAACAAAAAACTAAACAGAAGATCGCTTTTTCAAGGTTCGACCTCTTTATGATCTTGTAAACGAAAGCTTGAAGTAGTTTGGTTTCTTCGATACTCACTACTCCATCGACGAACAAATGATAACCATACGTTTTGGCTACAAAAATTATGTACTAACAGGAAAAACTGGATTTCCATATCATATGATTCCATATAGTGGAGCTTAGGGTGTTTATGGAAGACCTGGAAAGTTTTTAAGCGATAGAATAGTCTATCAAATGTGTTTGCAAATGCCAAACTTTGAAAATTGTGCTGTGTTTTTGATAACTGGTTTAGTTCGTGTAGACTGGTATCAAATTTACAAAAAATGGGCTTACCCGCTACTTGTACAGTGAGAAGAGGAAGATTCTCTAAAGCTCGCATCCAAAATAAATTAAAAAACAGAGGAAGTTATAGTGTTGCTCACAACAAAGTTGCAAATATAAAGGTAGTGAAGTTCAAATGTTTTCTAATTTTCAAAGTATACATCCATTGAGTCACGCCAAGCGTTGGAGTTCATCAAAAAACAGCATATTCAAATAGTGCAACCAAACTTGATAAAAGAATACAATATGAACATGGGCGGTGTAGATCTCTTAGATTCAAGAATTGCCTCTTACAGAATCCACATTAAGTCGAAAAAGTGGTGGTGGCCACATTTCACCAACCTTTTGTCTACGCTTATGACATCTTCCTTCATGCTGTATAAGATGGCAAACGACAACAAAGGCTACAACGATTTACTGTGGTTTTTGAGAAGTGTTTCATCTCCCTTTCTGAGCGATAAAAAAGCATGTATTAATATTTTCCCGAGAAAATCTTTCAAAAAAGGCAAAGTGAGAGTAGATGAAAGTGAACGACTTCATAGAAGATCACACTGGCCAAAACAGATGGACAAAGTGAGAATATGTGCTGTTTCTTCATGTGCAAGGCGAACCAGAGTGATATGTGAAACTTGTGATGTGGCTTTATGCATTGACTGGACATTTTAAACTCTTCCATACTTCAAAAGTGTGCTAATGTTTTTAAGATTAAATAAAATTGTATTATCCCCTTTATAACATTATCTTTTCTAAATTTGATAGATTGAAAACTCCCTAGCGTGCACATATGCGTACACCCGTTTGTCAAAAAACTAAAAACGGTATTAAATATACAAAAGAAATTTTGGCTATTGACACCAAATGAGTAATATTACAAAAAAGAAAGATTTTTTATCTAATTCCATGGTTGGTCATTAATGGATTAATGATTAATATACACAGATGAGTTACAAGCAGTTAAGTCTTTTAAAATTCGGGGATTAGGAAGAATTTATCAAGTTTTACATTAAAATTTCGTTTTGAACCTTTCAGACTTTATGCTTTTTTGACGATCCTTGAAAGCAAAATTATGTACAATTTTATTATATAAAGTGATACTGCAAGTCTCTTATAAGCGTTCAAATAGGTGTTACCAAGTTTTTTTCCAAGAAAAACATTTATTTTTTCACAAAAGTTCACTTAAATTTCCAAAAAATATTTAGATGGCGTTAATTAATTAAAAAACAAGGAACAATTGTAGAATTTGTTTTTCATATCGTAGTTTTACATTTCGCACATTTTTTTGTGTTCTGCTATGCTTGGAAATACATTGTGAACATGAAACTCTTTTGGATGTTGATGGTTCAGATTCACTGATGTTTCCATAACCGTAATAGGCAAGTAAGTACTTTGTCTAAAAAGGCAGTTCTGACAGATATTACTTCCATTGCTTCATCAGCTAAATATAACAAAAAAGTTTTTTATGAAGTATTTTCTTTCACTTTGTTTGCGTTCGGAAAGTCTTGAGGAAAAATGAACTTTAATAATCCATGCATTCATAACAATGATGTCTAGGTGGTTGCAAAAAGAGCATATGGCCATTTAGGGTTAGGTTTGTAGGATCTATAATTTCTTATCATTTTGTTGGCTTCGTCAACTCAACCCTTGAATTCATCGCAGGAGAGTAAACTTTCTGGTTTTGAGACAACATTACTGATTTTCACGTTTTTATGCTGAGAGGAAAGGATATAAACCACTTTAAAATGTCGAGTTGCGTGTTTTCTTGGAATATAGCAGCCGCTGAGTGAAGCGTAATCTGAGTAGATTGTTGGCTTTCACATTCACTTAATTTCAATGTTTTCAAGTGCCAGTGGTTTAAATAAAGTTGCATCAAATCTTCTACTATGGATTACGGTACCGCATAAAGCTAGTTTTCTTCCGGTACATCATACAGCTAATTTATGGCTTGCAAAAAACCTATCTGTATAAGCGCCACAACCAGAGGGAATGCTGCTTTCTTGAATGAGCCTTTTTGAAATGTTCAAGTTTTAAAAATAAGTTGAATCTTTCAGCCCACTAACGTATATTTCAGGTTTCACTAAGTAAAAAAAGTCGTTTAAATGATAAATTTTGATCCTATAATGACCAGACTTTTTGAGATGATAGATTTTGAGTGGACAATTACTCCTAAAAAAATTAACTGTTCATCTATTATAATTGCTTAGTGTGATGTCCAAAGAAAAAAATTTAAAAAACGATCATGTAATTTTCTTATGGGCCGCGTATCGTTTATCGGAGGGATTTCTTTCTTATCGAAACCTAAAAATACGTGAATGAGATTAATCATGTCCTTTTGACAACAAATCTGTGATCTTAATTTTTTTGATCTCCATTTTGTTCTATGTAAATCAATGCACCAAAGTAGGATAAAAGATGATGCACATTAAATTTTTTATAACAGAACAAAAGGTTCAAATATATAACACTTTTGACAAGAATGACGTTGAAATATAGCAGTAAGGCGATGTGATTGCTCGAATCAATGTAAACAACTTTCCAAAATCTTGAAGGTTTGTTTATAGTTCTCACTACCACTACTCTTGCCGACTTCACAAAATTTATTGATGAACTGTATTTATACACATATGGTACAGCACAAACTTTTATAACGCTGCATGAAAACTATTATCTCCGAATACTCTATTACGATGGAAGATGGTTTAGAAACGCGAGCGCATTTTGTTCTCTTTCGATGAATTATATTACAATTCAATTATAATTGATTGTTTTGAGTTTCGTATGTGGAATTGCTTATTTTTTAATTTAGTTCATATGTTACTAGAGAAAAGTTTTTGATTGTCACTGCAAGTAAAGCTGTAATGTTATTTTTGTTATTGTGTCCAGAGAGTAAAAAATTCAGAAGCACAAAGCCAACGCTTGTTACAATGAAAAATATACGCTGTTTCACTACATAACCAACTTAAGGATCTAATACTTCAAATATGTAATTATTGATGATAGAGCTAATGCTATTTAGAAAGATGATAATCGATTAGAAAGTAGATAGAAAAACTGAAAATTTAGGCATATCATTTTTATATATGTAATTTGGTGATAAATGGACTCAACATCTGAGTATAAAATAAAAATATGTTGGTAAGAGGAGAAAATTGTTGCATTATTTTTTAAATAGATGGCGTTAAAAATAATCAGAATGAATTACCAAAAACTTATTTTACGTCATGTGTTAGATAAAATTCTACAAACTTTTATCATAATATTTTCAAGATTCATGATTAACAATTCAAAAAATAATTTAAAAAATGGACAAAAACGTCATAGAGTCCGTTAAGCGAGAGAATAATCAAAATACTCAAGTGGAGTATATTTGAAAAACAAAAGTAATGTTCAAATTATAACGTCACAAAACAACTTAATTAATTAATTAATTACAAAAAGTGCCGGTTTTTTACCCTGGTTTTCTTCCTCTGAAGAATTCAAAGGTTTTTACGGTTAGGTAGTGCTCTAGCGACGCGATTCTACGTGGTTAGTAATCAAGCTATCGCTAGACAATAAGTTTGTTTCCCAAATTGGGAGCGTTCGCGTTAGGATTGTATCGTTCTCTCAGTTGTATTTATATATTGTCACATAAATTCTTGTAAAATACTATATATAATAGAGCTATTCTTTTGTAACAAGGGCCGATTGGTGTTTAGTGGGATGGAAAGTCCAGTTAGACTTGGACTCAGCATTCCGGGCGGGCCACGATATCCGAAAGGATGGGTGCGAACGTCACAAAACAACTTAATTAATTAATTAATTAATATTCAAATTATCCTCAATTTTAAACATATTTTAGTTACTGAAAAGGTAATCTAATTTTTCTATCACAGATGGATGATCCAAAAATTGATGTAAAATTAAGAATAATTTGAACATACTTTTGTTTTTAAGCTACTCCATTTGAGTATGTTTATCAAGTCATAATGAAAATTAAAAAAAAAATGTAAATTTTTGGAGCGCATTTTAAAAAATGGAAATTTTAGTACAAAAAGTAGACAAATCAAAATGCCTCTACGCATAGAGAGTAATAATCATTAATGATGCTTTTTTAAAACTATGAATAAAAATGTGAATGGGCTGAAAAAGTTACGTAAAAAAAGAAAAAAGTATTGAGTACTTATTTTAAAGCAGTTGTTCCCAACCTTTTTTATCCCGTTCCCCCTTTTTTAGTCACTTTTTTCCTGTGGACCCCTACAACTGAATAGTTTGAGCCAACAAAATTAATCAAAGATTTTTATGCAAAAAATGACTGTAGTCATCTGATTAAATCGTATGCTTATTCATATGAAATCAAAGAAATCGTAAAGCCTGACATAAAATGTGAATAAAAATTTTTTTCAATTAAAATATAAATTTTTCAAAAATATTGTAACTAATAAAAAGCATATATAAACATTCAAAATATAAAACTTTAGGAAAGGGAAGAAAATATTTATTTAAAAAAGCGCTAAATATATATATTTATATTGATTTGGAAAATATAGAAGTATATTAAAGGAGATTCAGCATAAGTAGTTTGAAGTAGAATTTCCATGGACCCCTTCAAATTCTTCCATGGACCGCTGGTTGGGAACCACTGATTTAAAGGGAGCGTGAGTAAGGTTGGTTAGGTACTGAGTTTCGATAACGCAAGATCTTGGGTTTGATCCCGCACTAAACCTACTTTCTTCATAGCTCGATACAGGCGTCGCAATTGTAAATAAAGTAAAAAAAATCAGAATCCTTTAATAATTAAAATCTTATCTTCATACAAAATAAAATTAACATCAAAACGCTTAACCAAAAATAAAAAATGTGCCTAATTGCTCATAAATCAAAAGGTCATACAATAGCTGAATTATCTCCTGATATCATTGACTCTACATTGTAACAAAAATATCTTTTACCAAAGGTCTCATTGAGAACAAAACTAATTTAAATGCTAAATTTGCGCGTTACATAAGTATATTTGAGGGCCAAGATGACCGAATTCAAATTCATTTTCTTCCCTTAGAATTAAGGGTTAAGTTTTTCAAAGATTCAAAATGGTGATCTGATAAATACTAATCGCTTAGTGTGAATTACATTTTTATAATTCTTTTAATATATGTTTTGGGTATCAGTAGACCTGTCCAAAGTTATATTCAAGTCAATCTAGTCCTCAATTTCCAGACCAGGATTGGATCAGACCATCTATAGTTTGAACAGGAACGAGAGGGATCAGATCCGTCCAGACTATAGAAATTAAAGATCAGACTCAACTAAACCATTATAATAGATTTAAATGGGATCTTAAAAGGTTAATTATTATGCTAATTTATTAATGCTCCGTTCAAAGTCTGCTCCAAGTTAGTTCTCTCCTTTCATTATCCAGATTCGGACTGGAATAGATCGGATATAGTTTGAACAGGACTACAAAAATTAAGGACCCAACTGAACCACTAGGACCAATTTTAACTGGCCTTAAACAGGTATAGTTATTTCAAGCCATGAGATATTTGTGCAGTCTTTTTGGATGTCTTAATTTTCACGCGTTTTGGTTTGGCACTTCTCTTTAACCGGTTATCGACTACGGTCGACAAAATCTTCTGCTTTGCATTAGATATCGTCTGATTATTCTGGTCGTTAAAGGGTTAAATAACTTTAAAATGTTTAGGCTTGGTGTTCTTCGCAAAAGTTTATTTATGAACGATACGATACGTCGTACGTCACACTTGCAAGTAGTTTATTAGGTCGTAGTGCATCATCAGATTCAGATATAAATTATGGGCATTTTATTGACCCACAGTTGTTATAAATTTAAAATGTCACACTTTAGATGAGCATCACATTTTTATGGATAGCTTTTTTGGGTGTTATCCGGAGAACAAAAACAGACAAGGCAAAAATGCTTTGTTAGTATCTTTTGCAAATATAGTGAACGAATATAAGTTATTATAGATGGGTGGCGCTTTATCAGATTCTCGTCCAAGTAATTTTGGGAATAATGGTACTGGACTCCTCTAAATGAGGGTTTCCAAACTGTTTTTCGTGAAACTCTCGTGTGTCACAGAAAGTTTATAGTTGTTCGGCGAAAGCGTGTAATGCTGCATTGACATGTTAATCCAGCTTTACTATATTTTAAAATAATAATTAATGTATTTTTGTCATTTTTAAAATATTTCATTAATTATGTGTTATTACTTACTTTATAAAATAAGTATGGTGTTCCGTTAAAACTTTAGGATTTAAGAAGCGTTCCATCGCAGGAAAAGTTTGGGAGAGCCTACTGCATAAATTTGGGAAAAAACATCTCCATTTTTTAATTCATTCATTAAAGTTTTGAGAATGTGTGTGTGTGTGTTTATATTTTTTTTTACTCTAGCTACGTTATTGTTTTAAGTTTTTCTTAATTTCGTTATTGTAGCAAAAAACGTAATTTAAAATAAATTTAAGAGTTTCTTCTCAACCTTTGTGCTTTATATTGAATTAAAATGACTTTCTCAACCATTTCTTCTGCAGCCAAAATTTTTTAACTAGTCGTATACACAAGTTAGGAAATCATAAAAATTATTCAATTTTAAAATAACATATTGCACAAAAAGTTGCTTTATTTATGTGAAGATACAAGGTTTAATGTAATATACTTTTTAAATATAATATATAACATGCGGGTGATGAATGATCCCAATATATTGACTTATACTTGATATAATATATTCCTACTCTAATATTCGGTGTGCTTGTTATTTGAAAAAGTTCCAGATATGTTGTGAAGAGAGTTATCGGGATAAAGCATTAAGCTTACACCCACCTGCTCATCATCATTACTGACGCCATTTTCTGAAAACTCTACTTGAGAAAGAAGAGAGGAAACGGAATAAGTTATTGAATTATTATGGCTTCTATTGCAACTCTTTCTGTTCTCACTGGCGTCTTCACACATGCCGAAATTGTGATTATCCTTTTCTTCGTGGTGTGGGTGGTCAGTGAAGGTGACGTCATCTGCTTTCTCACTCTTGCCCTTGTTGCAAGCGTACGCGTGGTGTCCACTTATTCCAGTAAAGACGTTATCAACTAGAACAAAATTTTGGGCATCACACTTCTTCTTTCCATCGCTAATCCTTACCATGCCTTCATCGCTGTTGACAAGTTTTTTGAAAGTCTCGCCACCGTCCATCAAGATAATACTTTCAGTGTTCACGTCATCCGACATTTGGTTTGGAGCGCTACTGACAGAGCCTTCTTTCTTAATAAGGTAATTAAACTGGGGCGTGTTGATTAGTGGATTCGAGCTACTAGAAGAAAACATAATCTCTTGACTGTCATCGAACAGGATTTTAGTGTTGGGGTTGTGGTGAACGGAAGTAGGCAAGAGAAGAACATCCACGTCTTTCACATCATCTTCTGTATTATCATCTGGTGTTTTGTTATTCTTGGCATTTAAACTTTTGCAAGCATTGATTAAATATTGCAAATTTTGACTGATCACGTGATTGTCATTCAAAGTGGGAGCTGCGTTTAATTGTTTTAAAAAGTCATTAATACCAACTGGCCACTCTAATCGCGGATTTGAAAGATTATGGACTTTTTCTAAGTGCTCCTTTAAGTACTTTTGGTGCTTGAACGAGTACAAACATTTCCAGCATTGCCAAAAACACGTGTCAAGGTGGGCAAGAAGATGCACTTTGAGAGATGCCCATGTTTTAGTACGAAAATTGCAGATAGAACAAAAGAATTTGCGAGTGATAGAGTCGTCTTTATGTCGATCGCGTACATGGTGAAACATGCCAACTCGAGTTTTCGAGCGATAAAAACACTCTGGACACTGAAAAGGACGTTGTGAGCTATGCTGTTCTAAATGGCGTCTAAAATAGATGAATGAATGAATTTTATAACTTTCAACAAAATAATAAACGATTCTTAATATAAAGTTAGAATCAATATTATAAAAGTAATTTATCGCATACGCTCACCCACAAACTAAGCGACCCAACTTACGCAATAAACGGCCTGATTAATTTTAAGCCTCACGAACCACGGGTGGGTAAAATACACTTGCGAAATACAAATTTAATGCCTTTGTATTGTATAATCAATCAGGAAGAAAAGTATTCGCATATGATGTGTATTCTTTATCTCGTCTTCTGAGCCATTTGCTTTGTTCGATACTCTTATCCAAAAGTTGAATGTGCAATTACTTTTACAATTGAAGATACGTAAAGTGAAAAAAGTGTCTGTTTATATTTTTGCATAATTTTATCGTTTTTTTCTATGTGTTTCTCTGGAATCTGGATTGTATCTGATTTATAAATAAACTATGCATTTAATCTACTAGTACTACTGAGTGCATGACTGCACTTTTGAGAGGCAGCGCAAATCACCCAATTTGTTTCCAATCACTCATGTTGAACACTCCTAAAATATTAGAATCCCTGTTTTAGAATTTTAACATGTACACAACATTAACATGTACGCCACAAATAGATCCTCCATTTCCAAAGTACTCCTACATATCTAATAAACAAACACTTCTTAAGCTAAACACTTTGTATGATTCAGACAAACAAGCTTATCCTGCTAATGTTGTAAAATTAATGTTATTCAATTTGCGAATTCTTTCTTGATTCCTTGTCTGATGAATATGAGTCCTTATTCAACAAACAATCGTTTGTAAGTTCGTTCATATACCGGAACATGAAGGAAATTTTTAAATGCATGATGAACAGTCTTTTCCGTTTTCAAATCAAAATCAAGTAAGCTCAAAACGGTTACTTAGCTTTTATCTAGTGTAGCTCTATAATTACCAAAAAATTTGCCACACTCAAGTTCTCAAACAACTAAAAAATGGGATCTCTTCTTCAGCTTGTCTAATGTTTTAAGATAAGTTATTAGGAGCAACTAAACGAACTGACTTTTGACGTCAGATTTGCCCATATCAGGTCAAATTGATCGCATACGCCTACGACAAGCCCAAACATTAACTCACCCAAGGACAACATGCCAGCACACTTAAACACCTTACACAAATGTCTCGATGAAAATAATTTAAAAGGCAGGACAACACTAACACCTCTACATTTATAGCCACACCCATGTAAGTTAAAGGATTTATTAGAAGGAAAAGTCGCGGTAACGTTTAAAACAAACAAAAATTAGAAGCAGCGCCTGAGGACGTGAATTTTTATGGCTAATAGCGGACTTTCTTTTCAATGACATTTTTAAAAAAGGCGCTTTTCATTTTTTCATCTAAACTGCTGGGAGAGTTTTACCAATTTTCTAAACACTAACAAACCATAGCGAGATGATCACTCAGTTAATCAGTAATAAGATAGCGAAATGTAAGAGCCAGCAATTACAAATATAAATCTAATAAAAATAAAATTCGCTATCTTTTAGGAGATTAGATAAGCAAGCTTTGCAGAAGGAATCCGTGTTCTTGGGGTTTAAACAAACAAAGTAAAGGCATACACATAGGCTGTTTCACGTGGGGTGGTGTAGTTGCATAGGTCACACGAATACAGAGATTTTGCGATAACTGTAGGCTGAGAAAGGGAGTTGCGGCCTAAGCCACTGATCGCGTTCAAGGAAAGGTGCACGTTCCTTTTCTCGGTTTTAGCCGAAGCGATGATTTCGTCGAATTCGCGAAGAACGTGCGTCAGTTGAGGAGGCTTTAGAATGACGACTTTTTCTACGGCGTGAACCTTTCTCAAGTGTTTTCGCAATGGCGTATCGCCCTTAGATGAGTAACTGCAGTGCTGACACTTAAACAATTGTCCTGTCAATACACGAAATATAGGATTAGTATTACTGTAAATATTATATACATTATACACACATATATTAGTAGTCGATCCACGCGACACAAAGGCCCTTACAAGCCTATGTGGTGTCTCAGAGCAAAACTTTCAGTGACCTCCAAGTGACTGCAACTGTTTTGTTCAGTACATGCGTTCATTTGAAGTTTTTATAAATAAAGAAATTCTAAAATATAATTTTTTAACCCTTTGAGGATTTGCGTGACAAGAGTGTGTAAAGAAATAATAAACATTTGCTTAAAATATATAAAATTTCATTTAAAAAAGCAAGCAATTAGTCTTTAAAATTCGGATCTTAAAATGGTTAAAGAATATTTTCACAAAATGAATGAAAAGTTTCAGATTATACAATTACATCAATATTTTTTGATTTTTACTTTGAGCAAAGTCTGACAGCTTTAAAATCAATTTTCATCAAATTTGATAATCATTTTTAAGAGTTTGTTCTCAATTCTATTAGCACTGAGTTACAAATTTTGACGATTTTTGTTTCATTATAAATTTTAGCGTTTCTTTATGATGTTTGATGCGCTAATTTATGTCCTTAATTTTATAGAAAAAATTAGAAAAACACATTTTGTATTATTGCTTACAAAACTAAAAACCCTGATGGATATTACGTCTCAAGGGCGAATCTATAAGTAAATTTACCGCGAGATGATATTTTTTCTGAAATTAACTTTTAATGCATAACAATCGATATATTTATGGGATTATTTTAAGTTTAACTAATTTTGAACAAAAACACAATAGGCACTTTGGCTTGAGAGCTTGAAAAAACTTCTACCTGCTTCTGCATAGATTTTGCATCACCTCGTGAGTCACAAATGTTAATACGAGGCTACGTTCAATGTGAAATGAGAAGGAGCGAGAGAAGAATTTTCGCTAGAGACAAGAGAACCGTACTTTACATTTTTGGGAGACCAGGCTGAAGAGATGTCTTTTCTGGCCATTCACTAGGTAGTCAAGCCCTTGTTAGTCTGGAAAATGAAGCTTTTGTTTTAGGCTTATATCTTTCTTTCCGTTCTAGTCATCATTGTGATTCCACATCTCAATATCAGATGTAGATATTGTAATTGGCAACTCATCGCCGTATGAAACTGGAGAGATCCAGGGTGAAATGTTTTCATAATTCGGTTTTTGTACAAAAATGAATCAAGCATGTAAAAATAGAAATCATTCAAGTGGTTTTTGACTTTAGTCAAATTCGAGGAGTTGTGAATGGCATCCATTTTCATTTTGCAGTAACTTATCCTCGTAGAGTTGACCGACAAGAAGCATAGATTTACATGAGGAACCAACATCTTATCCTTATTTTTGATTTACACACCAAAACATTCTTCACATGCAATTCAATATTTAGAGGCACTTAAAATGTTGTATTTTGCTTGCTTTGAGCCAATATATGCCATGTCTTTTAGACATTTTCAATATAATTACTGGAACAAATAAAAAATTATATAATCTTAAAAAATGGAAACGTAGGTGAACGTCCTAAAAAACACAATTCTTGCTCAAAAATTAATCAAAAATGATAAAATATCGATGTTAGAAAAAAACATTACCACCGCATTCCGTAGACTCAATTTACACAAGAAAGTGACAAAAATAGATTGAAACTATGCATGAACACAGCGGTGATTTCAGAAAATTATTTTTTAAAAGGTAACTCGCATTACATTGAATTTTTAATATATTTCTATTTACAAAAATAACTATTTCAAATAAACTGAAAAGCAAAATATAAGAAAGATCAATACTTCATTTTAAGAAATGGAGGCTATGGCCAATTGCCCAATCCTCTTCCCCTGAATACGCCACTGTATGAATATATATGTGTGTATAACTAATAATTATATATTTTTATATTTGTCGCCCTGGGAGATATCCCCCCCCCCCCCTTCTAAGACCCACACTACCACCTACGTGAGAGTTTTGAGTGAGATGCGTAATTCGTTGAGTTTATATTGGCAAAACAAAAAACTACTCCATAAAATTCAAATTCAGATGGATATGAATTATTCAACCAATTGGGACAATTTGAAAAGTGGAATGCATACGTTGTTAAGTGTGAAAAATACCTGGTATGTGTGTGAGCATGTGGTTTTTGAGGAAACGCTTCTTCTTGGTGACAAAGGGACAGCGTGGGCATGCGAACGTGTTGATCAAGCTTTCATCAACGTGCATGTTGCGAATGTGATCCTTTAAAGTTTCTCTTGTTTTGGCGCGATAATGACAGTAGTCGCACTGAAAGGGCCGATCTAGGCTGTGAAGCTCCAAATGATTACTTAAATTAAATTCGCCAATGCAAACATCCAATTGAAATAAACACACGAAACTAGAAAAATATTTTACCTATATATATTAAATGATTTAAAGTTTGAATCACATATGTATATTTCGCTGGCAACAACCGGCCCGAAAGCAAGTGAATTTGACCATCTTAACAAATGTTATTGCTCGCCTGGCTAATTTTGTTTTCAAATCAACAATGCGCAATGAACGCGTTCCTTGTATGTAGATTGTAGACTTTTCAAAAAATTTAAGAAAAAACTATCATTATTTGATAATAAGATGTCTTATGAATATTTCCATTATATAACTTGAAAGATAGTAAAAATAAAATTGAAAATTTATTGAAAAGACACTTTGAAAACTTTATTCATCCAAACATTTTCTACACGAATGTCTTTATCAAGGATATAAATTATAAATGCGAATCTCGAAATAAGTAAAAAGCAAATAAACGTTTGTTGTGAAGAGCAGTTAGTTCAAAATGGTAAAAATAATCATTGGCACCCTTTTCAACAATCACCTTCGCACTAACCTTTAATTTGCCCTTCTATTCATTTCATGATTCCCCTTTTATAATTTATAAATCCTTGATACGGGCATTCGAGGCGAAAACGTTTGGGTAAATAAGGTTTTCAAAGTGTACTCTTAATAATTTTCCAAATTTATTTTATTTTCAAAAACTATCATTGTTTTGTTTTTTACCCGAATGTATATATTATGAAAATAAATCTTTTTTAAATATATTTTTCATTATTTGAGGCACATGGGAAATGTTTTAAAGTGTCAAATCTGATTTTTCATATTTTTCAAGTAAATAGTCAAGTCTACAATTTAGGATATATTCTTTTTATCAGATGGAAAACATATTTATTAAATTTTTTGCTTCACTTATTTTTTATTTTGTTGATTTTTGATGGTGACTATCCCTAATTGTTGTTTCAATGTTGAAAAGTGGCACACTGTCATAAAACGGTGCATACCCATGAATATTAGTATCTATTCTCAATCTATTGAGAGAAATTAATAATATAAAAAAGATATATAGAAAATTCAATCATTCATTCGTCTATTTTTGTAAGAAAGAATAGGCAGTATTAGGTGTGATGAAAACTCTACTCTAATTCGCCAAAAAACCTGAAAAGCTTAAAAGATAACGTGGCGAAACGTCATCATTATCATTCCATTTAAACGGCCTTGAATAGTCCCAGCCGGATCATCGGCTAAGACAAATAACGAGGATGAGTCAAGCTACCTTAATTTTCTGCCTTCAGTACCACCTGTCTTTTTCATCACCTAATCTAAGACCTAAACTTTCCATATCTTTCTCTACGTTTTCCATACACGTTAATTTGGGTCTACCTTTAACCCTTTTACCATAATTTAATTCTTAACTCTGAATAGTTAATTATTTTTCAGGTACTTCCTGTTGAACTTTTCGTTAATAGTTAAAAGTTCTCAATAGAGGTCAAAAGATGGTTTGTTTTTACCTGGGAACAAAATTCTTGAAAAAGTTATAGTATAAATTGAGATGTTAAAAAATTATTTGGCATTATGTAAATTCAGATTCGCTAAATTAGTTATACTTGCATATTCTATTCATACTACGAATTTACAGAGTGGTAGGCAGTGTTCCCTCTATATTTTTGAACATCTGGGCTTAAAACCTTTTACATATTTCAAATAGCCACTCTCCCTAAATATTTAAATAATATAACATTTTTAATACACACTTCCAAAAAATATAGCAAATAAGCACCGGTATGGTGAAATTTGATATATATTTTTAACGGCGATTATAAGAAATTGAGGTTCAGTGTAGATTTATCGAACGATAAATTGATTGACAAATAGTTCTTGCATTTTTATATATTTTTACTTAAATTTATAACATTTAAAACTTATTTGTTTTATTTTATAATTTTTTTTTCAAAAAAAATAATTTTTTTAACTTTATCTTGCGCAAAATTTAACTTGTTTTTAATGACATAGAAATTTTGTGTATTTAACAGATAGTGCTTTACCCCGCCTCGGTCTTTTGTCTCCGTTCGGCGCTTTTTCCCCAATCTATATGAATAAAATTGCAAAAAATCCTTCTATTTGAGAAAACAAATTACGAGAACTGTTCTTTTTATACATTCCTAAGGAGCCTTTGAGCAGAATAATTCAACAATTTTTCTACTTGATAATGAAACTGAGAAAAGTTTGATTTAACGCCATCTCAACTTTTTTGATCAAAGCAAACTTTACAACTAAGAACCAAATTGTGTTGATAAATAATCCAGCACTAAAGTCTTCTACTACTGCCTTGGTAATCCAACGAGCCTAGCCACACCCGTCTACCCTACACGACTCTTTACTACTTTATACATTATACCTCGTATGTAAAATGGGAAGTGCGAGTTGTTTCATAGGAAATCAGAGAAACAGTTCCGAGGACAGCAACACACGCGCAATACAGTCGGGTTCAAATCCAGTGAGGCCCAGAGTCGGGTTCAACCAGTTGGGCACATACAGAGTCGTGGTTCAACCATGTTGAGGCCATACAGAGTCGGGTTCAAACCAGTTGGGCACATACAGAGTCGTGGTTCAAACCAGTTGAGGCACATACAGAGATCGTGGTTCAAACCATGTTGAGGCACATACAGAGTCGGGTTCAAATCCTGTTGAGGCACATACAGAGTCGGGTTCAACCAGTTGGGCACATACAGGTCGTGGTTCAAACCTGTTGAGGCCATCTTTTCTCAGGTTATTTCTCGATACCTAGTGTACGTAGAATCATACTGTAATTGCATCGCTAGTGCTTCTATGTCTTACTACCACTATCTATGATGTTGATAAAATTTGTAGTATAAATAAATTTATATCAGTATTCAATATTTACTTTTTTTTTTTTGTTGGTGTTTTCCAAAGGTGTTGTTTGGTTCTAGAAAAGAGAGCCATTTTAATGCTTTTACTCAGAGTGAAGTTTTTTTCCTTCATTTTCCGTTTAGCTTGATCAAAATAGGTAAATTAGAGGAAAAAAAATAAAAACTTTTAGTATGTATGGAGGTAAAAAAATTCTTTATTTTCTTTTCTTTTTTAGTTTATTGGTTGTATTAGGAGTAAGTATAAAAAAAAAAAATTTAATATTTTTGTATATATATCCATTTGTTGTTTGTTTTCCTTCTGTTATTATTGTTGAGTATTATTGTTTCAAATTGTGTTTATATTTATTTATTTTTTTTTCTCGTTAAGTTTCATTTTGGTTTTTTGGCTTTTGTAATTCCTCTCTTTTTTTTTTTTTTTTTTTTATTGTTTTTTACTAACTTACAAAGATTTAAGTTTTAAATTTTGTATAAATAGTTTTAAAAAGTATTCGAAGAATCTTATTCGTTTCTTCCTCCTCCTACTCTCCCTATCTTCTTTTTTTTTTTTTTTATGAAGTTTGTTCTCAAACATTTATCGTTGGGCCTATTCTTAAGGTCGCCCCAAAATAATACAAAAGCATATATCCAGGTAAAGTTATGAAGCCGTTCATATTCAAACTTTTATTTGATGTGAATTTGTTTATATATCTATGAAAGAAGAAAACTAAAAACAACTTCGAGTAAGTTTTGCTTAAATATTCTTTATTTTAAATATCGAAACATTTTTTCAGTCGAAAATAAACATCAGGTTGTTGTTATAAGAATTTTAAATTCATTTCTCTCGCTTTTAGCTTACTTTATATTGGAAGTGGAGAAGTTGCTTTGTGTTTGTTTTCTAATTTTGGAATTCCATTTCTAAGAGCATGGGAAGGGAATTTACCTTCTCTTTTCTTTGATGAAAAAAAGAGATATTGGAGATAAATTGAGTCAGAAAGACAGTCCTTCTGTTTTCCAAAGTACGGCCTCATTCATGTAACAAAGATGAGCAACTTATCAGTAAAGGAAAGTGCAGTTGAAAATATATGATCCTAAGAAACTGGCTACGTCTAAAATGTTATCATATAAATGATGCGATATTTTTTATATGCAACTCTATATCCTAGTATGGGAAATTCACATTTTTCAGCTTAATATTTCAAAAGACTATACAAGAAAGTTCCATCTGGTTGTGGGTTTTTACTACATTTTTACCACGAGTGTGTCTGCCATAGAGATATATCCTTTGTGGCTAATGGGAAAGATTTGTTCCTACATTTTTAGCCTAACCACTTGAAAGGGTCGGAATGTGAAAGTCGGTTATTTATTCTGAATATTTCCTTTCTGACATAAAAAAAATTAATAACTTAAAGTCGTGACTCTTGTCATCTCAACAAAAACATAAAAATATGCTAGCACTAAAAAAAGTTTGTCTGCTACAAAAATACAAATCGGGAGTTGATGTCGATAAAATGATCAGAAGCTATGATCAAAGAAGCATGTAGAAGATGGTCTAGCTACTTTTTGACTACTTAGACATAGTTGTTTGAACATGGGTTGTTGCAAGATAAACTCTCCTCAATGTTCCGAGTTCGAAGCAAAGTGGAGTAAAGTTTTTTAAAGAAACTGTCTTTCTTTTGGCAGAAGAGTGTATGAAGGTAAGATAACATTTCTGAATTGCCAATCAAGTTAAGTACCTACTGTCTGTTTATGGTTTTTCGAAAGCTGGAAGAAGAAAAAAACTTCAAAAAGGTGTCTGCTCTGTTTGTCTTTCTAAAAAAAAAAAAAAAAAAAAATGTTCCATGTGCTCGAATTTTGTTTGTAAGATTCATTCTAAAACTGCTTGCCCTAATTGTGTATAAACTTTGATTTCTTATAATATTTTTTTTTGCCATTTTAAGTTTAACGCCATCTATAAATAATTTATTTTTCAAGGTACAAAAATGAGAAAAAATGAAAATTCACAGAGCTTTTTAGGTAATGTTAAATTTTTTTCTTTCCAGTGCCTTAAGAAGCATTTTTTATAAGTTTAGATACTATTTTTATTGAACTTTCCCATTGAAAGTTTTCCGATAATAATCTTGTAAACACTTTTGCGGAAAAAATACATAGAGTCCGTAGTGCGAGGGTTAAACATGATTTAAAATTCTCTTGAAAAATTACTTCAAGCTTGCGTGTCAATTATTTTGCAAAATATATGGAAGCGCTTGGAAAGCTATCAAGTTACAAAATTTGGTTTTGTAATAATAAAATTTGTCCTCAATGCTTCACTAAGAAATGAATTCTTTATTTTAAAACATTATAAAAATAGAACTTTATACTAAAGAATTTGCTTATAACTTTGTAAATATAAAGATGAAGGACTTTTATGTTATTTAAGTTTACTTTTGATTCTTATATTGAATTTCTTTATTTTCGAAAAATCAATCAAAACTCCTCTGCAAGAATACAAGCGTTTCCTCACTTTTCCAAAGGATCAACGAAAAAGACAGATCTCGTTATTACCTAGCTTTAACTAGCTCCACGCAGAGATTTCTCTACGAAAAGGCTTCTACCACAACAACCCAGATTCGGTTCAATCACATCTATCGGAGAAAATAATGTAAAGTCGACTGAATTTATTGTTGTTCTCATTTTTTAAGAGACGGAGCTTAATCTTCAAAAACTTACGGTGCAATCAAGGGATCAAGTGTTGTGTGTAAAACTTACATTATTGTTACCGAATAGGTTTAAAAATAGAATCCAACGAGAAATGGAGCTCCGATTTATTGTTAGAATGCAAAAGATTCTACTAGAATAGAGCCTAAGTCCCAAATTTATTAAATCAAGTGCTATTTTTCCCTAAACAATCCATTCTAAGCGATAACAACTTACTACGTTCTATTTTATCGAAATGCTGTGCTCTTGCATCACATTTTTGTTTGTACCTTTTTTATGTTTTGGAGAACTTGGAATTGATAAATATTTACAACAGCAGCTTCGTCCTATCAGATGCTTGTTAACGATCCTGAAATAATTCGGATGATTTGATAGCCTCCTGTTTTCATAATCGATGAAAACAACTGAAAATGTTCTACAACGAAATGAATCAATACATACGTTATTAACACTTATATTGATTTATCATTAAAACTTGGTATTCAAAGTATATAAAATATTTAGCAATAAGATGGACTGCAATTCACAGAGATCAATGCATACTATTGTTGAGAATAATGAAGTCCGCGTTTACCCAAGTTCAAAGCATTTTTAAAGCACGCATGAATTACTTCGAGTTAAACGAAGAAGTTAACATGTCTGAAATACGGGTGGGACTGTGACAGCGACTCGACTTAGAGTTAAGCGGAATTTCGACTTATCCGACTTTGAGTAATGGTAAGAAATTAAATGCTACTTTAAAACTCTTTGAGTGTGCGTGGCAAATTCACAAATGTTGCACTTGAATTTCTTGGTATGTACTCGCTTGTAATGCTGTTTAAGCAAATCTTCACTGGTAAATTGAGGCTTGCTTGAGCACAAGGTGCATTCTACTGACCTATTTAGATGATTCTAAAAAACAAAAAATATATTATCTTTATGAAATTGGGATATTGTATATATAGTAACGACAGTAATAATAACAAAATTAAATCAAAATTGTTATCAGACAAGGGTTAACGTCGTGTTTGCCAACAGGGGCCATTTTTAAATGTAATTTCTAAAAAAAGATTTGAACTTCAGATCCATAAGATGATATGAGTAAACATTCATTGTGTGAATACAAGTAATGCACTAGAAAGACAATCTTTCTCAATGCTATCGTATAATGGATATTCTAAAAGTTATTTTAGAAAAAATTTTTAACAAATCGCCAGTAGACCGCCTCTTCAGGTCCACAATCACATGTAACAATTTGTCAAAATCTAGGAGTGTTTTCTAGTCACACTAATAAGGATTAAGGATGTAGAGAAGATTCAGCAGTATATGAGTGATAGGCAACATCTGCTACCTTCGAAAAATAGGCAGCAAGCGGGACACTTTCATAACAGCCAGTAGGTAGTAAATCGTTTTCTAATGTTTTATCATCGTATTCGCTTTACGCTTTCCTTCACTCTTTAGTTTTATGCTTCTTAGAGGTCCATTTTTCCCATCCTTCAGGAGAATAAGAGATGGAATTTTTCGCGATCTTACAATCAGGGCTGTTGAGTCGGAGGCAAAATATCTGACCCCGACTTCACGTAACTAACAAAAATCCCACTCCAAAATACTTTCAATTTTATGCAATCACATTCGATATATAGTACAGTTCATTTGAGCAGCCTAAAATTTATTCAAAAAATGTTGAAAATAATTGGTTCAATTTTGGCGTAATTCAATGCCTTAAAAGGGGAAAAAATATTCAAAATTTTATCCAATCAAATGAAGGAGTTAGCGTAGCCCTACCGTGACGAAAAAGAATATAATAATATACAGTGAACCCTCGGTGTACGAATACCTCGATCTAAGGACAATTCGGTTTACAAACTTTTTTATCAATCAAATTTAACACAGATAACGAACTTTTATCAAATAACGCACTCAAAAAATATAAATTACATATTTTCTTGACAATATAAAAGTTGATATAAAATCAATAAATTTTTTGATTCTTTTTTGTTCTTCTTTTAGCCAAGTTTCTTATGGCTTACAGTGTTAAAAATAAAATTAAAAGTGGTAGAAATCTCATAAGCAGTACTACTGTCGAAAGAAGGAAATAATAAGATATGAAAATGATACTGCTATTTCTGATATTGCAAAGCAGTATACTAAAGCAAAATCAGCAATACACACTATTCTAAAAAAAGAAACACGCAATAAATAAAGTGTGCCAATGTAGCAAAAATGAAACTACCACACCATCTAAGCAAATAACTCAAATTTTTGAGGATGTGGGAAATTTTTTATCAGTTTGATTAAACGAAAAACAACTTGCTGGAGAAAATGTAAGTGAAGCTATTATTTGCAAGAAAGCTAGCCAAGTGCATAATGATTTATTAGCTAAAACTGCACAAGTAGTGAATATTTTGAAGCTAATGCATGTTGTTTTCAAAAATTTTGGAAACGAAATGGAATCCACAATGTCATATGGAATGCCGAGGCTGCTAGCACAGGCTGAAAAGCAACCAAAGCTTTTGTGGTTCAATTTGCTGAGTCTGTAAAAAGAGAAGGCCATGTGTCAGATCAAGATTTTAATTGTGACGAAACAGGTTTGTTTTGGACAAAAATAGCACATCTGAAGAGCATATTACACCGCCTGCTCGTAAACCATGGAAGGAAAGAACAACCCTTTTATTAATTACACTATGTAAAAAATATTTTATTCTATTTTTGTCTTTTTTTGTGTAAATCTAGTCCACCGAATACAATCCTAATATTTACTTTTTTGTAACATCGATAATTTTATCATTTTTAATTAATCTAATTTTTACCAAACTTTCTATTTTTTGGGGACGTTGAGGTAGTTTTCAATCTTTTAAGATTATAAAAAAAAATTTGTTCGAGTAATTATATTGAAAATGGCAAAAACACACTATAAGCTATAAACTGACAATTTTTGTGTGGAATATATTGACTCAAAGCAAGCAAAATACACAATTTTAAGTGCTACTAAATATTGAATCGCATATGAAAAATATTTTGGTGTGTAAATTAGAGATCAGGATAAGATGCGAGTCCTGTGTGGTTCTTGTAAGTCAACGCTACAAGGATAAGTAACCTCGAAATGGAGTATGTTCAGCATAGAAATCTACATCTGATGTTAATAGGTCGGGTTACGATCATGACTTGAACGGAAAAATAAGCTCACAACAAAAGTTCATTTTCCAGACTGAAATGATCTAGAATAACCGTGATCACCTAGTGAATGATATAAAACTTACTAAAACAGGAGTTGAGTTGTTTGCATCAACGTGAAAAAATGAAATTTGTTGGCTACAAGTGTAATCCGTTTAAAGTGTCGAGTATGACAGCAAGGATCACGTTAAAGACTTTTCAAGTATGTGCAAAGATAAAAGTTATATTTGAAGAGTTAGTCTTAAAGCATCAGCCCGATCAATGGTGTCTGTTCTTTGATTCTTCTATAAAAAATCTTAATACTGTTTGTTTTGCTTTACAAAGACATATCCATCCACCCCTGTTGGTAAGTATGATCATGTTCAACTAAAAGAAGACTACATAAAGTTAACAATTTTGATAGATAAGATCTTATATATTCAATATAAATGGAACTTCAAGACATTCAGAATACTACTAGGATAACAAGGCAGATATATTAAGCACTCCATGTTATGCCCTAGTGGTAGTAAAAAGTGAATGGCCAGAAAAGAAATCTCTTCAGGTTGATGCCTCAAAAACGTAAAGTACAGTTCTCTCATCTCTAGAGAAAAATCTTCTCACATTGAACGTATCCTCATAATAACATTTGTGACTCACGAGGTGATGCAGAAGCAAGAAGTTTTTCCAAGCTGTCAAGCCAAAGTGTCTGATGGTGTGTTTGTTCAAAAGTAGTTAAACTTAAAAATAATCTCATAAATATACAGTTTGCTATGCATTAACAGTTCATTTCAGAAAAAATGTTCTCCCACGCTAAATTTATTTTTAGATCCGACCTTGAGACGTAATATCCACGAGGGTTTTTTAGTTTTGAAAGCAATAATACAAAATGTGTTTTTCTAATATTTCTATAAATATCAAGGACATACAAAAAATAAGAAACATCATAAAAAACAATTTATAACGAAGCAAAAAATTCCTCAAAATTTGTAACCGAGTGTTATCTAATGGTAGTGGTGAGTGCAAAATTAAGCCATTTTAGTGTATCATTAAAACAAGGGTGGGGGGTAGTGAAATAATGCGCAGGAATCTAAACTACCTGTGATGTGGAGAGCAAATGGAAAACGTGGATATCACGAATTATTTTTATGAAATGGTAGATTGAAGCTTTTGCAAGAAGTCGCTTTGCCTATTAATGCCTTCGCCTTTTGGATAACGCTCCTCTACATCCTCCTAATTTGAGCTTTATAAAAGTAAAAACTGACCACATACATATATTACGTAACGCCATATGGGAGGGGAGGGCACATGCATTAAATTGCACGTTACACGTGGGAGGGAGATGTGGGTTAAGAAAGCCAATTGGAAAATAATATTGAACATTTTCTTGCCACCACCAATACCATTAAAATTGAATTAGGTGGTCAATTTGTTCATAAAAATAGTTCAAAATATCAACTCTCTTTTCTAAGTAATATATAGCAACGAATTGTTGTTAAGCCTATTATGAAGAAAAAATTTCATTTAAGAATGAAATATGATGATTACACTGGTCAACAATTTTTTACTTTCTGAATGTTGTCTAGATTTCTACAAGTGAATTAGTGTATTCTGGCACTGCTGAATCAGGAAATGGCATCCGTTTCTCTCCATCAGGTCAGGTTTTTGTGCTAAGTTGATTTGAAAAAATCATTTTTTGTGAAAAAAATAATTTTTTTTTTGGGGGATTAACTGGTGGTTTTTTTCAAAAAAAAACCTCCAAAAAATTTTTTAAAAAAAAAATGTTTTGCCAACCACATTTATTGATTACATGATAGAAACATCGATTACTGTCATCTGAATGGTGGGCATTGATAAAGGTAAGTACAATTAAATTGCATGTTGCGTCACCACTGTTCAAACTTCAGGGCTTGAACTTCCATTTCTTCGAACTCCTGGAATGTTCAGCGGTAGGGAGGTCTCTCATCAGATTCCAAAAGTAGTCAGCCATCATGACTGCGTCCCAGCGACCCTGATACTTGGTCTACATCTCCTTCATGTCCTGATGGAATCTCTCCCCCTGCTCGTCACTCATTGAACCCAGGTTCTCAGGAAACCGGTTCATATGTCAAAATAGGTAGTGTATCTTGATGCTCATGTTGCAGCCCAGGTTTCTGAAAGCAGTCAGCATGTTGTTGACAAATTCTGCGTAGTTTCTGACCTTATTGTTGCCAAGAAAGTTCTTCACTACCAAAACAAATGTCTTCCACGCTTCCAGTTCCACTTCGTTCATTGAGTTTTTGAACTCTGGATCTCTGATGAGCTGACTGATCTGAGGACCATCAAAGATGCCAGCTTTCAACTTCTCCAAGGTCAATCCTGGAAAAGCCTGGCACAAGTAAGTGAAGCAGTCACCATCTTTGTCCAGAGCCTTGGTGAACTGCTTGATTAAGCCGAGCTTGATGTGCAGCGGTGGGAAGAGTATTCTGTCTCTGTCCACCAGAGGGTCGTTGATGACGTTCCTTTCTTTGCATGGCACCAATTCCTCCCGCACAGGCCAGTCCTTCTTCGTGTAATGCTGAGCACGGTACCTACTATCCCACATGCACAGAAAACATGGGTACTTGGTGAAGCCAGACTGTTGTCCCAACAAAAAGTTCATCATCTTCAGGTCAACACAAATAAACCATTTATGCTGATCATAACCAATTTTCTCCAGCACATACTTCACCGCTTCATACTTCTCCTTCAGTGTAGTCGAGTGAGCGATGGGTACAGAGGCAAACTGGTTGCCGTTTTGTAGCAGAACACATTTCAGTGATCGTTTGCTGCTGTCAATGAACAGTCTCCAATCTTTGGGTTCGTACTGTGGCACTCCAAGCTTGAGCAGAAGCTGCGCAATAACAGCACAGTACACCAAGTCCTTCTCTTCAGAGGATAAACGGAGGTACTCTTGATGCCTGTTGCGGAAGAAGCTGATGCGAGCACTGTCAGAGAGGAGGTTTTTTTTCTTCAATCTGGATGCCAACAGTTCGGCAGAGTCCTTTGACAAGCTGAGGTCGCGAACTAGATCATTCAATTCCTTTTGGGAAAATGGATGTGGAGCATCATCTTCAAGAACCACTTCTTCTTCTTCTTCATGTCCTTCAACACTGGAGGCTTCTTCGTCACTAATGTCAGGAAGTTCGCCGAAGATTGGCACTGGAATTGCATCACAATGAGCTACAGGACGACGTGCTGATTGAAGATTAGGATACTTGAGGCTGCCCAGTTCTTTCTGTTGATTCCAGACACATCAACAGCGCAGAAGTAGCAGTCAGTGACATGGTTTGTCGGCTCCCTCCAAACCATGGGAATTCCAAACTTCAGACTCCTCTTGCCGTTGGTCCACCCACGCAGAGTCTATGTGCATGCTTTGCACACCATGTGTGGGGCCCAAGCTTTATCCTGGTCACCAAGTTTAATACCAAAATAAGCATGGTAAGCACGCCTTATGTAACTTGTGACTGGCTTCTTATTAGGAACAATGGTGTATTCTCCACATATGTAGCAAAACATATCGGGCTTATTTCTGCACGATCTTCTGGTCGAAGCCATATCATTCACCTGCAAAACAAAAATAGGTACAAATTAGTCATAAATTGGCGCATGTAGGTATTGTACATTCTTCAGAGTTCGTTATTTCAAGAAATACAACTTTTTACCTGAATACTTCTTGTCATTAAAATAATTATTTCCAATCAAAACAATTATTTGACATGACATTTTACCCCCACCAACTTCTTCTAAATTGCTCCACACATGCGTACATGTGAACAAAAATGTAAAAAACGACATGTGGCCATATCTCAAAAACTTGACCTGATTGAACAAAACTAATGTGAGTTTTGGATTCAGCGCATCAGATTCGTCCTAAATCAGCTTAAAAAATGCAGACAACAAATTTGTTGTTGACCAGTGCTATTATTATTATTATTGCCCAGGTTTAATTCAAGGGTTTGAAAAATGTTGTACTTATAGAACATTTAAACCGCAATGTGCATAAAAACAAAGATGCAACCAGATTACCAGAGCACAAACGATCATTTGAGTTAGATAATATATGTATCTCACTTACCATTGGATCGGCAAATTATCTCTAAACTCTATTTTTTACAGCGTTTTCAAGTTAGCAACATTACAAATTTGACCCTAAAAATAATTTGTCACTGCATAAACCCGATTGACAATGCAGGGCTTAAAATTTTTCTCCGTACTTTCCATGTGTAGGGAAAAAACTGTTCATCTTATATTTCAGAGTTGTGTAAAATAGGACAAACAAAAGCGCTGCTTGATCCATTTCGAAAGTATCTCAATAGCAAAAAATTAAATTTAGAGATTAACGTTGATGCTTTAGAAGAGCGTAAAGGAGAAGAGAGAAGAGTTAATCAGAGGAGAACTCATCGAGTTGCAGAAGAAACAGGATAGTTACCGGGTGGGGTGTTTTTACGCGGCTTGTATCAAACTATTAATGAAGGCATGCGGTATCGAACCCAAGACCTTGAGTTATCGAATCCAGCATCAAACCAACCCTACTCACGCCCCCGTAGGATAATGAAATAAGAAAACCGATTTTATCAAAAATAAAGTACTCTGGATATGTTTCTAGACTGAAAATGTAAAATAAAAGTCATTTCACTCCACATTTTAAATAAATTTTTTCTTTTACATATAAACAATAAGGAAATTTATTTTAGCTGCATTCTATATCTTAAGATGAGTGAATCTACGAGGAAATTTTTCTTGAAAAAACTCGCTCGGTTCACGAAAGTTAAAGCTTTTGATCGTGTATAATAATGAACAAATCTAAATAATTTAAATGGAGGCATGATAAAAAATGCTTAAAGAAATTGTCAAATGTTGTTTTAAAAGTAATTGGAACTTTTTTATTTATTGTCGGTATCGCCACCATAGGAAAAATAATCTTACATAGATGAACACATGGTAAGGATAGTCACAATGGGGATTCGAATCCAGACCAATTAGATCGAGACCTTACGGTCCTGCCACTAAGCCATCTGCCCTCATTATTATTGCTTTAAAATATATTTTAAATCATAGATTAAACAAATTTGAAATTATAATTCTAAAACTTATATAAAATTAAATAAATTTACTAATTTACATCGAATTAGTCTTGCAAAATATGCCTAAAACTTTTTTCAGCAGTCTATAAAAATTATAATGCACATAGACATACAAATTGACTGAACAATTTTTTTTTCAAATTAAGGATATCCAAAAATTTACATCGAATATACAACAATTATATCTATTTCAGATGGACCCAATTTTTTAGCGTATTTTATCAAGTACGAAGCATTTTACGGAACGAAAAAAATTAGGATTAAAAAATAAAAATTTATTTTCGAACCATATCGGAGGGTATCAATGATGTAAACCGGTTAATTTCTAAAATAATCACTTTGCTTATTATAGATGCTCCTTAAATGGAAACATTATTGGAATAATATGAAAGTATTTAAAATATAAAGCAAGCGTTTTAGGAAAAATAAAAGGCTCACTCCAAACAAGCACTTGTTCTCAATTCAACTTTGAAGTCTTAACCTTGATGGAGTTAATTTAGCTGCACTCTTTTTTCACAACTCACAGGGCAACTTAGTGGAATCAAGACAATTAGCATCAGTTTGGATAATATTGGAAACTTTAGAACGTAGCTTAGTTTGTTGGCAAAAGTGGGGCAAGAACTGATCTTTTACTAGTAGCTTCAATCTACACTACTCATCAAGGAACAGCTCCTTTGCATAGGAAGCATTTGGAAATCCCTTGCTATATTGCGGCACCTTAAAATGATTCACCAGATGGCTAAAATCAAAATCCCCAAAACCTGACAGTTTTCGCCCTTTGGCAATTCTATGTCAGAATAAACATGATTTTGTTGCTGAAAATATAGTGCGAATAAAACAAATGTAAACCAAATATGTGTACTTTCAATTATTTCATTTAGGTTCTTACTTTCTCATAACAGGAACAAAAACGAAACTTGAAAACAGAATGGAGCTAGAACTTATTTTCTTCAATTTTTTGAGTTAAAACATGTTAAATGAAAAAAATGTAGTTTTAGGCGTTTTATTAATATTCTGAGAATATTGCACTTCTTAATATAAAGTGGCCACTATTAAATCTCTGCGAGTCTTATTTACCCCGGCCAAACTTTTCGTCGCCCGTGCTTCTGCGCGACAGCATTTTTGTATTCTGACGTAATGGAAATTTTCATGCTCCGTTAAAACTAGATGGAAACTTCCAACTCCAATCGCCCGCCCTTTGAAAAATTTCAACCACTATTTTAATTTTTTTAGATCCTTAGTTTTAGTAATCAAAAAACTCAACTCCACATTGAATTTAGATTACCTCAGCTAAATTAATACAGCAGTACTCTTTTCACTGCTGGAATCATATTTTATTTCTATTATTTACAAATACTCTTTATCACCTGATATCAATTGAAGGTTGGAGCACAAAGACATTTAAAGTCGATATTAATACATCTTATAAATTGTTATCAGACATATTCTATTAAGTAGTAAGATATTTGTTCGATCTTACTATTCGGTGGTTATAAAACGAATAAGTTACTTACATTTTATTCCCTCCTAAATATCATTATTGAAATCACTAGTCCTTTATATAAGTTCCATACCTATGGATAAATAGAAAAAGAAACTACCAGTTCTTGATGTTTGGAAAGAGTGTGCATAGAAGAAAACATTTCTCCACAATTTTCGCAAACCAAACTCTTTAGTCGATCGCTTAAATCGTGAATTTCGGAAACATGGCGTTCAAGATCGTTTGAGCTGACAAAACTGAGTTTGCAAAGTCTACACGGCAAATTTGAAGTCTAAAATTTTCATTTTAAATTTAAGTCGGAAAAATTTGTACAAAATTTAAAACTTTATAAGGATATCAAAAGAAAGATGATAAAAAAAAGGGAAAAATACATAAAATGTAATATTGCAATCAATATAAGTGTTTCTAAAATTTTAAAAACTCGAACGATAAAACATTTAGTTTTTTGAAATTTTCTAATTATATACTAATTAAAGAGTTTTAAAGAAATATTTAGAATAATTATATATTTTTTCTATATAACAAGGGTAAGTTGTTCATTTATGAGCGTATGAGAGTCTAAAACTTGATGAAAATTTTATGCTGACAAATAATGAATATAAATGCTTACAAGTCAAACTTCAGATATTGCGTTATATACACAACACTGGCTTACCCTTACAGAGATATTCAGGCAAGTACAAAAATATCTGTTCTAACCTAATATTGAGGTGCTGATTTCAGATACAAAGCCACTTTTTACTCATCACCTTTAGCTTCTGAGGTATACACTTATTTATACGTGTAATAGGAATTTCATGAATATATTCATTGAAACCCTTACGCTATGAATGGGACTATACATGACAGACGTTTTTAAAATACATGTGGACAGAATCGAGCTTAAATATAGTGTATATTTATATTGTATTGTGGTAGTTCTGGCGTATTACCATAATAATCTGGTAACTCTATTTCTCTTTAGTTGTTTTTTTACTTTGCTTTATTTTCTGGCAGTAAAAGGGCTTAAAAACGAAATGCACTATCTTAGAAGTGTTCTATTTTGCAAACATATATGATTAATCTAAATTTTGTTTTCTAGATTTATGTGAGTTGATTCATATAACAGTGACTTCAAGCACTTTAAAAGACAGAGTATGCATTAACAACACAAATTCATTCTGTTACGTGTGGAGATTTCATAACAGTTGTTCAAGCGCGGAATAATTACTTCTCTCCTAACAACTGCTTACTTTCATTATTATGGCTTTAAAATTGGGGCACGATAAATCTTACATACATTTGTTCTGAACTCTGTTTCTTTGCACTAACTGTATGGAACAATATAAAACTTTGATGGCCGGATCCTCTGAAGCAGGGAGTCCAATTTTTATCTGATGGGCGAATTTTAAATTTTAAGTACTGTTACTGGGCCACAAGTAGTAATCTTAACTTTTGAAAAGTTTAAAACTAAAAATTTATAAGCAAATTAAAATACAAAACTTTATTCAGACAAAAGTAATAAGTGTTTTGACTTTTATTAAAAAAAAATTTCCATATCTGTTTGTATGTCACGTATATTCTATTCTGAGAAGGTTAGTAAGTTTAATAGGCTATGAAGAAGAAAATTTATTTGCTAACAGTTTCAATGTAAGTAGGATCATTAAAAGGCTAATAGGACCGCTTGACATAATGACTCAAGTATATATATAAAATATATATATATATATATATAATAACTTAAAATTTTTTATATTAAACATAGATTCTTGCAAAAAGATAAATTAGTGTAATACAAAATAAAAAACCAAATAAAATAGGATATTAAGATATGGAGTGTAGGGTAAAAGAATGAACGTATATCATATAATATAGCTAACTGTTTTGCAGAATGCTTGGGGTTTAAATAATAGTTCTTAGTTTATTAGTTATTTAAACAATATTAATCTAAGGGTATTTTGAATTACCAGTCAATACTTTATATAATAATAATAAATTAAGAACTTTTATATATTCCGTTATTATAACTTGGGATGAGACGATACTAAAGTTATGTTCCCTTAGTGTTAGATTCCGATTCTTAATTTGAAACTTTAAAAATATGAAATTCTCGATTAAGGTATAGAGCGTCGGGTGTTTTCATCGAGAAGGCACAATGGCACCGATTGTATCGAACTATGAAGTAAGGAGGCTTGATGGGGGATCGAACCGAGTTATCGAAGCCTAGTATCGAACCAACCTTACTCAAATCCCTTAAATTATGTAGGAATCTAAGTTAAATAAAATTTACGGTTAATTTATTTTAATTTTAAAATAAGTTCAGAAATTTATCATTTTTAAATATTCATAAAAATAAAAAGAATCGAGACAGGTATTGGAAGGTACTGATGAAATTTTTCGAAGAGATTCCGATATTTAAAAAAACGATTCTCATTCTGATTAATCGTCCTATTGCCAATTATAGCATGACTGTTTGTATGATGAAGGTCAACTTTAAAATTTTAATAAAGCTTTAAAGCAAAAAAACAAAACTCTTAGCAATATTAAAAATATCTTACTTTGTGTGCAGCCAAATGCCGTTTCATTTGAGGTTTGTACAAGTAATTATGGCATATTTCACAGAGAACTCTTAAATAATATTTGAATTCCATTGTTAATAAACATATAATTATCACAAAGTTATATGTTAGATAATAATTTATTGACCTTCAGCGAATTATAACGTTACTTATGCTACACGATGTTTTTTATTAGAAAGTATTAAAGATAAAAAATTTGCAACTTGTGCAAAATAGCAATTGATTATAAAAAATTTTAAGATCAAATAAATTTTAATATTTTAATTACCTCAATCCTTTAGGTTTCTGTTTAAGGCACACATAAGATACAGAATTAGTAACACGCTGAGAAACCACCTGATTACCATCATAGTATTCCACTGAAGAAGTATTTTGATCAAGAGGAATAAATTTAAGACGTTCAACCTTAACAATTAGTGGTTTCAATTTGAATAATTTAAACAGTCTGATATCCGGTAGAGAAAATGAGTTATTCAATCCAAAGGCTGTCTTAATTGAATTTTGATAATTTTGCATTAACATATATTTTAAAATATAAACATTTTTATAATTAAATAAAATGTGGGGTAAAATTAATGTTTTAAAATATATTAAATCTTGTAAGAAATTCAAACATTTGGAAAAATGAGGCAAAACATAATTTAAATACTAAAAAAATATATTTCTACCAATGTTTATAATATTTATCACTATAGGTCTCAGATTTTCAAAAAGATAATATGTGATTTTTAGACATAGTTTTATTCTATTTGGTCACAAAGTAAGAAATTTTTAATTATTTTCATATTATTTGCTGGATTTAATAATTTATAGGCTAAGACGCTAAAGTGCGTAGGGTCGAAAAAACGTTTATAGTCTAATAGTAATTTGAATTACCAGTCAATACTTTATATAATAATAATAATAATAATAAATTGAGGACTTTTAGATATTCCATGTGATGGGACGATACCAAAGTTATGTTCGATTCTGATTCCGATTCTTAAAAAAATATCTTAATTTAAAACATTAGCAAATTAAAAAAAATATTTTCAATTATGTTAGATAAAAACTAAGGAAACTAAGTACTTACATTGCGAACAATTTTATTTGGTCGAAAGGTATGGTTGGTTGGTTGGTTGGTTGGTTTTGAGATATCAAAGCACTTTCAGCAGTAAAGCTATATGCTCGCATTATGCTTAAGATGGTTAATCACAGTTTTTTGTGAATTTGTTTTTAGAGTTGGGAGCCTTGGGGATCGAACCCCTGACCTTCAACTGTTAAGCTGAGAGGTACACCCTAACAACCATGAGGCTCGAAAGGTATGTAATTTTATTTATTTTCATATTATTTCATGAGTTTAATATTTTATAAGCTAAGGAACCAATGTGCGTAGGGTCAAAGAATAAGCGTATATCATATGATAAAACGATAACATTATAATTTTACCTCTTGTTTATTTTTTGATATACCTTCTTGGCCAAATTGGCCTATCGTATTGCTAGAATGCTTTCATAAGGACAAAGTAAATTCTATTTGAAAATATTTTTCTCATCATAAGAAATTATAACTTCGCACACACTATTTTGTAAAAAATCTATAATATTCTTTGTTTAAGGGATGATTTTTTGAATTTTGACCTTTGTTTAACTCGAAATTTTCTATATTGTTAAAAGTAATGTTTTAAGATAGTTTCTTCATATAAAAACTAGTCATATAGTATTTGTATTAAATATGAAGTTTACATTTGATTTCAACACATGATTTAATGTTTCTCATTGATTATCTTACCAATTAAATGATATATAAGGTAAAACGTCATGAATATCTAAAACATATATTTTGATAACTAGAATAAAATATTTTTCATATAATTTCTTATTTTGAAAAAACATTATTAGACTTAATGTTGATCTCAATATTAGAACTTAAACAAGAAAGTCCATTCGTATTTAATGAAATGTAAATAAGATTTTTTATTTCTATTTTCATACATATTTTCTTACTTAAATTACGTATTGGTATAATATGATTTTCTAAATGTCGTGTACACAATATTATTTTTCCAATTGGGATGTTAAATGTGCTTTTTATTGATCTCGCCTATTACTAAACATCAAAAAGCATAAAAAGAGTCAGTGTAATTGGTATTCAAAAATTCAAAACATTCATGGATTGTTTCGAAGATTGAATCAAAATTTACAAAAACATTTAAAAATGTAAAAAATTTACTTATACGTGATATATTGGAAAATAAATGTGGATAAAAGACTTGGATTAGACAAAACAGGATTGAGATACTTACATCCCATTTCAATCAGTATATATAACAAAATTTGAATAAGATATTAATTCACATTCGAAGAAGAAAAACAAATTAATATGATTGAAATTAGGTATACTAAAATAAAATAAAAGAAAGAGTGAAAAAAGATTAGCTGTATTCAAAACACTAACGAAGATATATCACCACACTAAAAAATAATGGTTTAAAAGACCACTAAACTAAATATTGTCAAAATTGGTAAATGTAGGCTGCATAATTGAATACAAAGTACTTAAAAAATTATTAAGAGTTATTTTAATTAAAAATCCTAGATTTTTAAAAATCCTTGGTTGGTAAAAAAAGGTAAAGGTGCCGTGGGGTGTTTTCATCGAGAAGGCACAATTGCGCCGCTTGTATCAAACTATGAGGAAAGGAGGCTTGATGCGGGATCTAAGCCAAGACCTTGTGTTATCGAAACCCACTACTTAACCAACCTTACTCACGCCTTAATGAATCCTTAATGGCCGAATTGTTCTGCTTCTAACATCTTTGCATAAATAAGTTTCATCAAAAAAAATTATTTTTAAAAAAATTTGATCATTTATGAGTGACTTCGCCACAAAAAAACCCTCGAAACTTTATTATCTGAACAAATAGGCATGTAATAGACTTTACAACGCCATCTAGTGCCTTTTGAATATGTTTCCTTTTTATACTTTCTTCGTTCTTTTCTTTGAAAAGCAATGTTGTTTGATTTATTTAAAAATCTATCAGGAAACCAACCATGGTAAAATTGGTGAGACTTTTTACCCAAATACACCCAAACAGAACAAAACAAATTTAAATATACATAGAAGAATGATTTTTTTATGAATTACTCAACTAATCAATATCAAAAAGAAGTTGATTTTTTTCTTCTTAAATAATTTATCTCACATAATCTTGTTATATTGAAATAGATTAAATTTTTCTTGTTTATCTTTTAGTGTTACACTCTTTGCTTAGTTTAGGCTATTTTTATGATATGGTAACCTTTCAAATATTATATTTCGCTTCCGATTCTAATAATATCATTTGCTTGCAATGCATTTATGAATATCGAAATTTATTTTTTGTACATTATATTATATTTCAAACTTTTTTCAATATAAATACATGACAAAAAAAATATTGTTGATCTTTGTTTTTTGCAGTTTCCACAAATACTTAGTTCTCTGTATCAATGTTTTTACCCACGTCACATAAAGAAGAGTTAAACAATAAATATTGAATTGAAGAATACTCTACTGAAGATTCATTAGAAGAAAGAAAATATATTAGAAGACAGTAATATAATTTTTTAAAAACTAAAACTTAAATCTACATCTTAATTTTTAACTACAGATTAATCTTATTTTCGGTTTATTTAATTGTTTTTAAAAATGCATCTTACCTTATTAAGAAATATTTTTACAAACTCAACTCAATAAAAATCTAAGAAAATAACTATACACAAATAAATCAATGTGATTCTTAAAGTTGATGTTTCTCACAAATTTCAATATAGTTTTATATAACAAGATAAATTCTGATATTATTTTTTACTGACGTTATATTCAATCCATTTTTACCAAATTATACATGCAGGCGTGAGAGCATTTGTCGGAGTGGGAATATCACAATAATGGGAAAGAACAAGATTAGTTACAGTCAAAATTGTGTAAGTTAGTGGGGTTGTCGGATAATTGGGTGTTGGATAAACGAGGTCTAACATATTAGATGTAATACTTATAGATTTCCTTTTTTCATTACCAATATATTTTTGCCCACCTGTTTTATTTATTTTTGCCTGAAAATAGGTGATTCGTTCGGTGTTGAGAAACCCTTTTCTAGAGCAGTATCTCATAATGTTCTGCAAAAGCCTTCTAAAGATGGATTAGATTGGAAATTTTTAAAAGTAGTAACCTTTAATTTACATCATTAATTATATAAAATTATCGTAAAATTTTTGAAAGGTAAAAATTAGAATTAAAAATGTTAGATCTTTTTCATAGCTGAATAATTAACTTGTAGTATATAAGTAATAAGCCCAATTCTGCTTTCTGCATCTTCCATTGATCTTCCATTACATTTCCATGTAATGCTTTCTGCATCTTCCATTGAGCCAAAAACCGAGGATAGCAAACAGCACCAGTTGTCTCACTAATTTTTGTGTTTCTATATAATTCTTGCATTTGTTAAACATATACATATATGTTTTTATCCTAAAATTTTTGCATACGTATATATTGTCTAATTATATACTATTTTATTTAATTTCTCGGTTAATATTACAAGAGATTAAAATTATAGAGAACACTTTCTCATAAAATAGTTATGTGCTAAAAAATTTACGACTCTTGTTCAAATTCCTGGCTACATTAATGCCTCTGAACAACTATAACTCAAATTCAGATTGATTATTATATCAAATGAACGGGAAATTTATAAAAACAATTAGATTTTAATTCATTCAAAGACTGGAAAGACTACACACATGCCAAACAAGTCTTTTAAATAATATAAAGTTATATAATGGAAAGAATTCAATCTACAAATATTATAAATTCAATTCAATGATAAATATATATATAAAGGAGTTTTAAAATGATTCCGAAATGCTTACTCCAAAAAATTCATCCCTAGAATTTGACACCTGTGTTGGTCTGTGCTTATAACAGTGCACGAAGAGTGTCTTTTTTACTAAATAAGTATCCGCTATTAAAAATATAAACTTTATTAAAAATATCTTTAAAATAGAAGACTTGATTAAAATAAATAAGAAGAGGAAGCATAAAATAGAGAGATGAGAAGGTATAATAAAGATTGATGCATGAGTATTTATGGATCGATCAGTTTTACGTAGTTAGCTGGAAAGAGTCCATACTTTTCTCGACAAACTCCACGCCACCAGCCTTCATCAATCTAAAACAATTAGTGATTAAAATCTTGCCAGAGTAAAAGAAGTAAAGTCCATTCTGTCTAAACATAGGTTGTGACAGAGAGAAACATTTTGGTCTGGTCTTTTTAATTTTTAATAAGAGTACAAACTCTTTTGAAATTTGAGTTGTAATCTCATTTGAACAAAAAAATTATCACTTAGTATTTGAACGAAAGACGTTTATGTTTAAGTCAATTGAAACTTTAGGCTTTGTGAAAAAGAAAATAAAAGCAAATGTTGTATTAGATCAGAAAGTTATAATACTTTATTATACCGAGAAGTAAAATGACCCTAAAATTTAAAAAACATGCTTCGAATATTTATTGATAAAATAATATTGAAATAAGTACTAAACAAACAAACTAAACAATTAACTAATGAACAAACTAACTATCCTCTGATTTTTTAACTCTTTGAACTCAACCCAATAAAAGAATTCGAGTGGTTGAGTTTTGAAAAAAGAATAAAGACTTAGAAAAAGTAATGAATTTTTTAAAGCTGCAAATTTATATTGATTTAAATCTCATAACCTGTAAGGTTGAACGCAGATAGACAACTTGTTTTTGACATTTCCAACCTGTATATTATGGTCGAATAGTATATTAATTAATTAATCAAATATTAATTAATTAATCAAGTAATCAAAATAATATTCTATAAAAAATCAGATAGACAAGGTTAAACCTTCTCTTCATATTTTGCTAGATGTAAGATTTGATAAATCTCTTTCGGAAAGACGCTGTTACAAAAGTTACCTATATTTTTAGAATTTGTACGATTTTAAATAATATATTTGTCAATAAATCAAATAATAAAAAATATTCTTTGAAAAATCAAAAAATATTTATTCTTCTTAAATATATCATTGGCTCCTGATACTTTTAGAATATAATGATAAACCCTGTCTCTGCAACCATTTTATCAAATGACGAGGAACCTAACTTCATGGGAAGGATTGTTTCCATGAAATAAAACCGCAATTTCAAAGTTAAGTGTTTTGAAATGGTTCTTTCAATATGTATGCAAAATATTTTTATTTTAAGTATGTTCTTTTAGTATTTTATCATTTTTATATTTAATGTGTTAAAAAGTATAAGGCGGCCTTATTATAATTTTCTTATGTTGCTTCAATTGATAAATTTACTCATATTTCAGACTTATTTATGATGAATGTAAAATCAACAATATCCTAATTTATAGATATGAAATAACTTTTAAACCTTATTTAAATTTAAACCCAATAGTTAGAGGCAAACTACAAGATTAGTTAAATTAAATAAATATTAAATAACCATACTCCCGTTACTTTTAGAATAGAAAGATAAACCTAGTCTCTAATAATTTTTATCAAATTATGCATATACGAAACTAAAAGTAAGGGGATATTTTTTGATTTTAATTTTTAGCATCAAAATTGTTTATTAGAGAGGAATGTGTCATAAAGGGCATTTATGGCAGGAGTAAGCTTCGTTTGATGTTTGGCTTCGGTATAGCATTAACCCTTGTTTGATCATAATTCGACACAAACACTGAAATTGCGTCCTGTGGATGAAGCCACTTCAAAGTACGACCTTGTTACCTTTATAAAAAAAAACTTAGATTAAAATTTATGTAAAAATGAAATACTTCACACATATTCACTAAATCATTATAGGAAAGAGGAAAAGAGTCTTCCATTAATCAAGATCAAACTGATAAAAACAAACTGTATACCTTTTCTATGCTATAAATTAATTCGCCTGGATCAAAAGTTAACTCATCATCCTCTCCAACGGCTATTTTAAAAAAGAAAAGATTGTTAAATGTGTATGATCAGGATAAAATAGATAAATAATACCTGCTTGATAATCATACAAGGCAATTGCAGTTAGACCGAGGTTATTTTCTTTTATATACGATCTTAGTGTTGCCAAATTCTAAAAGAAAATTGCCTTTATCCATACAAAAAAAGGAGCAGTATGGGGTTGGGTAGGATGCTTTGTGTGATAGGAGTGAGCAACTTATAAGCTACAGTGTAGAATGGAGTAGTAAAAACAAAACACAAATATGTTATATTTTTGCCATCAGCGATTTATATACATTAGCGGACTTCATTTTTAAATGAAGCAGAGATGCTTTGTTAATTGGATAAGAATTTCAAAGACTAATCGTCTGATTTCTTTTTCAATCGAATTTTATAAATATAGAGCCGACGATTTTCATTTCTTGAGACACTGATGACATAAACGTTAAAAATTTCGTTTCAAAGTTTGTTGCGTGAAATCATGTTAGACTAATATATAAAAAAAGTTTTAAAATCTAGAGGGCGTACGGTTTATTTAGTAACGCTATTTTAATCTAAGCAAAAATACCTTTTTTGTAAAAAAAGGACCTTGCCTTTAGCAAAATACTGCTTAGAGCTCTCCTTTATGGAGTATAAGGAATTAGTCCTCATTATATATTTTGTATTTTTTAATTACCATAAATACATTAGAAAGTTTAGAAATATGAAGAGTTAACCTACTTAGAACCTCTTTCTACACCGTAGATGACAGAGTCTTTTAGAACACATATTTTAAATTTAAGTAACCAAAGAGATGAAGGTGATAAAAGCAAAATTTAAAATACATAATATCTTTTGAATTGTGGTATTATGAAATATACTATAAAAGGAACACTTGATTTGAATTTTCTTGTAAAAAGTGCTTTGCATCGAAAGAGTTCAGAAAGGATGGAGATGATGAAGAACAGAACAGAGGGTGGCGTTGGTTTTATTATGAGGTATAACAAATTGCAAATAAATAATTGTTCATTGATTCCCATTTATATTGAACTGAATAAGAAAAATCGAATTTAGTGTTCGCTTAATAATACTCTTGAGGAAAGTAACGGTAAAGCGTATTATAAGATCAGCTTGCCCTGGCTGCGTTAAAAACGCGCCTGGCTTGAAGAGTGTTGCACACATTTAATCGCTCTGTCTTTTTAAATGATCCAAGCAATTTTTTGACGTTAACATAATTTTATATCAACTTACTCAATATCGGCTGCTTTAACTTTTTTACTATCTCATTATCAGTGTAATCAATCAGTTCATTACAAAGAGAGAGAAAAAAGTTAAATTTCCTATAATGAGCTGAGGGAGCATTACTACTACGAGTAATACTCTGAGGGAAAAGTATAGAATTTTGTTACACGTTCGTAGCAGCAACGATGAGTAAGTGTATTCTCAGCCAATCTACATAAAAGTAACTTTTCAATGGGTCAAATGAGGAGTCGCAAACACATTCCGTTCGCTCAAAAGAGGCGAAGTGAACAATCCAAAATGGCACACGCCTTCATGACTTTCTATATTAAAAATGCTTTAAATCTTTTTTGAAATCTTAAAAAAGAGAAAACTAAGACTAAATTAGAGAAAACCTAAGACTAATAAAAGCAATTTTACTAAAATGAAAATAGTTTTTTGAAATATAAAAAATGTACGTTTTCTTTATAAGATTATCTATGATAATATTAAGAATGTTAAAAGAGAATTAAAAAATTTCGACGCATCATCATGAGAAGACACCACATTTAGTGCGTAACTTATAAAAAGTCTAGCTTAAATAACAATGATATCGGGACAAAAATGGCTGTTAGAAATCTGCTCTTCTTACAGAGCTAGCCCGGCATGAGAAGCTTGATATGTATCCCAAAAAAGGATTGCCGTAAAAATGCCTGGTTATCTCTAGGTTCTAAAATGATAAGCTGCGCAGACTTTTACCCGTTTGATCCAACATAAAATAATTTCGTACAAAACTGCCCATAAATAGAGAAATCCTAAGGATCATTTAAAAATGGCATTGGAATCAAATGGGTTGGGGGAATACGGCAGTCATAAAAATTTTAATAAACGAGAGATCTCCAAAAATATTTGTTGAGAAAAAGAAAGCGATATTGAGTGAGTGTTTAAATTAGATTAGCACTAACTTCTTCGGACATGAAATCGAGCAAATTTTGAATGGAGTCGTTTTCTTCAACTGCTTCATTTTCGTTTCCTATCGACTCCATTTTTTCATTAACTTGCACGCCTAAAAAGTAAAAATGGGCAATCATTTCGACTTTACGCCTAAAACTGTATATTTTTTAAGTATCAGGAGATAGTAAAAATTTGTTCATTGAAGGAAGGCATAATAAAAAGATAGTTAAAGAACAAACTGAAGAAATTGTATTTTGGTGTTTAATATAGGGAACAAAAATACAAATTTCATGTATCATAAGGTAGACACAATCTTCAGGTGAATATGACAAATGAATACAACTTTTTGTTTTGATTCTAGAGAAACGCCATAGCTCCCTCTCCCTTCTTTAAATGAAGTCGCCACCTTTTATATTTGTTTGCCTTGCAGTATATTTGGAATAGTTATTTTTGTGAATAGAAATACATTAGATATTCAATGTAATGCGAATTACCTTTTAAAAGCGCAACTTTAACAATAAGATGAGTTAATAAAGAAAGAACAGAAAATTATTAGATCTAAACTTTAGATTAGAGTAAGCATAATTAAAAAAACAGGATATTGCATACTATATGACAAAATTTTCAAAACGTTGTCATTTTCATATGCAAATAAAAATACAAACAAAAGTTTAAACATAACTTTTTATCTGAAATAAAAGTGTCCTTAAAACCTACTTTTTCCATTTTCACTTACTATACATTTTTGTATACATAGTTAGCTATCCTCTCTACATATATTATTATATGTCAATTGTAATATATTGTTCTTCATTGTGGAGGAGAGTACAGATACATTTGTCTACATACATGAACTAACAACATGAAAAGGGCAAGTAGAATGAAGAAGATTCTAGAAGAAAGCACTTTTCTAAATTTAATATATTTTTGTATTAGAAGCCTACTTTTACGATTTCCAAAACGTTGTCATTTTCATATGCAAATAAAAATACAAACAAAAGTTTAAACATAACTTTTTATCCGAAATAAAAGTGTCCTTGTAAAAACCGAAGTCATTTTTATGTTAAACAAATTTTTGGGAAAACTCAAAAAATCAGGATCGGGATTAGGTTATGTAAATTTGAAAAACTGTCTACAGAGCAAAAAAGAATTACATGGAAGGATGGAATGTGTCCTTTGGGATAGAGCTCACTTTACTATTTTCAAACCAAATGGGTTTTCTGTGAGTAAAATTAGTTTATGTATATAAAGAACAACCTTCAGGTAGATTTTCGTATATGCTACGTTCAGCTTCTGTTTTAGCAAAGGATTCTGAACTTGTTTCAAACACATACAAATCTGTTTCACATTCATTTTCAACTATGTGTACAGATTGATCGGATTCAGAGAAGTAATCAACTTTACAATCGACATTTTGAGATGTGTCGAATTCCGCTTTGCTCATCGATCTATTTCAAAACGTATAGTGCATTATTATTCACAAAGTAAGGGGATTAAAATGAATCTTCATTAGAAATTAGTATTAACCTATAGCAGTGTTCCGAAGAGCGATCCTTACCCCTCCTTTGTGTATGGTCTGTATAAAAATTAAAAAATTAATATATTGATAGATTAAATTCAAAAAAATTCGTCCCACCCTCTCGCTTCCCCAATAATTTCACGAATGTGGGTACAAGGTAAGTCGATGAGAAATTAAGAATAAAGAATTCATTAAAATTTTCATATAAAACAAAAATTTATAATAAGTTTTTTAGATTTATTTATTTATTCAAAAATCGCACATATAAAAAACAAAAAGCAGAAAACAAGTCATTTTGTTTTTGATAATTTTGTCATTATCAGATTTTTTATCGATCAGCTTGTAAACTAATTTAGCGATGGGAAAAATTGGTGTATAATGTAACCACGTGTATACTCTAATAAAAGGAGTTAAAATAATTTCCCAACTAAATTACTTTAAACAAATGTTAGACTTATCTGCAGGGTTGCAGAGTCGTTGGAGTATGAGGTTTTAAAAGAATTAGAGTCAAAGTCAAAGTCGGTATCTAATAAGATTTAGAAGTCGGATTCGGATTTTTTAAGTATTTTAAAAAATGAAACAAGTTACACTTTTGTAAGCATATGGAATGGCTTTTCTTTAATCGAAACTAAAAGTACGCTGGATTTGTGTTGGGCATTTTCCAATTTGACATTGCGAAAATAGCAGTGCAGTAGACGAACAGAAATGATAACTTTCTCTTTAGTTATGTAAATTTTTGTTTTACTCCGTTAATTAATATTTAATTAAAAATATAACTGCCCGACAAATTATAGCGTGAACTCCAGTGTTCTGATCAAGATTTTATATATTGAGTTGACTAAATGCTTGAAAACCTTTTCATATATTACTCAAAATTGTGTTTTTTGAAAAAATTCATAAAATAAGATTTATTTGGCTAAACTTTATTTTTATTGGCTAAACGGAAGTCTCCTAGCACATGTAGAGGACGGGTTTAAGTATTAAGAATTGACGTCGTATTTTTGTAAGCACAGAAAGTCGGATATTTCCTCCACAACTCCGCAACTCTTCTTATCTGAATTGGTACAAAGATATTTTATGAAAACCAATGTTACATAAAAATTGATTTTATAAATATCAATAGTGTTGGATATACACGTGATAGAAACTACTAGTTAAAATGGACGTTCTACAAAACACTGCTGCTGTAGAATAAACTAATAGAAATAAAAATTAAAATAGTTAGTATAATATACCTGGAGAAATAAAAAAAGCACGACCGAAATTAGCTTACTCTGAATAGAGAATGTATTTGAAATCAATCATTTTAAATTTATTTAGAAAAGAAGTATAAAAACAGAAATTCATTATCTTATAGTCTAATTATTATGAACACATACTGTTCTACAAAATTATTGGATGATATTTTGATTGATTTGACAGATCAGTGTTCGTTTATGAGTGTCACTTTACTTAGTTTTGATATGTATAATAAGATTTTGCTAGATAATCTGAATTATTATCATTGGCAAGAACATTCCCTCTGAAAATGACGCTAGTGATTGCGAACAAGCAATATTGAAAGGTATATGATTGTTATAAAATTTCAACAACTTTCAAATCATGAAAGTAATGATGATACTGAAAAGGGATTTCATTTGCTTCATGTATAAAGTGGAAAAGATTGACTTGAATTATATCTAAGATTTTTTAAATATTTTTTTATTTAGAATACTGTATTTTCTCCCTACTTCTCATTTTGTATTATTATTGTAACAACCTGAATTGTGTACAAACTGGATAAAATTTATGCAGTTAGAAAACTTTAGTGTTTGTCAACCTGCTTTGTTTTGACGCAAGTTTTTTTGACGTAGATCTATTTGTCGTGGACCCCATTTGGGCCGAATCTTTTTGGTGTGGGACTTTCTAAAATTAAAATTTAAGAACCAGTATTACGTATTTTAATAGTGTTTATTATTGAATTTGGTGTAGTGATGATTGCTATTAAACTTGAAGCAAACTAAGTAACTGGTTTCACACCAAAGAGGTTCTGTGCTAAAAGGAGTCTTTCCACAGGCGGCACTTAAAGGTAGTCCATCGAACATCAACTTTTTGAAGATAAGCCATTTGTGGGCGGACAAAAAATATATTACATTTGGACATACTTTTACATCTAATTACGTCTACTACGATATCACTTCATTAAAATACCTAATCGTGTATACTTGTCTACATATTACTAACATTTCTTCTAATTATATAAAACGCTTCCCAGTTTTCAAAAATCACACACTTAAAAAAGTATGTGATATAAAATATAATACTTTTCTCTCCGTTTGAAATCTGGCCAAGGTTTAAGAAGAATATGATCCCATAGGAATATTAGTTTAAAAAAATGAATAAATAAAACAATTGACAAGAATCTCGTACGAAAACAATCAACCGTAAAAGTTCACTTTTATTTGGAGCATATTGTACAAAAGATTAGTTCGTTAGTAGATATTCTATACAACGGTACAAATTTCTTGAAGCGCTTCTTTGCATTTGTAGACAGGCAAAAACTAATTTTTATTTTTCCTTTTGTGCTTTCAAAAGTTTATTAATAAACATTGTCGTTAGAATTAGAAACAGGATATATATTTTTAAATAGTTCGATAAGTATCAAATTACTAATAAGAGATAATATTACGTTAAAGCAGAGCTATTCTTTTCTACTGGAATATGATCGCTGTTCTCTGAGGGCAAAGTCTTTGCCTCCTTTAAACTTGGTACATCTTCATAATCTACAGGAGGTAATGACTCTTCATTATCATTTACTTTTGCTGTGCTAATTGAAGCATTGTTGTTAAGCTCGATGTTTGAATTTATGATTGTAGAAGAAACCCTTTTAGATTCTGCTTTAAAAACACACACATATATATATATAAAGGAGATATAACGACGTTTAAATCATATGAAAGCTAGTACTTTTAATAGCAGGCTGGGAGATGCTATTCACTGAAGAATTATTTAATGCCAAATTTTCAAAGAGATTCTTCATCTGACTAGCTCGACGATGATTCTGCAATTCTTGAATATCACTCTTTACTCTTGCGTCAAAGTCATGATTCTTTTCGTCATGGTTTAAAGAAGTCTTGGGCTTTTCTATTAAAAAGTTTCCATGAATTAGTAAATTTATAAGTCCAATTCTTATTATAACAATGAAAACCATATTCCTGCTAAGAAGGTTGTCAATCATTGCTAAATTGATATGTTTTTAAAATTTTGCGGACCATTGTTCCAAGAAATGAAAATCGCCTGCATTAGATACATAAAATTCCATTAAAAAAGGGAAACGAGTAGTCTAAAAATTTCCCGTCCTCAAAAGTTTAAAATGATATTTAATAAGAAATGCACATGCACTAATTTTACGTCGATATTTACCCTTCAAATAGAGAACAACAACAATATCTGTATTTACAATATGTGATCACAAATTTGTTTCTCCTTCATATTCAACGCTTAAAACTTCATGTTAAGTTAAGTAACCATGATTTGGGTTCGTCTTATATGAGTCTTTGAGGTCGTGTAATAAAATCGCAAAATAACCGTATAGAACACAACCATCGTTCTTTGTACATTTTAGGAATCTAGTAATGACTAACGTATGCCCTATGCCTTCGTACTGAGGGGCGCACATCTTGTGGGGGAAGAGGGAGAACGTTCCTCCGAAAATTTTTTTTTTTTTCTAAAAAATAAAAAATTTTTTTTTTTTTTTTTTTAAAAAAAAAAAAAAAATTTTAAACCAAACAATATGTTTCTTGATAGCAACAAATTTCTATATAAAACATAAGAAATGAATAGATTGAGAAAAATGTCACCTCCTTTTCCTCAATAATTTGAACAATGTTCGCACCTGGACGTACTGTGCGTAAAATGGAAGTTGTATTGTGTAAATAAGATAAAATAAAAACAGTAGTAAAGAACGAATACGAGTGAAGCATCCAAAGCTAAAATGTATTGATCTATGTTGGAATTGCGAATAAATCAAAATAAATTTTTTATCCCGTTTCAATTGTAATTAAGAAAATTCGTATATGCCCAATAATTTAGTGACACTTAAGGATGCTAATGCATATGTATGAGAATTAAAGGACCAAATCTATGTTGCCACATAATGCTTTAGATTATAATTCCTATTTGAATCATAACTATTGTTTAGTCAAATATATTTTAAAGTTAAAGCTGAATTATATCTCACAAAATTTAGTGATTTATATCGTTCAAATAACTAGCGGAATCGTTTGTTACAATTTTTAAGGTGGCAGAATGAGCCATCTATGTCAAAAGTTCCTATTTTTTTTAGGAAAGTTGTGGTATCATCTACAAATAGCTTATAACTTAGTGTCAATATAAGATATACTATTAAAAAATGATAATGATATACCGTTTGAACGCATAATACAATAAAGATAGCTTTGGTAGCAAATAGCAATCATTTTTCTGGGTTTATAAATTTGCAAAATCGTTGAAATATTTTTCTATGAGAAAGAAACACATCGTTTTGTGTGAAATTTTTTTACATGAAATTAGTGAATTGTTTATAATAGTTTTAGGATAGTGGTTGCTGGAGAATATAGATTTAACATGTATAATTTCTGTTCCCTTCATAATTTGATGAAAGATTGAGTGAACCTGTAAATAAGGGTGAACAAAATGATCTGTAAATAATTATAAAATGAAATATTTTTTTAGTTCGTTTCTTCCGTATATAAAATATATTCCAAAATTGGTAAATACTTGCTCTAACTTGTAAAATTTTTACAAAATCTAGATTACTTACAAAAAATGGGCTATTTAAAAAGTTGACTTTCATTGACCTAAAATAACTTGCGCACTTTTACAAAACTTTATAAAATAAGAGAATTTACGTGTTTTATAATAAATGCTATTAGAATTCAAAAGTAGGATTTATTGAATTTTAACTGCTCTAGTTATGAGTAAAAGATAGAAAAGAGGTGAATTGTAGGTAAATTAAAAGAAAATGAGAGAACCGTTATTAACAAAATGGCCGGTATGCTGAGAAGGGTGAGAAGATAGCTTCGGTTGATAGTTCCAATCTTCGGCACACGCATCTTTTTTACCCTTTTCCAAGCCATACTTTCCTCCGAAACCAAGAGAATAGTCTGGAATGAAAATTTTATATATATCATAAATTTTTAGATCAATATATATATATTTAATATTGGCATGGCAAAGTTATAATTATAATCCTAATTCGCATACGATTTTTAGGTGACTTTGTTTTTGTTTAAGTTTATATGCATAAGTATGTGTAAAATTTTTGTATCTTTAGCAAAATTTATGTTAGAAAAGCAAAAAAATATACCCTTATTTTCAAGTCTTAATTTATACTTTTCAAGCGTTCAGCTAAATTAAAAGACACTTGATATGACAACTTTTTTGTAAGTTTTACTAGAAATATTGTAGCGATTCTTTTTCCAAATTATATTTGCATTATGTCAAGAAGACTTCATCAATTTTATTATTGATCAAAATTGACCCTCTATTGTTTGTGACCCAAAGTAAATAATGAGTTAAACTAGACACTACAAAATATATTTGTTTATGCGGATAAAATTTTTTTGCTATGAAACATTCTAATGAAATATAATTCAATAAAGCATTCATCCTTCTAAATGGATGAGAATGCGAAAAACATATTTAGGGACAGGGGCGCACATCCGGGGAGGGGGTGAAAATGACCTTCGCCCCCCAAAAATTTTCTATAAGAGAGTTGTTTTTTATAAAACATGTATGATGATTGCATTATAGGATGTAATGGCATTCGAATACTCAGGGAATGCAGACTTTCGAGTCAAACATCATGACAAGCTGCTCTGAAATTCCTATCAAAAATATTTTACAAACGATGTGAGAGCTATATAATAATAATTGTTTCAATATGCAAACAATAACTCAATCTCTCTTCTCTCATTCAAACTCTCTCCTTTCACCCAAGCTCTCTTCTCTCGTTCAAGTTATCCTATCTCATTCAGCTCTCTTCTCTCTAATTTGTATTTAGAGTTAAATTAAAAATTATTTTATTTTATCTCATTAGAAACTAGTTTTTAGTGGAATATAAGTTCAATATTTTCAGAACCTTTTTTAGTGATACCAAAGTTGAGCTATTCAAATTAATCACAGAGATTTTTGCTAAAAAAATTAGTTTCATCAATTCTCAGCAGAGCTAGCTTCATGTTTTAACTTTAATTAACCCACTGGCTCTCACAATTTGAATTTTTGCAAAAATAAAAATTTGTTTATGTTTTTAAATGAGAGAAAAATAAAGTTATCAATCGTTAGAATTTTATATCAATGAATATTGTCAGACTCGCGTTAAAATTTTTTAAAACAAAGGTCACTTTTAATCTTTATACGTTTGTTAAATTTTCTAACATTTGAAAACTAATTTTTTTCAAGTTAAGAAATTTTTTCAACAATAGGTATTTGGGAATGAATATTTTGACTATTCCGTTTAAAAGCAAAAATATTCAATTTTTTTAATAATGTTCGATTGTTAAATTTTGTAAGTAACACTGTACATAATAATTAAATCATTTTTTTACGAAATGTGTGGATTATTATTATAATAATAAAAATATAATATCGAAAAAAATGTTTCGGTTGTTAAAAATGTACTTGATCTATTTATGACAGCTGTCAGAATTTTATTTGTAGACTGAGAAATAGTAAAAAAAGCTTAAATAATTTTATGAAAAGTGATTAAACAACCATTTTTTGTATACTATGATTCCTTACAAAATGTAAAAAATACAAGCGTTACCAAATCACTATACTAAATATATATTTAGCTACTTCAACGTTGGCTTTTGTTGCTTATAAAAACTTGAAAATATCAAATATAGTGCCGATAAACTATCTCATTTTTTATGCTTCCTATTAATTTGAAATTATTCTGAGAACAGACAGTTTCATTTTAAAATAGTGAAAATTGCTTTATTAGTTTATTTTGTCTCCTTTCTCTTTCTTATACCGCTTATGTCAAACTATGAACAAATTGATGATGAGGAATTGAACCCAGAGGCTTCCGTGCTGAGTCCATCATCTCAACCAACCTGCCATGCCACCCATAGAGTATGCTATAGTGGATACGTCAAATTAGTTTTCAAAAAACTTAAGTTATGCTGTAAAATTTTTTAGTTTTTGTTGAAGCTCTATAACTTTTTCTGATAGACTTTTTTTGCTTAAAAGTTATTACAAAAGACAAATCATTGCAAAAGGTTAAACGTTATTTTACTTTTTGTATAAAAAGTTCGATGAAATCACGCTTGAAACACTGGTCATTGACACATCTAGGAACTGCAGGTTTCATGCAAAGACCGTGCGAATAACATTGATCGATTTGGTTGAATTCGTGTATAAAATGTGATATTTTTGAATTTGAAGAAAAAACCTAGCCTTTTATATGCGGTACAATTTTATTTAACAATAAAAAATTAATTTTAAATTTTTTAAAATTGAAATTGATTCTTTTTATTTGAAGTTCAGTTTCCTTTGATTAAACATGAAATGTTTTAGTTTGAAGGCAAAAAATGGATGGAAATTATGTAGTTAAAATTGAGTGCAGCACTTTTACAAAGATAAACTAAGAATACCTTTTTGAGAGGAGTGTTTTTCAATTTTGGGGTTAACGTAGTCGTAGCCCAAGGCAAATTTATCCTGGGCCGCTTTTTGATCCACGCCAAATTTGCCTCCAAAGCCATGCTTATAATCGAATGTTGATTCGTGCTTTTCTACAACGCTTTGATAGTTCCAATCTTGAGCGCACTTATCTTGCCGACTTTTATCAATTCCAAACTTGCCACCAAAACCGTATGAATAATCTATTCGCACAAATATTAAATGAATTTAAAATAAATATAAGGAACAAAGCAAAGACAAAGGCAGATTCAAAAACCATTGGTGCATAGAGGCGAAGAAAGGTAATAATTACTTAGTAATAATTACTGAACCATTGTTGAGAAGTTTTTTGAGGCTGATACAAAAATATCCTTTCCATCACAAATATTTAAATAAAAAGACGAAATGTGAAATATAAACCTATTTTATTGTAAGCCATAGGTTTACTTGAAGACAAGCTGTCATAGGATAAAGTCATAGCCTTGATTAACATTAACACTGTGTGGCAATTTTGCTACCTAATACAAAAAATAGCAGCCAAATAAATTCATTTTACAATAATATTCGGATAGAATATTTTCATAAATTAAAAGTTATCCTTTAAAAATATCTATTTTCTTTGTCTACTTAACCGTACTTTTAAATGATCTTTTTTCTGGATACAATATCCAGGATTATGATTCTGAGGGAAAATATCTGACTCCGAATCCAAGTATACTTACAAAAATCAGACTACGACACCAAATACTTAAAATTTTAGCTCCACCCTTACTTTCGGCTTCGACTAAAGAAAGCCCACAACATATGCTTAAAAAATAAGCTTATTTTTTCATTATTTTATACTCAAAAAATACAACACTAACTCCTAAATTTTATTAGACGCCGACTCCAGCTACACAACCCTGATTAAATCTATAAGGAAGAAAGGACCTCATGGTTTATGTTCATTCATGTCAATTTTCGTCTATCTTGCCGCTTTGTAAATTTTCCTTAATCAGGAATATGGATATAAATAACGTGGCACTACATCAACAAAAAAATCAGAAAGATGATGGCTGTATTATTGAAAGGGATTTTTTACATGAAGCCTCTAAAAATAATTGAAAGTTCTGAGGTGCAAAACAGTTTTTTAATAAATATGAAGTATATGATAAACTTTTTAAATTGAAATAAAAAGGGAGATAAAAGCATAGACCGATTTCTGACAGCTATGCAGTCTTCGAAGTTCTTGACTCAATCATAAAAGATAACAAAAAGATTTAACATCAAAACATCAGCAACAATTTCTTCCAATAGAAGCTACATTGACTAATTTAATTGAATTTATTAATTAATTGTCTTTAGAAATAAAAAATAGTAAGACTTTTAGTGTTGCTTATGTGGACTAGGATACTTTCTTAAATCTGAAAAACTATACTTAATGCGTTTAAACAAAGCAATGTCAAGTACTAGATAATTTTAAAATGTATTCAGTAAGATTCTGTATTATAACTATTATTATTCCTAATATTCATCAATGATATAACTGATAAGCTTCTTCACGGGTAAAAATCTTTACTGATGTTATAAAAACTTTCAGCATATATTAAAAATCCACAAAATACAGATTTATGCTATATGCGTGGCCTCTGACAAAACTGACAAAATTCTATAAAGAAGACGATTTAGGTATAATTATGAACTCTCTCTAAGTTAAACTTCAGAGAACATAAATTCTTTGCTGTAAAAAAACTTAGTCTAGGATTTAACAAATACCTTTGTATTCTTGATTATAGAAATGTAATTTATGGAAGTTATTTTCCTGTGAAAATGTAAGATTGAAAAATTCAAAAAGCTTTTACCAAAAGCATGAATGGTACGAGAAATAAAACATATGGCCAGAGAAAGAAATTGATGAAGAAAATGATCTCTATATTTAATATTATGAAGAAAAACATGCCTTTAGAAAGAAAGTGTTATCTTGCGTTTTCGAAAATAACTTCTAGATCTAATTCACCCAAATTAAAGGATGAAATTTAAAGATCCTTAGTAATTGCTAAATATACTTCATTCAAAAAAATGGAATTCTTTGCCAACACTCAGACAATAAACATATTCAAAAATAAGCTTGATAAATTATGGTCTTATAAAAGATTTGTTTTCTAGTTAATACCAGATCCAAATTTTAAACAATAATTACCTATTCTTTATTAAAAAGTTTCATCAAAAAATCAATTTTTTTTAAATTTTATGTCTACTTTACTTTGTGATGTTTTGTTAGGATAAGTCTCACAGTTTTTGTCATAACAATTTATAGTTGAGCAAAAATGTGTGAACGGGGAATGGGTTTGGCTAGTACGGGAAACTCTGTTGCCAAACTGAATGGAAGGTGGCAAACCTAATTTTAATAGGACACGAGAAGGGGCGTGTGGACGTCAAGAAAGTGTACACAATAGACTAAACAAATTAAAAAATTCGTCCCCTCCCACTAATTACAAAAAAAATGTTCTGAGGCAAAGATGTGAATAGGTGGTATCAACTAATTTTTTATCGTAAATTCAATTTTTTAAACTGTTTTTTTCTATCACATCTAGGTTTTTTGCCTTTGAATACCAGAGTTTTATTATATTACATAAAGGTTAAAATTTAAAAGTGTGTTTTTAGATGATTTTTGTACTGTGTCTTTGAAATATCACGAAACAACATCCAGAAATCGTCAGCCATCATGTTAGGTTTCCAAATAATGGTAGTGGTACCGTAGGGTGTTTTCATCGAAAAGGCACAATTGCGCCCCTTGTATCGAACTATGAGGAAAGCAAGCTTGATGTAGGATCGAACCCAAGACCTTGAGTTATCGAATTCGGCATCTAACCAACCATACTCACACCCCTCCTTGATACTCCTCTAGAATACCCTAGAACAGCCTTTTTCAAACTTTTTTACTGCAAACCATAGCAAGAACCGCAGTGTGCATCGCGACCCATAATACTTAGGTGTAATAAGACAAACTCTGTTCACTAAGTTCATTTATTCAGCATCGACTATTTATATGACCTTTCTTTTTTGTCATGACCCATTTTATTTTTCACGCTACCCACAGTTTGAAAAACGCTGCCCTAGAATACCTTGATAGTTGTTCCCCATTCTGGAAATATCTTGGTGAAATCTTTCCCCTTACTTAGAAAATAAATTTTGAACGACAACCCATGGAAATTTTGTGTTAACTAGAAAATCACCATATATTAATTAGAAAGTCTTACATGCTTTTAAAAAATAATTTTATCATTAATACTAACTAAATATGGCTTTCATCAAGTGTATAGCACGATTTTAAATTTGAGTTAAAAAATAACCACTATATAAATATTCTACTATGATGTCCCTCAAGCGCAGCGATATCCAAAATAGTTGAAAATCTTCAGCTAGTTATATAGTACATTCATATTTAAAGGTCGTGCTATATATACTTGGTGAAAACTAAAAGTTTTTTGATTCTAGAGGAACAATAAACTAACTAATAAATTATTTAACAAACAATCTGTCTTAACTAATTAGATATTACTTCGTAGCTGGAAGGATAGGGAGGAGAACTGAAAGACAAATAAGACCCAAAATTTGATACAAAATGTTTACCCTTTTGAGATGAATGTTTATCAACTTTTTCAATGTGATTCCATCCAAAAGCTGAAGCATCTTTTCGTTCTTTTTGAATGCCAAATTTTCCGCCAAACCCGTGCTTATAATCTACGAAAAAAATAAGACAGTTGATAGAATTTAATTCTAATTATAAAATGACAGAATGTCGGCTTACAACTCATTGACTACGAACAATTTTAGCCAACAAATTTTGACTCAGATGCCAAATGATTTCACACATCATTTCTTCGAAAATGGGGTCTTATATAATTCTTTCTACTATATTTTTCTCTCTGAATTTTCTATAAATTTTAGATATCTCTATATATATTTCATAAACTATTTGTAGATTTTTTGTACTCTCCCATGCACTTGCCAAGCTTCTAATTCCATTTTTATAGCTCGATATTATTCTTTTTTAATAAAAGTTCATTCAATTCATTTATTTATCTACCTCATATAAGGAATTTAAAAAATTGTCTCAGCTACATAAGCAATTACGGCGAATCATTTTCATAATAAACAAATTGATGTTCTTCATGACCAGATAAACACAAATACTATCTATAATTTCCACAGTTCTTATCAAGAGCATACAATCGCCTTTGGAGCATGCTTTGGCAAATATCTTTCTTGGATTAAGAAAAGCGTGTATTAGATAATGCTAAGGGAAAAGAAGTGTTGATTGCTTATTATCGATATATGAATGACACCTTCTAAATTTGTCATAATGAACGGCATTTTGATGAATTATTGACTATATTTAATAGTCTCCATAAAAGTCTTCGATTTACATCGAAAAAATGGAATTAAATAAGTTACCTTTTTAGATGCAAAAATTTCTATTGAAGATGGGAAATTTTCACAGAAGTTTATAGAAAATCAACCTTCAATAGTTCAAAAAAAATGAAATGGGATTTATTTGATATTGAAGCTTTGCTTATGAAACAATATGTTCCGGGTTTGTGTATGCAAAAAGATATATCCTTCTCACTCAAAAATTAAATTTTTATTTTAAATATTTTTTTGTTCACAGTTTGTTTAATTTGTTCTTGTGAGAAAATTTAATTTTTTTTTTGAAAAATGATAGAAAAAAAATGTTTTTTGTTTAGTATTGTGTTATTTGTGTTCAATTATAGTGTAATTTATATTTGGTGCCTTTGAATTTACAATGTAATTATGATTATATATTTTTAGACGCTATGCTCTTGATAAGAACTGAACAAATTATCTATAATTGTGCCTTTTAAATAAATTTTAGTGATTAATTCAAGTTTTAATGTCCACTAATATACTTTAATAAATTTTTTTATTTTTAAAATAAACTATAAATATTTATTCAATAATAACACTGGTCAACACAATATTTTTGGCAGGCAAAGTGAGACTGGTTTCTGGGGTTTTCAAGGGCGCTGAATCCGAATCTGACATTTGTTTTTTCAAGTTGGCTCTAGTTTTGGAGATATCACAGGGGGGTCGTTCGTCTGAAATCACCCATTCGCGACCATAACTAAACGTACAAAAAACGGCTAAATAGTGCAAAAATGTCAGATATTGATTTTTATGATAATCTAAAACCACAAAGACAGTGTAAAATCTCAATCTAACAAGTTAAGTTAGATATAACATCATTTCATTTATCCTATAATAACTGAACACTTTTCATAGATTTCGAGAATATACAAAAAATTTGCTAAAAATTTACTGAATTTTAATGCAAAGCATTTATTATACACTAGATTCTTAGTTACAATGAACACACAAAACAATATTTTATTCACAAAAGTGAAATTGACGTTTATACGATTTTCGCTTGTGAGCAACTTTCGGACAGTCTCTCAAAAGGTTCCAGCAGTAGTCTGCCATCATGTGCTCATCCCATTTGCCTTGATACCTCTCTTCCATTGTTTTGATGTCTTGATGGAATCTCTCTCCTTGCTCCTCACTGTAATCACCAAGATTACCAAGAAATCTGTCGAGGTGGCTAAACAAGAAATGAACTTTAATGCTCACATTTGCCCCTAGTTTTTCGTATGCAGTAAGCATCTTACGGACCAATTGCTTGTAATTATCAGCTTTGTGATTTCCCAAAAAGTTTGTCACTACATCTGTGAAGGACACCCAAGCATTTAACTCAACCCTGTTCATATGATTAGTGAAGTCAGAATCCCTCATGAGCGTTCGAATCTGAGGTCCATCGAAGATGCCACCTTTAGCTTTTTCGATGGAAAGACCTGGAAATTGCCTGCATATGTACTTGAAGCAATCCCCATCTTTGTTCAACGCCTTAACAAACTGCTTCATGAGCCCTAGTTTTATGTGCAATGGAGGGAAGATGATTCTATCCCTGGGTACCAAAGGCTCATTGATGACGTTGGCTGTGCCGACTTCGAGACTTTCTCGTTCTGGCCAGTTCTCCCTTCTCCAGTGCTGGTTTCTTGCTCTGCTATCCCACAAACAAAGAAAGCAGGGATACTTTGTGTACCCACTTTGCTGACCAAGCAGAAAATTCACCATTTTCAAGTCCACACAAATCAGCCATTTATGAGTGTTGTAATTTAGTTTTTCAAGAACAAATTGGATACCATCATACTCTTCTTTCATCTTGGTAGAATGGCCAATTGGTACAGGAGCAAACTTATTGCCATTATGCAAAAGTACAACTTTTAGACTTGATTTCGAGCTATCTATAAAGAGACGCCAATCTGCTGGGTCATATGACGAGATCCCCATGCAGTTAAGAAGTGCAGAAACGTCATTACAAAAGACCAGGTCATCTTCTTTAGAAAAGAAACGAAGCAAGCTGCCTTCCCTTGTCCTATAGTATGTTACTTTTGTGCCAGAATCAAGAATGTTTTTCTCTTGGAGTCGTGATGCAAGAACTTCAGACTGCTCCTTCGACAAACAAAGGTCTCGCACTAGGTCATTAAGTTCAGATTGATTGAAAAGCTGAGGGCCATTTGAGGGTTCTTCATAGTCACTACAGCTATCACCACTTGATATTGAAAGATCAGCTGGAATCTCTTCGGTTTCATCGATTTCAGGCAGACTGGTGAAAACAGGCACAGGTAGATCCTCAGAGTGCGCAACAGGACGGATAGCAGAATCCAGGCTCGGATACTGCCAATTTGCTTTCTTGTGCTTGTTAAACCCCGTCATATCATTGATACAGAAGTAGCAGTCATCAAAATGATTCTTGGGCTCTCTCCACACCATTGGTACAGCAAACTTCAACTTCAGCTTACCATTGGTCCAACCGCGGAGACTTTCTACACAGGTTTTGCACACCATATGTGGGGCCCAAGACTTATCTTGGTCACCTAGTTTCATATCGAAGTATGCTTTGTACGCCCTCTTGACAAAGTCTGTAATATTCCTCTTTTGTTGTGCCATCATATACTGTCCACAGATGTAACAAAAGACATCCGGTTCATATCTACAACGTCTTTTAGAAGAACTCATTTTCTCTCTGGAACTCATTTTCAACTCTGGAATAAAAAAGGAAAAGAATTAAAAAGAAAATTCTTAAATACTGTTTTAAAAACACTACATACATAATAATTATTATGTATTTTCTGATATTATTATTTACTGCTTCTATATTGAAGTATTTCAGGGAGAATTTTAGCAGTTTAGGCTTATTTGAGGCTATCAGTATCTTCTAAACTAGAGCCAATCAGACAAAACCAATGTTATATTCGTAATCAGCGACCTTCAAAACCCCAGAAAACACTCCTAGATGGTCTGCCAAAGAAAAAAAATAAAAATTTGTTGACCAGTGTAATCAATATCACATTTATATAAAACTATACACACAAATATGTTCTTAGAACTATAAAAGGGATTTTCACACATCAATATATACACGCTGAAATAATTTATCTTAAGTCGGTAAATTGGGACTCGCTAAAATAGGGTCCTACCATATAAGTTGAGGATGTATGAATAATGATCACTCCCATCCCGATAATTGCAAGGCTGAAAATAAGGATAAGCCTTTATTCTTCAATAAAGGCTTATAATATAAGGCAAGCGTCTCAAATAGCCTAGGAAAGCAAATCTCTAGATCTGCCTTCTCGAGGCAAGGTGGTTTCAACGTGATGATATAGAGGTGAAAAGCGAAAAGATAAGCTATAACATGTAAAGTCTGTTAGAACAGGCTCATTTAGCTCAAAAAAGTAGTTGTTTTAGGAGAAAATTACTATTATTCCAGATTACCATTGCCTTGTGATTTGAACTATTGGTTGAGTGAAGGCTTAATTTTCCAAGTTGCAACAAAATGGTTGGTGCCAGGAAGAGCATGAGCTAAAAAAACATAGCTCATTTTTTGTAATACAAAGCATAGAAAAAAGACATCAAATAGAATAAATATTGTTTAAACAGAAAGAAATCAAAAATCTGAAATATTGCATATTTACCTGGTAATGGTATCGTCAGTCAAAATCGAAAAGTGGTACTGAAGCCATCAGGAAAAAAGTCCAAAAGTAAAAAAATATTGAGAGATTTATGAAATGGAAACTAAAAAACTCTCCCTATTTTGAAGAATTATTATTGAACGTAGAAAACAATAGAGGCGTGATTGAAGAATGGCAAAAATTCGAGTGAGGTAAAGAGATGTAGAACTCAACGAAGTGCAAGACAGACTCTAATACGAATGAAATTTAATAAAGCGCCTGGATCCAGTAAAATAAGTATATAGACATGGAGAAAGCTTAAGGTTAAAAATTAAATGACAGAGCAATTAAAATTGATATGGAGAACAGAAGTTATACTAAATGATTGGAAAGGAGTTTAATATTGTGAATATAAGGAAGGCAATATTTTGGATTGTTACAACAATCGTGGAAAAATAAAACTGTGAGAGCATTCATTGAAACTTTGTGAAAGAATATTAGAAAAACGAAAAGGTAAAGTAGTAAAAGTTGAGCCAAAGTAATTTGGCTTTATGCCAGTAGAGCACAATAGACGTAATCTTCATTGTTAGGCAACTCAAATAAAAAAAATTGAGTGAAATCTGTCAATATTTTATGGCTTTGTAGATGAAATCGTAAGAAGTTAACCGAACATAAATGACATAAGCATGTCGGTGAGCCTAAGGGCAAGAATATATTCACCAATAAATATACCAATATCCACAAAGTAAGATTGCTACAACTGAAAAGATTATGTTGAGGAAGATGATGGCTTTAATTGAAAGAGATAATAAAGAACTAGGAACAGAAAAGTAGAATTACTAGTGTGTTCGTTAAAATCGAATAAAGAAACGTCTGTTAGTTTAGCATATCCTAAAGGGAAGGAGAAAGCAGTGTTTGAAGAAATGAAGTATCCTGTAGATGTCGTCAAGGCAAAAAAGAAGAGATAAAAAGCGGTGTACGAGTCACGATGAAGTCGAGACTTGAGATCATGACCGCTGATTTCCAACCTGGAGAAAATGTGTGTGTGTGTGTGTAACGAATAAAAAATATTTAAAAAATACGCAAGCCGATGTGCCGCTCCAATCGGTACAACACTAGATTTCCTATAGAGTTTGGAGATGGTATTGCATCAGAATTACAAAATTTTGCTTTAATCATCTACAGTTGCTGGGATAATACTTTAGAAAAGTTTGCCTGCTTCCGTTAGCGATCATTTATAAACGATATATAAAATAAACACTTTGCTCAAAACTTCGCTATCTTGAAATATATCAACTAAAAGAATTAACATGTTCTTTTTCTTTTTTACTTGTCGAGATTGCATCCAAGCGAAGAACATTGTTCGATAACTGGACAGATGAAAGAGATGTCACGATCCAGAATCAAAGCAGAGACTACGCGAACAAGACCATAAGTAGCTACACTATATGTTAGTACGTTTAGAAAGAAAGTTAGTTAAATTTTAAATATTTAATTGGGTAGATAGATATTAAACACAGACTTTTCTCAATAACTATTACAGATATATATAACTTCTTTGATTGAGAAAAAATAAAAACACAGACCCAATTTAGAGTTTTATACTTATGGGAAAAGTAAATTTGGTAAATAAAACATTTTAAATCTGGATCGCTTTGAAATAGCTTAAGAGTAAATTATTTGAAAATTTTAGAAATCAAAAAACATCAACAAATAAATAGCATTTAAAGTATATAGTGATAACTTATTTAGTTTGATAAATCGCTTATAGAATTAACAAAGCCTAAAAGTTTTGTGTTTAGTGTACTAGCGCAATTAATATTACTTCATCTCTTCGGTATATTCACGTCTATTTGTGTTTGTTTAAGTCCCAAATATACTTTAAGTCACATTAAATGATAAAAATTTGAACAAAACATGCATACCTGTTTGAGATTCGTGCTTAGCAACTTTAGCTACATATTCATGTCCATGAGCTGACTTAAAAAGTGATATTAAAACACTCAGAAAGTTTGATAAAATATGGGTATTCCTCAATAAAAATATTTTACAGGAAGTGAAAAATAATGAATACGAATTGTTCATATCCAATCTTTTAAAAAATTAAAAATTGATTGCATGAGCTTTTTAATGCTGGAATTATACAAATATAAGTTACGACCAAAAATCCACGCTGGCATTAATCTGCGTATTTTTGGGCGGTAGCCCTTATAAAAAGACCAATTTTTCATTGGTGTTCATTGGAAGACAAGAAAATAAGACACTGCGCCTTTACCACACAGACACGGGATACCTCACCTCCTCATGTGCGCACAAATTAAAACCAATCTGAGACGGGTGCAACGCAAAATAATCACCCCTGTATAATTTAACACCGGGGAAGCCAAAAAATAGCACCCCTTGCCAAATAATCACCCCTGACATTGGTTTCTTTGTATTATTAGAGAACATGCTTAGTTACAATACAATTTTTCATATAACTATAGACAATTGACATCGAGGAGTGAGAAATATCAAGCCCCCTGCTAAATGATATCTGCATGTATAGATTTATTCATGTTTTTATTATTAGTGTTCTGTTTGTTTTATTAGTGGACGGACTGAGAATGAATTTTTTCACAAGATTTTAATACAATCAACGTGTATTATTTATTCATACAGCATTTACGTATTTTTTGTTTGACTTTTTGTTGAGAGATGAAAGCGTTGTAAGAATTTTTATATCTAGACCTCAGTTTTATTTTTTTGTTATCAATCAGAAAGCTTAAAAGTGTTAAAATTTAGATAAATAATTTCAGTGATACAGTTGTAATATATTATTCTGTATACCATAGGGCAGACAAAAATGCAAGGCTTATCAGAATAATCGTACTACACTAAAATCAGTCTATGTCAAATTGTTTGGGACCTAAAAAAAACGTCACTTATGCGAAGTCGACTTAGACGGAGTTTATAAAAAATTAAAATCAATAAGAGTCACTATGTCTTCCTCCTACAATACATTTTTATTATTCATGGATCTAATAATACATTGATATTCAAATTCTACAAATTCTCAAAAATTTACAGAAAAGTTTATTAAAGTGAGAAAATATGGTACATATAGAATGAAAAAAATTAAACAAAATACAAATCTTATAATTTAAAGAAGTTTTTAATTAATGAGAAAAAGTTTTTGTATATTACAATAATGGAAACATCAAGCAAGAGGATACATTTTGACGGTAACCCGACAATTGCCCCCAATATATTAATCGGGACGGGATAAGGGGCGTGAGTAAGGTTGGTTAGATACGGCGCTTCGATAATTTAAGATCTTGGGTTCGATCCCGAGTCAAGCCTCCTCAATGAAAACTCTCCACGGTACCTTTGCCTATTATTTAATCAATCTAATCATTTTAAAAAATATGTTTAATTTTAAAATTAGTTTTTGTGATATGATTAATTTTAGGGTTGGTGTTTTTTATATGATTAACCTTAGAGCTAGTGTCTGTGATGTGTTTAATTTAGAGATACTATTTCTGATGCAATTAATATTATGATTAAATTGCATAGCTCGAAATTTGAAATTATAGCTTAATAATTTTTTCATATTTTTTATTAATAGTTAATATCTTTTTCATTTCTTAAAAATAATCAGATTTTCAAATAAATTAACAGGTGATAGTTCCCTCGGCGCCTATTATCCTAGGAAACAATTCTCCTAGAACGAGTATGTCCCAGGTAGTAACTTAAATTTAAATTCGTTTTTAATATTTAAAGAGATGATAGGATTGTCGCGGTCGCGAAGCGAACCAGGGATAGCAGGATCTAAACCACACATCCCAACCACTAGCTAAAAATTTAAGTAAACAATTAATAAGTATTAAAAGGAATAAGTAAAAAATATATGCATTTGAAAATTAGCGTTAATGTTATTTTTGTATTTTGAAGAGCTGGTATGAAATTAAGGGAGGCATCTTCTGATTCAAAGATTTATTTTTGGAATCTATACTACGGCTAACAGGCTTTTTAGCTTTCGATTGATTTACTCTCTTGCCTACCCATGACTCGTCTCACTTAATTACATACTCCCTTCATATTGGCATCCATTTGAATCTTAAATCTGCCTTTTCAATGTTAAAACTCCGAAGAAAGTACAAAGAGAGAGGAGTTTGAAAAGGTTTTTGCATATTTATTTACGTAACTTTGCAAAGGGCACAATATTGGAGACATCAAGAAAGAGGATACATTTTGACAATTGCCCCATAGGATAATACAGGACAAAAGTTAAAATTTGTAAGTAAATATTATTAAATAAATGTTTCGTTCTTTCTTTCTTTTGCTAAATCAAACTTTGTGCATAAAAATAAGGATGCAATATGACTTGAATAATATAGAAATGTTAACTAAAAGTTGTAAAAAGTCTGCCTTTCCTTCTATTTGCTGGAATCGAAGTAGAGTACATTTTTCAGTATCAATAAGATCTAGGGGTGTGGATTATTATTTAGGAGTTATAATTTGGTAAGGGGTGGAAATTTTGCGCTACCCCCGAAAAACCATTGACTTAATTCCATGGGATAGGCCATGATGCTATGCATATGGTTCACGAAACTTGAAAGGAGTTTGGAACTGGCTTGAGGGCTCATTTCTCAGCTATAAAACAAATAAGTGGAGTCGATAACAAAAACAACAAAGGTACAAAACTCAAATCTCTGAGTAATATTTAGGATATTTGCGTTATACCTTGAAAATGTTGCATCACAACGTTATCGAGATTTTGTTAAATATTGATCACTAATACAATGAACTTTTTCTGAATACAAAAACAGTGTGGATGAATACTGATATAGAATAGTACCCCGTATTACACAAGGAAAATTAACTCACATCATCTTACTTATCTGAATTTCAGCTCTTATTTAACTAAACCAAATCACATTTGATTCAAGTATACACTAATGAGCTCTCACTTGAAAGCAGATAAATATTCATATTTTTCATCTCTCTTTGCATTGGTATAAAATCCTTGATTACATCAACTACTCTGTCAATCAAGCATCAGTTAGTTATCTGATAATAAGAACATGCAATTAAAAGCAGCATAGACGTGGCCTAATTAAGTTAAAATAGAGAAAAGTTTTATGACTTATATAAATCACACAGATAATAGCATGCATAAATTACGCATAAAGTTGAATGGGAAATGAGCAACATAATCCAATCGTGTATATGTAATGCAGCAGACACCATTTCTTAATCCTAAAGCGCATTATTTTCAAAATTCAGATATGACAAACTACATTTTCGCTATTTCAAATGTTCGCAATGGCAGGGGTATTAATGCCGATTTTTGATAAATTAAACCAGTGAGGACTCTTTTTTCGTTAAAAAAAATGTAAACAAAAGATGCAAAAAGACAGGTATTATTTTTATGGGGTTTTTGATTTTTTAAAATTAACTTTTTAATTTTTTGAAACATAGCTCATTTTTTCCACTTTTTCAAAATTCCTCATTTCCCTAGTGAGTGTTAAATAGCATATACACATTCATGGAAAAATCTTCTTCTTATGAAAAAAGTTAAGCTATGCATTGAAAAATTCAATATATATATTTTTCTGTCTTAAAAATATATAACGGATGTTTTAGATTACATGCAAGTTTTCTTAAAAATTAAGTCAAAAGTAAAGCAGGATAAGTTAGTCATAGGACCGAAGACCTTGTTCAAAACGAAAAATTTATTTCATTAAAACAATTTATTTCACACAAGATAGATAAATTTATGTTGAATAAAAAAAATGCAACCTTATCCATTCTTTCCTTCTCAATACCAAATTTACCACCATATCCAAAAGAAGCTTGTCCCATTTGAGAGTACTCTTTTTGTTTATTCTCAGCATCCAACTTGACAACATCATTTCTAAGATCCTTGAAACTAAAATAAAACAGAAAAAAGTAACTAATTGTGTACTTTCGAAGGCATGAGGCTTAGAACAGAATGTTTTTTAAAAACAACATGACAGAAATAAAAGTAAATAAATGGTCCATATCATAGAAATTAGGTGGGAAAGATATTTTCAGCAAAAAATCTACGAAAGATTATACAGTGCACTAAGAGTCACTACGCTTCACGGCAGATTTTTGTAGCCACAGTTTGCCAAAGACGTCACTAAGAGTGTGCATCAGCTGTCTCCCCTTCAAATGATTATGATTCTCTTATAGATTCTATTTATTATTCTTCACGTCCTGTTTTAAAACATCTATGAAACAGTCTGTATTCACGAGCCCCTTCCGTCACTTATTAAAATTATTTAAAATTTAAAATGAAGCAGATTTAACATTGAAAGAATGGTATAATAAAGTTCTTGGAAATGAATTTGAAAGATTTTTGGAAAACAATAAAGTAAGGTATGAAGACTGTAGTACGTGTAAACACTCTCTGATTGAAGAAAATTCAGATTTATCACAACATGAAGTACAAGAAAGATTGCAAAGTTGTATATATTTTCTTTAAAATATGATTCAACCTTCCTTAAACACATAATAGAACTAATCAAGTTGAACAGTGAAGAAATAAGTAAAAAGAAAATTTTGAAAGAAACGCAAATTTTGGACTTTTTAAAGTCAAAATATCGCCTTTGTTATCATTTGAAATAAATCTCTCTCTATCTCTCTCTAATTAGTTAATCGCACGCTCCCACTTAATCGAGCGCTTGTAGTTGATAGTAGGTGGTGAGCTAAGTTTGGATTTAGGTTAAAAGAGATGTTATTTTTTCGTAAATTTTTATTATATATTTTCCTAGACATTTGTCTCGCTGCGCACATTATCTGCATTCAATCTTTAGAAACATTTTGTCGTGGAATTTTGTAGTCACACAGGCGATACAATGAGAGCCATTAACAAATAAAACATAAAAATGCGAGGATTTCTATAAAAAGCGTGTGTAATTTAAATAATCAATATAGATGTCGACATTTTTTATATCATTTAATTAAAACATTAAAAATATAAACAGTTTGCATCCTTGAAATTATCGATATTTCATAAAACCTTGGTTCTGTGTTCAATAAGGATCATTTAACTTTTTTGTCAACATGTAAAATACATGTAGACTGCAAAAGTTTGGTTTGGATGCAGGCGTTAGGTCAACTCAAAATAACAAATCCAAAATTCGTATTTTTATTTTTAAATGGTAAAAGAATAAATAAAAATGAAAATAAAATTTTTTATCTTAAATGGAAGATTGATTATAATGAATAATATTATGAGACGTTATTGGATGTCTTCATCCTCTTGTTGAGGGTTCGCAAGATGTGACAAAAAATGTGAGGGGTTACCCCACGTGCCCAACCTCTTGATGTTTTAAAAGATATCAAAGCATGTGACAAATAAGTTTTCAAAACTTAATATAAGAAATTAATTCACATTTTCTAAACCATCCAATATAATTTCCCCATTTAATGTTTAAAGGATATAAGAAACGAATTTAAAAAAATTCAATTAAGTTACAAGAAATTTATTCATATACTAAATATCTATTGACCAGTTATATAGTCATAAAATAAATTTCCATCGCAAAATATCTATAGCTAAGGGGAAAAACAAAACCTAAAATTGAATTCACAACATCAAAATTAGTTTAAAAAGGTATTAGAAACAAAGCGATACATTTTTATTGCACAGTGAGGGTAATCAATCTTTAAATTAGTAGTATTGAAGTAGGAACTTGATTTACTTAATATTTTTATGAATAAATATTGAAAAATAGATTTCATTTCCGTATAAAACTTGCAATATTCTGATGTGTTAGACGTCATGATTCGACTTAACATGAAGGAAATAGTTCATTCCAACCTTCGGGTCGTTATATATTTATACAACAATAAATCGGTAAAAAAACAAATTCTAATCTTCATATTAAGTGGTTTTATCCAAGTGCCAATTATGAATATAATCCAATAAGGCATTGATTAACAAAAAATAATAGAGCAAGAGTGATGAAAGAGTAGTCTTTTGATTTTTAATTTTTTTTAATCAAAAGTTTATCAATATAAACGATGTTGAATTTAGAGCAGAGGTAGAGTAACTATATTTTTAATGAATATTTATTTAAAAAAATGGCTTGCATATTCACATTCAGTATAAAATTTGCAACATTTTGACGCATCACACGCCATGTTTCGACTTAATTTGAGCGAAATGATGATTAGGGGCAACAAAAGTTGACAAAAATATCTCATACCACATACACCTTCAAATTCGTTTTCGATGTAAATCAAATGCATCTTTCATTGTAATATTCGAAGATTACGTTTTTCAATTATTTTATTTATATGCGAGAATGGAGGAGTCAAAATTTTTTATCCATATTGAAAATGATCTGTAAAAATAATTATAAAAATATAGCCAAATAAAGTTAAGCATCGATTATATTTTCCTTTAAAAGTAAAAAAAATATCTTCAAAATTTAGAAATCTTATAAAATGTAACAAGAATACCGATAAAGGTTAAATAGGTCTTCTAAAAAATTAGGTATCCAGGTGTGCCAAAGAAACTTTAATTCAAAAAAACTAACTTGATCGAATCTTGATGACCATCAGCTCCCCATCTTTTACTATTTTCATCAAGGTCATTCTTGAAAAGACAAAAAAAATTATTTTAGTGTGCAGAAATATTAGTATCAGAGCAGCAAGAAGAGTCTTAACCCATTTAGTACCAATGAAAGGGAACGCAGACGCCTTCAGTAATGTATATTTAATTTTATTCAAAACAAGAGTTAGTTTGCGTTTTCTTGGGGACATTGCTACTAAAAGGGTTAATCACGACAGACAAAATGATGGCAGCCTGTGAAGTGTGTCAAAAAACGAAGGTAAAAATTATAGTCTCTTAGTTAGCTGGAGCTTAGCCCACTCCCTTTATGCCCAAACCTGGGAAAAGATATGTTTGAAATACTGAAGAAAAATTAAAATCGCACTTTTATTGAGTGAATATATAATTGCAGTTAAATAATGGGAAAATAATATTGATTTTTTTCTCATGGATTCACAAGTGTATATAATTGACATTTGAATTTTTAGTGTGGTTTGCGAAGCTTTACACGTGTTTCCCAATCAGCTGCTGCTTAAAATGATAGCCCATTTCTGACAAAATAACATATGAGAATATATAATAATAGTAGACATTTAAATCTAATCGCGTCTTAGCGAATCTAAAAGAAAATTTACACCCACGGGACTTTATATTTTTTTCTAAAAAATTTTTTTTGGATATTAAAATATACAAAAGCAGTATGAATGAATGTTTATCCATAAAGTAATACTTAGAGAGTTACACAAGCATGGGCCTCATTTTAAGGGTGTGAGAAGTATTCTTACTTTTTTGTTTAGAGGCGAAATAATATATTTTATCACATCTACTTTTTAAGACTTTCTTCGTCCCTAATAAAATTTTTAAAGGATTATTTAATTTATTTTAAAATTCACGCAATAGAAGCGATGCCGTCATTCTTATTTGAACACAAAATGATTTTTGAGAAAAAGAGTACGCATATAAACAAGAAAAGTTCTTTAAGAAAATCATAAAAATTATTTGTTCCCTTGACATTTTCACGATAAACGAGGCCCTTGTCCACAAGGAATAGTAACGCATATTATCTTACGAATTTGAATTACTCTTCTTTCTCAAAATTGAACTATAGACTAATTTGCAGAAAAATTAGGAGGGAGCGATCGCACCCATCGAACCCCTTCTCCTCCTCTAAATCCTCTACTGTCACAGCCCACTCACTTTTTTTGCTTAACCAGTTATCAACCGCCGTCGACATATGTTGACTTTACAAAAATGTGAATGTTCTGCTTTTATTAATGCTTTTTAATACAAATCTTCTGCTTTATACTAGATATCGTCTGATTATTCTGGTCGTTAACAAGTTAAGATGACTTTGTTCGGTTAGATATTTAGTTACTTTAGTTTTAGTTAGACAGACAGTTAGTTAGTCAATTAGTTAGCTTGTTAACTTTATTAAGTTAGAAGAGTCATCGTTTTTACGTAATTTTTTAACGATATTTTGTAGATATTTTGTCGCACAAGCAAGATGTGTGGATTTAGTGACGAGAGAACATAGTATATAAAGAAGGAGAACATTTTCACATTCCTAACTTTAGTTTATTAGAATAAAGAGATGATTTGTGGAAAATTGTCAATTAAAAAATAATCCTATAAGAAATCTATTTATAAATAGGCATATTCATTAAACAAATTTTAAAAATATATCATCTTATTTTACAAAAAAAGATTAAAACACTAAAGTATTAGAACGTGCTTGTTTGTTTTTATAGGAAAAACGAAAAAGTTCTATTTTATTGCAAAAAAAATGAATAAAATAACTTAAAGAAGAAGAAGAATAAAAGCGATTTACGGTAAAATTGGGATCGGTGTCCCATTCGTCATTGTCATTATTTTGAGAAGCGCTACCATTCAATGCCATGCTGCTATTAGAGAATTGAAGCATTCTTTTATGAGCTCGTGTTCTTCAGAAAAATATTTCAATTTTACTTGTTCAGTTAATAAGCATAATCTAAAATCAAGATATCAGTGTAAAGCACAAAATAGATGAACGTTAGAGGAAGGACTTCTCAACCTTGTCCTGGGTGTGGCCTTTTTTAATAAATACAAAATTGTATTTGCCCGCACCCGAGTGGCGTATTTAAAATTTTTTTGAGGGGGGCATTTTTAAAATTCATAAAAATGAAAAAATTATACAAGATAATGGATTCAATTACCAATTAAAATTCACCATAATTAAAAAACTCATATATCTGATTAAATTGCATATGTTCAAATGTTATAAGAAATTTGGTAGCCCAACTATTATTATTTAGTTATATTTTATATATTTTCAGCCGGTGACGGGAGGGGGGCATGGCCAAGGGCCCAGTTATCTTTAAGGTTTGGCGCTTAAATACGCCCTCCCATATTTCACTCTGCCACTCAACTTGATACAGCTAGAGAAGTAGAGAGAAATATTGAAATTTTTACTTTTGCACCAAACCACCTACCTACCCGACTTGTAAATTAAAAATACTTGAAAAAATTTTCCATTTAAATAAATTCATTTATTTAAATTTACAAAAGCAAGACAACAATAGGTTTTATGTTGCATGCTTTTAATGAGATCCCTGTGACTGATCCAGTGCTATTAATTTGTCAATGTTTGATGTCAAATCCATCAGTGATAGGCGTAAATCTCCTATTATTTCTACGTAAAGACCATTTTAAGTTTTGATAGTAGATACATCATCCGACTGAAACCAGACTCAACTAAATAAGATGTGGAAAATACAAGTAAAAACAACCTAGCATTTTTCCAGTGTATATGCACATTTTAGACGTCCCTTCAATCATCCACAGCTTCTTGTATTCTCCATACTTGAACCTCGTTAGAGCTGATGCGCTGTGCTGTGTTGAAGTTCAATGAAGTTTTTTGTACATCAATATCAATTTCAGAAGCATTAACAATGAAGATATTGACAAAATACTACGACACTGCCATTTGGAGTAGATTTGTTAGGCGAATTTCCATATCATCATGGAGATGTCTCAAATGATTAACATAAATAGTTAAGTTGCTCCAAGATTTAACCAGAAAAACTTTAGTTTTCCATCAAATGTTTTAATTGCCTTTTTGCAAGAAAACAGAGTGGAGTTAATTCCTTCGAGTTCTTTTCAAGTATGTCAGACATTCAACAAATTTTTGTCTAAGTTCTGTTTGACTCAAAAAAGAGATAACTATGTCCCGACCTCAAACCTATGAGGGCAATTAGTCTTGGATAAACCATCTGACTTAGCATGCAATAAAAGTCTGAAATTCCTCTAATTCTTTTCACCCAACTGTTGAAAGATACGATCTTGCAAAGAATTATTTTATCGTGTTGCCAGCTTTGATAACATTAAAACTACATTATTCAAACGTTTGCAAAGCACGTGCTGCCGGTGAACAACACCGTACACAAAAACAGCATCAGTAACGCTTCAGATACCTCCAAATCACAGCAGCAGAGGGATGTGTCTCACAAGCCACAATGTTATTGACCGGAATGTTGTTCTTTTCAAAATTAACGTCAAGATAATAGATTCAACTTGTTTTCGCTCGTTAACTTCAAAGGAAAATTCTGCAACTCTTGACATACCTCATCAACATTAAGAAGCTTAAAAATACCATTAAAAAAAGGAGAATTATTGGGTAGAGTTGATTCATCTATATCAAATGATAACTCTTTTACCGGCAGTTTAGAACCTACGTTTTACGTACCCTGATTTTACGTTCCCTGGATTTTACGTCCTCCCCAAATGATCGATGACGTCATCTTTTTGGTCATTAAATGCATTATTAATACGTTGTTTCTTTGTGATTTTATGTATTAAAAAGTTTATAAAGGTTAATAAATTATTTTCTTTCAGTTTTATTTCACTATGAGTAATTTAAATAACGCTAATTAGATCGCAAAACAATGCATTCTAACACTGAACGTACTGTACAGTGTACTTGTTATCTCCGATGCTATTCTTGTTGTTTTCGTATAATGAGCGCGCATTGTCAAACATCAAACGATACGCCGCCTTGTGAATGAATGGGCGCCTTCTTATTAACCGGCGCCTTTTCCTAGAGCAGACTAAGTTGAGTATAATTGATAAATAATACACATACACTGATATTTTTTATTTAAGACTTTATTATGAAAACAGCTCAACTTCAGGGATGATCATCCAACTTCACTGTAGTAGTCTTCTTTAGCTGCCATAGTCCCTCACGTCGGGTGTGACCATGTGTGATCCAGGCTAGGATTTTCGTGTTGTATGTCAATTTAAAGGTCAACCTGGATTTTACGAATCCTACGTTTTACGTCCGCCGTTCGGTCCCGTGCCGTACGTAAAACGTTGGTTCTAATAGGGTTTAAACATCAGCTCCTATTTCATTAATGCGACGTGATAATTTCCCACTACGTTTCTTCTTATTTTACTACAAAACTATTTATCAAATGATATGCGCAGCTTTCTTATTTTCCTAAAAATGCCCTGAGAAAAAAAACTAGTTATTATAACAAGTTTATCTTGTATCTCATTTTGAGAAACTTGTACTACACAATTAAAAAATGATGCTGGTAAAAGAGCTACTACAATATAATAGCAACATATATTTTTTACGGAGAAGGCAAGCAAGGATGATGATATTCATACGTATGATGAGTTAGCTATCCTCTCTACATATATTATTATGTCTATTGTAACATATTGTTCTTCATTGTGGAGGAGAGTAAAGATACATTTGTCTACATACATGAACTAACAACATGAAAAGGGCAAGTAGAATGAAGAAGATTCTAGAAGAAAGCACTTCATTGTTGCAACACAGTAACAACAAAGATTGCACGTGTTGGCCATGCCATTTTGGCATGGATATTTTTCAGGGTAGGACCTTTTGGTGAAATATGTTTTTGGACTAGTGTTTAACTTGTTACATGGTTTTTGCTTCTTTGATATCATATTATATTACATTATAATATATTTAAATATTAGAACAAATGATTGTGTTGAGTATGTTTCTTGAGCATTAATGAATCAATTATAAAGTATATCATGCAATCCAAAATATTTGAAGTCATCACTTACAATGAGAAAATCAAATTCTTTAAAGCATTGAATCTCAATTAGCATTTGGTGACTGAGTAAATCAATTATAAAAATAGGTTAAATCCGGGCTTGGGGAGTGGGAAGAAAAATATCCGACTCCGATTTCTAGTACTTATAAAAAAAGCATGCGACTCCAAGTACTTAGTCGCATCCCCACTCTAAATACATAATACACTTGACGCCAAATGTTCATTTCCGACTTGAACTAATCGGAAGGATCACACCATATCCCAGGGATCAGCACATAAGAGGATAAAAAGAGCCATAAATTATTTTTAATGTCTTATAAAGAGCCACAAGTTAATATGCAAGTTAAAAAAAATTTTTTGATTTAATGGCATATTTTTAAAGTAAAAAAAAAGGTAAATTAAAAACCAAATTAACAAAAAAAACAATCAATTTCATCAATGTGTTTCTGGATTCTTCAGAAAATAAGTTGTTTCGGGAGGGAATCTAGTTAAAAAAGCTTTTCAACTTGTTAATACGGGTTGTGCACACACTTAAATAATAGTTTATAGAACAACTGGCTAATCATAAGAGACACACCAAATTAAGAAAAGAGCCGAATTAGTGCACTACAGCCATATGCTTACAAAAATTAAATTATTTGTTACTTTATCCTAAAATAAATTTTAATTGTAGATCTTAAGACTAGAAAATAAATAATTAGCTTTATAATTACTAAAAACAAAAATCATTAATATTCAACAGATGAAAAATTTTGCATTATTTAAAATTTGAGTTGAACTAAATGACAGAAAAATGAACTTTTTCTACTAAAGAGGTGTGAATATTTTTATAACTTCAATTATGCATCAATAGATGTGACATTTGTACAAAGTACTACTCTTTACTCAGGAATAAATATAGATTTGGGGCTGAAGGTGACCCATTAAATCAGTGAATAAAGTAAACAGAGAAAGAGTTAACAATTTATTTTGCACAAAGTTTAAAAACAAATGAATTTCCGCCTACAATCGACTTTTTCAAACATAACCCCGGGAAACAAAGGAGGTTGGCGTCGTAGGTTGTAAACGATGTAATAAGGCCTTCACTGCCTAAAGCTTATATCTTCTTCTGGTTTCTCTAAAGTGCATCCATACCATATTACATCATCGTTCACAGCCTTTGTTTCTTCGCGTTATGTTTTAAAAAGCTGATTGTCGGCGAAAATTCATTTGTTTTTAAATTTTTGTGACGAATAAATTGTTTACCCTCTCTTTGTGTTTACTCAGGAATATATAAATATTCAAAAACAAAAATACAAAATAAATTTTTAAGCATTTTAATTAAACATAACTGATTAATTTTATATTATTAAAAGTATGAATGTAAATAATTTTCGATATTGACTCAGCTTTCTGAAAAAAATTTTTACTTCGACACTTTTTTACAAGTGGGATAGAACGGTTCCTCAAAGCAAAGCCCCAAATTTATAAAAATCAAAAAAGAATCCTTTTTTGAACTAAGTTAGTGTTTGAATTAACCCAGTAATGACAGTAATCGGAAAATGTATTAGTTTTAGATGCCAAAAGCTAATTTGGAACTAGTTTTTAAGTTCCAGAAGTATGCAAAGTTTTTTTTTTTAGCTAAAATGTCCAAATTGTAACAAATTAATTTTGACAAGACTAATAACCTGTTGAAAACGCCACCTTTAAAAGAGAGCCACTTTTTGTAACCCCCAAATAAATTTTATATATGCCGTCCATTGACCTAGATTGTATAAGAGCGCCACCTGCGTAACGCAGTCAAGCGTATTAACCAGCTGTAAGGGCTTCAGTTTAAGAGCAGCACTAGTTAAATATGAAAATAACTTATAATTTATTATTCACATGCTAAACAACATGAGAAGGCAGCTTTAGCAAGACCCTTTGAAAGAGTTTTAACAAGTAAGGTAAGCAAGCTTGCACGTGGTTATATAATAATCGTAGCTACAGAGAATCATAATATGCTAACATGTTTGAAAACAATTTCCTTTCGTTTTCAATTTTGTTTACACTTTAATAAATAGCCATTTTATCACATTAAAGTAATATTTAGCAATGAAATTTATACTTTCCTTAAGTTTTAATAAATCATTTTCTTTAGTAAAATTACGCAATATTGAAACTGTTTTAGAAAAAATAAAAATAAGCTTGAATTTATCATTAAAGTAATATATGCTTTATTCATCTAAAATTTTTTAAATAGTATTGCAAGTTAGTGTAGAAACCTTAAAAGTTACTTGTTACTTTTTATTGATATCTGAACGTTTTTTCCGCAAGTATTATATATTACATACACATAACATTTGATAATGAAATAAAACAAACCTTTCAAAATTGCAAAATATTTATTTGAAATAATCTAATAATGCTTCTCATTTATCAACTTATATATTTAACTTCATAGCATGATAACGCTTCTTACTTGAGTAAAGTTATTGACTTGGAAAATATGACAGCTACTACAATGAGTGTGAAAAAAAAATGAGAAACTCTTTTATTAATGTTTAGTTTTTAGGATTATTTTATATCTAAATAATAAACTTAAAGTCGATATAGAATTTTGTTTATTACAAAATTATATTCAATTAACCAAAAAACAAACACAGTATGTATAAAAATGATTTCCTAAAATTAGGGAGCTCCCGACTCAACCAAGTCACCTCCTTAAGCAAGCCACTTTAACTTGGTCCTGAGACTGGCTCTCTTAAACAGGTTAGATTTTCGAGTTATAAGCCGTCCCTCATATCAGACGTTCGTATATTTTCTAATGAATTAATAACGAATTAAGCATTTCTATGAAAATCAACAAAATATTCAATGATAGAAAATTAACGAGCAATGAGCTTGAGCACCTCCATATGAGTGGGTAGCACGAAAAACATTGGAGGGCTGCAAGCGGACCGCGAAGCTTTGTTCACCTACCTATGCTTCACAGCATGAAATTACATTAGTCTATACTGACTGCATGAAGGGGTCTCTATTTACATGCCGGAACCACCTTAATCATTACATAAACTTCTTATTTTTTCATAGTTTAAATACAAATTTTATAAAGATAGCCGTTTATGTTTAAAGAAAAAGTATTATCACATAGAACACTACTGAAAGATTTAAATTTGTTCCAAGCTAGTTTTATTGTGTTCTACTGAGTTATACTAACACTACCTATCTGATCTATGAACTCTCCCATGTAACAAAATTGATTAACCTTTTCTAGTTCTATATCTTTTATTACTAAATTTTCTTTACTAGTTTCAACTTTTTTAACATCTAAACAACTAGTACAATTAAAATTATTAACTTTTAATAAATTACCTTCAATACCAGAGCACCTTTTATGTATCCATTTACTACAAGAGGTACAAAATATAGAATTTCTTTTAACTCTTATCCAACAAACACCACATGGATCTATTTTTGAAACTAGATTTTGTATATTTGAAGAATCACCTATTTTCATCCACTTAGACTTACTAAAGTTAATTCTTAAACCCTTATCTTTGAGACTTGTTTCCCAAAAACTTATTTTCTTACTTAAATCTTCAAGAGAATCTGCAATTAAAATGATATCATCAGCATATAAAATTTCGTTCATATCTTCTTTGATAGCATCTTTAAGAATTTCGTCAATGATTATATTAAAAAGAAATTGACTTTATATTGATCCTTGATGCAACCCTACTCTAATTTGTATACAAAGCCATTACTGCCTTAACTAAATTTTCATTTACACCCTTTCTTCTTAAAGACCATTCAATGAGAATTCTACAAAAAGAATCAAAAGCTTCCTCCAAATCAATTAAAGGAAAATAAAGACTATGCCCGTTTTTCAATTTTTTTCTATTAGCTGTATATAATGAAAATTGCTTCATTTGTGCTTTTCCAAGTGTGTTCAGGATTAAATACAAAGAGCATAATTTTTAAAAAACTTAAATTCACAGCTATTGCAAACAATATGAACACTTTCTTATCTTAAAACTAAACATTTCAAATATAGATTTGCGAAATAATTAACAAGCAAAAGAAATCAAAGATATAAGCTGTTTGTAAACGTGTATATCAAATCGACAATATGTGTCGTTAAGAATGGAAACTTGAATAATTCATTCTAAAAACTTTGACGTATTGAGCACAACAAGCATGCAATCATTTTCTTTCAAGGATACTTTATTCGATAAAATAGGTATATGCTTTGAAATCTTCAGTAAGTAAAGCAATAATAATGGGTACGTCATTTCCCATCAAATTAGTGAAAAAATAAGAAGAATTAATGTATCTAGTACATCTATAACATGTATCGTTTTTTGTAAACTTGATACTCTTGCGTTGCTGGTTGGTTAAAACACTTAAAGTTATTTGCTATATGAAGTCATCTCAGCTTGAGAGAAGAATCTTTGATTTTGGTAGTTTTCAAGAATTATGAGCCTTAGGGGTTTGTTCTTCTGACTTATGGCTAGGCAGGTAAAGTAATACCCGCTACAACCAGTTAGGATCAGATGTCCTATAAGCAGGGTTGGCAAAACCCAAATTTTTAACAAAAACCCAAAACCTAGTGTGTTTTTGGGTGGGTTTTTATGTTTTTTCAAAAAAGCTAGTATAAATTTAAATTTTCCAATTAATTAAATATTCATATATCATTCTAACATTTTTTCACTTTTTATGAAAACACATCAGAAAATAGCAAATCTCTGAAGATTTTTTGCCGCAAAAAAATTGTCATTTTATTCGTGCTTTAAAATAATCATAATATAAAGAAGTGTATTTCCCTAATTTCTGTATTGGTAAGTACTTGTTATTATGAAAGTTGTTTTTGTTTTGCTAGTATTAACTGTAGGATTGGCAATACATAAGCACACCAGATTGTTAGTATTGGAAAGGATTAGTAAGAAACTATATTTTGTGTGCAAAGTATGCCTTTGCTTCCTTTATATTAATCAAAAAGACAGGATTAAAAATAACTTTAAATATAAGACAGGGAAGGGATTATGAGCTTATATATTTTTATATGTTGTTTTTATTATATATACCGTGCGAACAATGCAACATGTATAATAAGAAATGCAACTACCACTAGACTAATACCCGATTTATTATATGAAAGTATGTTGATTAGTAAATGATTATTTTTTATCTCGGTGTACATGCTCATTTTTTAACTTTGTCAATTTGATTTTTACCAATGCCCAAACATCAAGCTTATTGTGGCGGGGGAAGAAATAGAGCTCCTGAGTGGAAATATTTTAAAGTAGAATCTCTTGGAAGTGAATCAATTACAGCCAAAGTTACATGCTTATTTTGCGACACCAAAGTCGTTAAAAAAATTGAACGAGTAAAACATCATCTCTCCAAATGTTTATTTAACATCTCAAAATGATGGTGACTCTAATTTTTTGAAATATGGCGAGAACAATTTTGTGCAAAGTTTACTTTCAACAAATACAAACCCTATCGAAGATTACATTAAGACAGACACGCAGATCTGCATCATACCAAGTTACTCATCAAGCAAAACTGATACAAAGTCATTAAAAGTCAACCAGCTTTCATCTTTTGTAATAAAAACTTCAACAAAACAAAAAGAAGAGATAGATGAAAATATTGCAAAGTTTTTTTTCAGTAATAATATTCCTTTTAAAGTTGTAGAAAGCTCATATTTTAAAAGCTTGCTTCAATCTTTGAGACCTGGATACAATCCGCCAAACAGAAAAAGATTGTCAAACGATATTTTGTCAAAAATAAATGGGCAAGTTGTTGATCAAATGAAAAAGGATTTGGAAGAAGAAGAAGAAGCAGGCTTCACACTTATACAAGATGGATGGAGCAGCGTTAAAAACAATCCAATTATTGCACATTCTTTTCATAATGGGAAAAAAAGTGTTATCAGCAAAAGACGCCGGTAGTGAGAAAAAAACATCAGAATACTGTGCAAGGCTGGCAGTAGAAGCAATTGAAAAAGTTAAATTGATATACGGAAAAGGGGTATTTTATTTGATTTTTTGAACATACATAATTCTAAATTAATTTTGCAGGTCTTCGCTATCTGTACTGATAGTGAGAATAAAATGATAAAAATGAAAAAAATTATTATAGAAAAATTCCCGAAAGTTTTAACATATGGCTGCTCTGCACATTTTTTAAATTTGCTAGAAAAAGAAATAACCCTAAGAACAGTATTGAAACACATTGTAGAAATCCAAAAGTATTTCAGAAATCACCATCAACCTCAGGTAAATTTAATTATCTTAATTAAAAAATTAACTGTGACTTGCAACTCTTTCAAATTGTTTCACTTTTTTATTGTTGACAGGCATGGTTAATAGAAAAAGGGGGAGTTTTAGCACAGATTCCTAATGATACAAGATGGAACTCCTTGTTAGATTGCATCGAAACATATTTAAGAAATTATCCCATATTACTTGACATCAGGAAAGATCATATTAATAAAATGGACAACGAAATAGGATCTTTGTTGGATAACATTGCAATTTTAAGAAGTGCGCAACATCTAAAAACAACTCTAAGTTTACTTGGAGAATCTTTAGATAAGGTAATAGTAAAAAAGTCTTGGAGGATTTCATCTTTTTCGATAGTTTTAATTTCCCTTTTTATTAGCTTCAATCTGATAACTGCCATCTGAATCAGTGCGTCAAAATATGGAAAAGTTTACTCGCTGATGGAAGTTTGTCCAACTTCAAAGAAGAAATATCTATATAAAAGGTAATCGTAACATTTTAACTTAATATTTTTTATGAATAAAGAATTTCCATAGATCAACAGCGTGAAAGAGAAGAAGAAATGGCGGAAAAGTGGTTTCAAGAAAATTATCCAGAATTCATTTCGGGCTACTGGTCATTTAAATTGAGATCAGAAAAGTCGTTTCGAAAATACCTTTTTAATGAAAACACCCTTAAAAGTTTGACAACAAGTGAATGGTGGAAAATCATTTATTTAAGAAAAAAAAAGAAAAAAGTCTTCCTGAAAACCTTCCTCTATTTTTGATGAATCTTCATAGATGCCCTGCAAGCTCTACCAGCATTGAAAGAATTTTTCATCATACGGATTGATCTGGAGCAAACTGAGAAATTGTCCCGACTCAGAAAAAGCAGAGATGTTAGTTAGAATTTATAAAAATTTACAATAAAAGTTTATATGTTTTTTTTTGTATTATTTCTGAATATGGTTAAGTATCTTTTTTTGCAGAAAAATATATTTTCTAACAATTTGTTTTAATTTTATATAGATTTATGTTACTGTGTTTTTGGGTTTTGCGGTACTTGGGTTTTTGGGTGGGTTTTTGGGTGCCAACCCTGCCTATAAGCATGTACAACCAATGACAAGCCAAACTAAATCACCCTTTCCACAGCTGATGTTTCAGACTAGGTGACGGCGAAACTCCCAAATGCTAACACCGTAAAAAGAGTTCTGATCCGCATCAAAGCATCACATAGACCAAAAGACCCGTATACACTGAAAGATTTGGTTATTGAGAACCAGTGGAACCAAAGAGTGGTTGAAAACCCAACAAACTTCCTTTATTATATGACAATGGCCCCGACACAGGAGTTATCATATTTTCAAAAATAGACTATCTCCAACGTCGGCATCATGTGAAACATGGTGCATGGGTGGTACCTTTGCAGTGGCACCACGTCTCTCTGGCCAACGCTATGTCATCCACTGTAACGCAAGACCCAGACAACCTAAGAAACGCTGCTTCATGTCCAAGAGGCACAAGGCTGCGACTTTGAACATAGTGGAGAAAGTGCAATTGTACCTGTGTTTGGTGAACATGTCAATGTAGAGTTTTATTTCTATCATCTCACTCAAGGTATCTGACTTAAAATCCAATCACTTGGACTTATGAATTTGATGAAAATGATGATGACTTTTGATTGTTTTGTAGTCAGATTGACGCCCTAAATTTTCTTGCAGTATGGTTTATCTCAAAGACAACTGCACATAAGATGCCGCCAAACATGTCTCTGGTTAGTGTCCCAATTTCTACAAGGCGTATTACACAATCTGAAAAGTAATTTTTAAATAAAAACAATTTTACCCCGTGAAGTGTAAAAACACATAAGCACCTGACTAAATTATCCCTTAGCTCCCAGATACTACCACTGGCTGGTACAAACTACGTGAATCACTTTTACGCTGTCCGCAGTACCGTTATTTCCTGCCCTGTTTTGTTATTATTTTGAAGTTTTTTCATCGTCTCAAGAAAAAACGAAAATGGGAGAGGGGGAGGGACACTGTACCACAGACCATGCCTTAGATACGCCGCATGGCGATCAAAAAGTACCATTTCTTCTTTGAAGGAAGTATTTTTTTAATAACTTTTATAACTAGTTAAAAAAATTGTACATTTTTTATAGGAACGATTTTATATAACTTTTTTAGTCAAAATAATTATAAAAATTTGTCCTCGCCCCTCATCCTCTAATTTCAAGCATATAAGGCCATACAATCAGAATAATTTCGAAGAATCTCAAATAAAACACAAAAAACTGACAACAATGTACCTATCTGGATTGGAATAGCATATATTATATATAAATGTAAATCAATTTCTCTGTGAACAACATCAAGAAAGAAATATCTGTATATATAGCAAGGTCAATCTTCAATTACAAATTTTCAGCAGATCAGTGTATGGTCCAATCAGAATTAGTTTCATTTTGTGAAAGAAGAATTGTATTACAGATCGTGGTTCCTTGGGTAATACGAGTAACATTTTAAAGTTAGATATTTCATCACAATGATTTTGAATGAAAAAATTGTTTGAAAATTGCAAAGAGGTAAATTATCTTCAAGAATTTTGATCAGCGTTTTTCAGACTTTTTTACTGCGAAACATAGCAAAAAAACACAGCTTGCATCGCGACCCATAATACTTAGATGTAATAGAGAAAATCTTTTCACTTTGTTTATTTATTCAGCATCTTTTTGTCCCCATTTTATTTTTTACGCGACCCACTGAAAGGTCTGGACGCACAGTTTGAAAAACGCTCTTAGAACCACTCTTGACTACGTTTCGATTAGATAAAAAATAAAGATCTCTACAGTCAATCATTTATGTTACGCAAAATAAAGTAAATTAATTGCCTTTTAATAATTTAAAAAAGAGAATTAAATACAATACAAATTTAATTTAAATTAAAAACTAAGAGTACACACCGAACTTTTATTTGGTAAAATTTTATTTAAATTATTAGAAAAAATCTAGCAGAGGCTTTATAATTCAGTCAATAATTTATATAAAAACATTTGAATAAATTCCTATCATTTGGGTGGAGAACAATAAATGATGAAAATATTTGCATGTTCTTTAAACTTATATGTTGATATCAGTAATTTATCTCTTATAGTTTTAGAAGAATTATATAGGAAATATTAGTTAACGACTCATGTGACTCTTTGGGTTAAATAAATAAGCCACTCTTACAATTTTTTAAATTTTAGGATTAAAAATTATGGAAGCCATTAAACATTCTCGGATTGTAAAGTTTAAGAAAAAACTTTGTGGAAAATTATCGAATTTGCTAACACTTTGTCTACTAAATCTCTATATTCAAATTTGCACGGATAGTGCACATTACCGAAATTTTCTTCTTAAATACGCTCATCTCTTTTTTCCGATTAAAAGGCATTTTATTGATCCATGGATGGGTAGTATGTGCTCAAGTGTATTGGAAACATAATTCTTTCATAATAATATTGTGTAAAAGAAGTTTTTGAAACACATCAGTATATCATAGTTGAAAGCAATCTACAAGCAAGTTATTTAAGCATAATAATTAAAAAAATAATTAGGGTGTTGTTAAATGAGGTATTACTAATACCTAACTTAGATTTAAGAACAAATATATTTTAATAAAAAATGTTTTTAACATTAAATATGAGCTAAATTTTGAAATATCCATCACAAAAAAACAGGGACGTACCGAGGGGAGAGGGGAGGTGCTGGGAGTGCTCAAGCACCTGCCCTTTTTTCTCCTGTTTTAAAATTGCCTTTTATAGAGGTATGTGTTATATGTCTAAACAAATGACGTAGATAACGCTAGACTAAGGCACAAGAGGTCGTACTCAAACAAATACCTCAAAGTCATTTATGAATAAGTTTATATAATTTTTTCTTATAAATTTCTTAGTTTTACTGATAAATAGTTCAGTAGACTCTATAAACTCGTAGATTAATTTCTCCACAAACTGAAATAAATTCATTCTGAACAGTTTTAGAAATATAAGTTGCTCTAGATTCATCCCTGCTATATAGGTATTTTATTTTTTTTTTGATATAAATAATATTTAAATTTATTCTTATTTAACAAATAAAAAATTTGAGCTTCAATGATTTTTAGGGTCTACCTCTCAGCTTAAGCGTAGCATAATACGAGCATAAAGAGATTTGATATCCAACCATCCAAATAAAAAAATAAGTTATTATTTTAATGTTTTAAATTATATTTTAATTTCAAATAAATAATTTATATTAGTTTTATGCTTAGAATAATTCTTCCTAACCAAACATAAAACACAAGAGAAAAATTTTTAAATCCATAAGGCAATTTTAAAGTTATTGGTCTTTTTATTCAAGTATATACAGGAATTATAGCACTTAAAGGTGTAAGTAGCTGTTGGATTTTTAAAAAAGTGTAAACAACGGTTAGACTATAAATTTGAAGACTTTGGTAGGACTTGTTATAATTTTTATTGCCCTGCCGGTTATAAATTTTCTATACAATTTAACAATTTTTTTATTGTAAATAATGATAATTTCAAAATTTTATTTTTATAAATAAAAACCTTAATAGATTATTTTTTCAGTATATTAATCAATTCGTTTAACAATTCCCATCTTATACATTCAACTCACATTTATAATGGCGCTACATTTTTAAATTAGATTTGTGCCCTGAATTGCAAAGTTCTCAATATATTTCAAAATTATTTTCTCAATTCTTATTTTTTGTTAGGTTTCTTTACTTATAAATTCAGGGCGAGGAAAAATTGACCCAAAAATTAGAAAAAATGGACTTTTTCTCAGAGAAAAAATTGACTTTTTAAAGTTTCATTGAATTGAACAACTATGATCACTTTAGAAAAAGTATTGAAAATTATTTCAAAGAATCCATGACTTTGTAATACAACAACATATAATTAATGACATTTTCTAATTTAAAATTCGATCATTTTCTAACAGTTTTTCCAGTTTAGAAAAAGATCTTTCTACTTCTAAAGTTAAAACTTGACAATTTTGTAATTTGGGATAAGTACTGCGAGAGATTTGGGAGTTTTCCATATTCATGATTTTATTGATTTCATTTTATTTGAATGTAATTTCAAGATAACTTTTAACGCCACATTCGTCTTAAATGAAATAATCTTGAAACAAGTGAAGGCATCTTCGACTGAAAAAGTCTCCATGTTGACCTTTTCCTACTAAATCAATGAATCGTGAATATTCTCTCATTATTATTGTTAGCAAGTTTTGACACAGATTTCCTTTTTTAACAATTTCTTGAAATTTGGCAATAAAATTCCATCATCTTCATCATTAATTTCTTCACTGCTGGAAGATTTTAATGAAAATATTTTGCTGCTTGCAACCAATTTGTCAATTCGTTACAATTGAAACTGAAGTGTTGCCGATAGGTTTGAAAAGAGAACGTCTTTTTCTATTACTAATTTTGAATGATTTAATGCCGGTAATCAATAATTTTGCAGGATAACTTAACTTTTAAGATAAACTTGTGTAAAAGATGTGAAAAACATGCAATGATAAAAAAGTTAGGGAATAAAATTCCCTAACTTCTGCAGCGGATATATCGTATGTAACCGCGTTTGTCAACAAAAAAAAATTGTCTTAAAAACCATTGCATTTATATTCGTAATATCCTCTTTGTTTTTTCTTCATTTCTTTAAAATCAAGTAATTTACAATTTTTAGGAATCCTATTTCTTCGAATTGTTCCGGTACCTTCATACCCCATTTTTTTCAAACAATTTAACAATTTATACTTGTAAATAAGTTGTCGAAGTAAAAATGGTAAGGAAGATTTCTAATTTTATCAGGAAACTCTTCAACCATCAATATGAGTGGCGATGCAGACTCATATATCATATTATTTCTCATGTCATTAGCATTATCCCAGAAAAAACGTCTGCCTGGAAGAGAGTTATATCCCGAAACTATCAAAATCCCAATAAAGCATCTTAGTTCATCTAGTTCAACAAAGGTATTTAGGTTTTTAGAAACAGAGTAAAAGTTGCTTTGCTCAACAAGATAAGTTAAAACTTCTTCATCTAAAAACTTTTCGAAAAAATCTACAGATGTATTACTTTGAACTTCCTCCATGTCCAGATTTGGAAAATGTATAATTTTCTCGTCATTGAAATCCCTTTTTGTCCAATCACCTGGTCTACATGACAAAAAATACCTTCATCTCGTTCTAGTTCAGGACCAATGTTATTTTAATCAGAAACATCGCAGTAAGCTCTAAGTTGCCGCCCTGTAAGATTCTCTATTTTGCCTCCGTCGTCTTCTTCAGCTGAATCCTCATCAGTATCAAGATTAAATTCAGGAGGTTCAATATAAATGGAATTAATATTTAAATCTTCGTTGACAATTAAATCTGTCAACTCGTTGAGACAAAATCTAAAATAAAAATATATCTGACTAGACAAAAGCCTAGCGTTAACATATGGTAACGATAGCAAAAAACTAAAATAAAAAAAATCTTGAAAGTTTTATTTTTATATTTTTGTTCTAAATATAACACTAAAAGTTCTTTTTTTTGTTTCAAAAAACTTTTTTTTTTATTTTAGTTTTTTGCACAGAAAAATTCAAAAAATCAAACACATACTTTTTTTCTGAGGCCATTTCAAAATTCTAGATATTTTATTGACTAAAAAATAAGTTCAAAAAATAAAAAATTACAGAAAAATAAAAAAAAATAAGTGAAATAAACAGTAAAAAACACCATAAAAATAAAAAAAAGAAAAAAAAACTTTTTTAAATCATCAAAAAAAGAATGGGTTTTATGCGTTACCAAATGGTAACGCTAGGTCAAAAAGGGTATGAAAATATTTTGCTGCTTGCAACCAATTTGTCAATTCGTTACAATTGGAACTGAAGTGTTGCCGATAGGTTTGAAAAGAGAATGTCTTTTTCTATTACTAATTTTGAATGATTTAATGCCGGTAATCTATAATTTTGCAGGATAACTTAACTTTTAAGGTAAACTTGTGTAAAAGATGTGAAAAACATGCAATGATAAAAAAGTTAGGGAATAAAATTCCCTAACTTCTGCAGCGGATATATCGTATGTAACCGCGTTTGTCAACAAAAAAAATTGTCTTAAAAAAACTTTTTCATGTTTAACCTCAGTCAGGCAAACTTTACAGTAAAACCTTTTATTAGATGAAAAAAAGCCCAACTATTGTGAAAGTGTTGATAAAAAGAAGAAATCTTGTATGTATCGCTTATAACTCAAAAAATTGACTTTAATTGACTTAAAAATTTGAAATTAGTTCAAAAATTTTTAGACTAAACAAGTAAAGATCTTCTTCAAAGAGTTTTTGCTAAACGGAAATAAAAGTTGACTTTATTGACTTTTACTCGCCCTGCTTATAATGCACCTAGCGCAGTAGTGGTATTCAGCAGGTTTGCACCGTTTGGTTAGAACGGTCTTACGGAATTTTGTGAGTTCGGTGAACCGAATAGTCACTGTCAGTTGTTCCAATTTTATTGGGAAATAATCAAAATTGATCAGTTTATTTGCTGACAAATTTGACTTTTTTGTAACAGAACTGGCTGACAAAAAATTTGGATACCACTACTGACCTAGCGATATTAGAAAAACTCAGAAAGATTGAAGGCATTTGATTGAGCCAATTTTTTACAATATTCATTTTGCGGGACTACTTTGAAGAAATATAAATCTCTTTTGGAAACTGAAACCAAAAATAAACATACTAAAGATCCTAGATTTTACTCTAAAATTATCTTTCGGAATTTAGGTTTGAACTTGGGTGATGAATTGATACTTGACTCAATAATAAATAAAAATAAATACATAAAGCCATTACTTCAAAAAAAAAGTTTTTAGAATAGCTTTTTCCAAAAAAATAAAATGATGAATTGCAAACGTATCGTTTTTTCCGTAGATAATGTCTACGAAAGTATAAAAAGTATGGAAGTAATTTGTATTTATCGTAGTGTTGTTCCAAGATTTTTGATTTTTATTCATGCAAGCAATGCACAAATTTTTGCAGTTTTGATCCTACATCTTCATATTGTAGGAACAAAAACACATCTGCAAATTTTTGGTTGAAGGCCATAAATCTGAATCATGTACCAGTTCGTCAAAAAAGATTCCGATAAATGTATTAATTGTATACGGAAAAAATTTGCAAAGTTTAATCATGATGCATTCAGCAACCACTGTGAATGTAGGTACGAAATAATCACTTTTAAAATATTGAGCAGAAACTATATCAATATCAATAAACTTAAAATCAACTGGCTTCGATGTATATTTAATACACTTTTTTTAGATTTTATTAAAAATTAAATCTTTGATTTTATTATTTTGTATCAATATTCATATAAACCTACATATATATTTGTTGTTCCATATATTCATTCCTTTACTTAATCTTCTATTCTATGCATCCTCATACTTTATTATATGTACTTTTTCCTTATGTAAATGATACTTGTAACACAATTCCTCACACCAACAATTTGCTCTTAGATTTTATCTGCCATTCAACTTTAAACAGTTATCCCTTCAACAAGTATATCTCATTACAACTCAGCCTCTAATCAGTAGTAAAGATCCTCTCTCATACTCATCTACTACTAACTCCGTTTAATTCTTTTCATTCAAAGCATTTAAATCTTCTACATTTAGTACTTTAACTTGATAAAGATTCGTGGAGTTGAAAATTCGTTTTATTTAAATAAATTAGTTTGAAACTTTACACTTTTTATTTATCTAGTATTTGGGCTTTTTTTTATAATTGCCTTAAAAAGATAACTTTATACTTGAATCAATAACGTTATAAATTCATTTATTTAATTTAGGTTTTAATTTTGCTTTTTTCATTTATCAGTTGTATGCTTTCGGTACAAAAAAGTTTTTAAATTGTTGCTCTCTTCGATCATAAAATAGAAAAAATTATATGTAAATGATAATAAAAAATTAGTTGGAAATATTACCTTTTATAAAGGTTTAGATGTAAGTTTTTTGGTAATTCACCATCTTTTGAAATAACAAATTTTTAAAAAATAAGTTTTTGTTTGATTCTATTACTATTTTGAATACTTCTTCTTTCTTTTGTTCATCATATTGATTCCAAAAAAAATTTAAATCAAAATTTTTTTCGCTTCATCTATTAATCGATAGTTACCCATACCATTTATCGATTATTTGATCATTTTTTCTTCAAAAATTGCTTGATCAGGTAAACATGTCATTAAATCAATCAAACTCCTACGTTTCCAGTTTATTGACAACTTGAGAACATTATTTAAAGGTTCTGATAGATTATTTTTCCAATTAGATGTTATGAAAGGAAAAAGGAATCTAGGAACAAATATAAACTTCTCAACCGTTAATAAGAGTTTTTTGACAAATAAAAACCAAATTTATCTAGGTACCTTGATAAAATCCTTTTTATTTTCTCATGATATTCAATATATGATGTAGAATATGACATCCCGCAAGGTCCAAACATTACTTCTAAAAATGCATCTATTTCTTTCTTGTTCACTTGAAATTTTTCACTCAAGTTTCTTTGAATGTTTCCTTTTAAATGTCTCGTACAGAGTAATATTTTGGCCTCGCCTAAACAAAAATTAATTGATTTAACCAAAGCATGCTCTCCATCGCAAATAAGAGAAAACCTTTAAAAAAGTTTCAAAAGTTGAGTCAAAATGTAAAAAATCTTGACAGGAGAAGTTTTATCACTAAACACAGTAGTAGTTACAAAAAAAGAAAAGAACATTTTTTTTAGAAAAAAAGTTTTTTTGATATAAAATACAAGATTTATTATGTATCATTTGATTTTCGGTGTAAGAAATAATTGTGGGAGATTTATTCCCAACTTAAGACACTCGTTTTATATATAAATGACTTTTTGAAGATAGAGATAATAGTTCATGTATTTCATCACAAAAGTTTTTTCCGCCATTTAAGGATGAATTTTTATTCATTGAATATTTTGTATTATATATAATAGATGAATTCCGTACCATATAATCATAATCATGTAACATATAATCAGGAGTATAAGCATTCCTTCCTAATTAATGGTACAAAATGATTAGGTATAAAAGTTTTATCTTTTATATAGTTGGTCGAAGTCCATAATATGTTTAGGGAATTTTTATCTTGAAAGACTTTGGAAATGCGAGGTAAAAAAGTAAAATTCAGCAATTTACTATAAATGTTGACTTTTCCATTGATGGAAGGATAATAACTATTTATCGGTAAACCTATCACAGAACAGGCAGCCATTAAGAGATACGTAGATGACCAAAAATAATTTTTGCACACATTCACACATTCTTCATTTATGTGTGTAGATATATTTTCTATATTAAAAGTTTTACCTAAAGAAACATAATAGTCTTTAAAGAAATTGATCTCGATTGCCGTTTTAAATCGAATTTCTTTTGAGATTGATTCCTTGCCAATTAATCCAATTGAAAGAGCGTTGAATAAGCAGTTGCCGTCGTCATTTGTAACGAGAGGTACGAAATCATCACTTTTAAAATATTGAGCAGAAACTATATCAATATCAATAAACTTAAAATCAACTGGCTTCGATGTATATTTAATACACAAAGGAGAAACTTCTTTACGCAAAAAGATATTTTCTTTAACAAGTAATTGCATCCTTTCAATATTGTTCAGAGAATCAAAAAATTGTAATCTTTTTAACGAGCAATCAAAACCTTGGATATGATCCAAACTAACACATTTTAAACAAAGAAATTGGTTTTTCCAAAAATTACAACTTTCAACCATTGAAAGTTCTTGGCAATAAAAATGATAAACTTTCTTGCATTTTGAACATTTCAAGTAATTCCTATATACTATCTTTGAACATATTTCACAAAAATGGTTATCAAAAGGAAAATTTATTCTAAAGTCAAATAATAAATTATTACATAAATGAAAAATTAAGAATGCCATTTGAAAAAAAATCACAAATTATATTTCACATGATATATAATTTAATATAAATAAAAATTAGGGAAGAGATAGTTATGCATACTTGTCTTTTAATTTTTTTTAGCTATTTGGTCTTTTTTATGTATACATAAAATATATGCCTTGATGACTAAAGCTTCTTTAATTTTTTCTTAATTTTTTTTAACATTTAGTTTTTTCCTAAAACTTAACAGAATTGGCGCTGACATACATTACACCTGTAGCTATGGACATCTTCACTTACACGAGAAGTAAAAGGTTTGTCCATTCTAAATTGAAACTTGCTTTTATATTGGTAAGATCCTTTGTATTTAGTCATCCTTTTCTTTGGTAAAGGTTGATTTGTCTCTACATGAGAATCAATAATTGAACTCATTATAAATTACTGCAAAAATGAAAAAAACATATGATTTACAAAAAAAGTGAACGATTGCAAAAAGTTACGTGAAAATTACTTTAAAAATGCTTGAAAAGCATGAAATTTAACGTTTAATTTTATAAAAAAAAACAGATAGTTTTAAAATTATTTTACAAAAAAAATGTGTCAATTTTAATTTCATAGATATTTTTAAAAAAAAATGGGAAATTTGTTTTTTATATGAAAAGTCTTCATCATTATTATTTAATTAATCTAAAAAAAAGAATAAGCAGACATCTAAAAATAGTTTGATAAATTTTTGTAAGCTTAATCAGTATAAGCTAGACAAGTAATTATATCGAAAATAGATTGTATATTAAAAAAAAGCTTTTACCTAGTTATTATTTATTTTGAAATGATATTTAAAAGATTTGAAAACTCAAAAGTGATATAATAAAAATGTGATGTATAAAGCACAGCAATGTAATAACTCACATCTGTTTACTTAGTGAATCATTTACTTCTACATAGTTGATACACACTCCAGATGCTGCAAATACCGAGGCAGGGAACAAGGATAAGCTCTTGTTCCCCGCGAAATGTCTCATAAGGCCTGCATCTCGTAAAGCCTCTTGCAGTAAATCTCAAGATCTGCCTTCACGTGGCGGAGTTGTTACAAACTAAACGATCTAGAGGTGAAAAGCGAATTAGTAGGCGCTTTAACCTACAGCTTCGGGTAGAGCATGCTCGTTAGCTTTGGCTGGCAGATGTTCTAGGAGAGAGCAACTCTGATTTCAAACTACCGCTGCCTTGTGGGTATAGCTTTTGAGTAAGCAAGGGCAAATGGTTTCCAGCTCCTAAAACAAAATGGTTGGAGTCAGGAAGAGCATCCGGCTATAAAACTATGCTTCAATTAAAATGCCATGATCAAAAACAATAATAAGCGGGGTACAGCTTAAAGTACCTAGTGGGCAACTCTATCTGCCTGCGTCAAAAAGAAAGATAGTGAAACTAAAGAGAGTGCGAGGAATGGTAGTGGTGTTAAGTCAAGAGAAAGTAGAAATGATGTAAAAGGGGAAGACCTTGCAAAAGATGGAAAGATGGGCTCTTGGAAAAAATACACACTCTCGGGTTAGAAGATGATGCTGAGGATAGAGCAAAATGGAGGCTCAAGATCATGGCCCCCGACCCCCAACTTGGGGACAAGGTGTAGAAGAAGAAGTCGATACACATTAGCAAAACAACACACCATCAATTTTGTAATACTGAAATTTTTATCAAACTTTCTTGTAGCAAAAAAACACTCATCTAAATCAAGATAAATGTAGCGTGTGTGTGCTTCTATTGAAGCATTAATTTTATACTTGACACATATTTTTAATTAATATTTTAGTAGTCACTGTATTCTTATTAACAAATTATTACAATTCTGAAACAAGTTTACCCTCTCTTTCAGTTTAGAAAAAAATTTTTACCGATTCAAAATGCGGGGATTTCAAAATTCAAGTGGGAGAGCGTGAGATAGAGTCTGATTGCATGAGCCTCCCACCAAATGCTGGAGACTTGGCATATCTGAAGTTATAAAGTTAACTAAATTTTTGATTATGATTGACAGTTTTGGACATGAAAGGTTCATTTAACTATCATGAAAATGGTATCAAAAGATGCAGCTAGAGATTTTAGTAAAAGTCACACAATTTGAAGGGATATGATTCAGTCAATTTTGTACAATTAAATTTTTAGAGCCCCCTCCCCCAGCACTAATAGGGAACGTAATATCAAAATACACAGATACATAATTTCTTTTTTAAATAAAGCTTTGGAATTAAATAAATCTAAACCTTAAAGATCACTTTAAGTAAAGCAGAGTAATTAGAGAAAAAAGTTAGTTAAAATGTCTCAAATTAAAATTTAGTTTTGTTATTTAAAAAGTAATCCAAAATTTTTCCTTGTCTCATATATCTTAGATCTTTGAAATCTAAACAAACAAAAAACACTAAACAAAAATTTTTTAAATACATACGGCATTTTAAGATTATTGGTGACCTTTAAATTTAAATTTCAAATTTAAACCCCTTTTTGGATTAAGATGAAAAAAGTAGCTAAACAAAAAAAAATTCTATGAAAAATTTTAACTAAAACAATTGTAATATGTATTTTATTGAATAAGGGAGTATATAAAATAAAAATTATATAAATTTTAAGTTCATTTTGCTTGTGCCCACTGTTTAGAGATACCCCTAGTTTTCTATATAAATCATTTTTCCTGTTTGATTAGAATATAGTAAAGTAAAGTAAAGTTTATTGACAAAAAACAAATCAAGTGTTGCAAAAAAAACAAAAAAATTTTGGAGTGCATCATAAATAATTCGTGTTCTTCTGAAGGAATCCAAAGGGAAGTGAATCCGTCGAGATGAAAGATCTTCAGTTGAAATAATTTCAGAAATTAACTCATGAATAAAAAATAAAAAAAAAATTACATATCATTTATAATATATATAAATATAAATAATAGAGTGTATACGAAGTGAAACACAGATTGCAATACTGAGTTGTAAAAAAACATTGCATAAGTAAGCTGATTAATTTGATGAACACTTAAGTACTGTACCTCTGTGATAAGTCTTTTGTTGACATTAGAAAAAACTTTTTTTTGAAGAGAATTGATTTTATGCAACAGTGTATGGTTAGAACTGCCCCATAATAAGTTTGCATATTTTATATGAGGAAATATATATGCATAATAAAATATTTTAAGTACTTCAGGAGAAATAAGTTGCCCTATTTTGTTGAAGACTCCACAATATCCTGATAATTTTGTGATAACCGTTCTAATGTGTAGATTCCAAGAAAGTTTTTCAGTTAGAATTACTCCCAAGAATTTGATTTCAGGCAATCTTATCAAAGTATGCTTGCCAATTTTTAATGCCATATCGTTTCTCACGCAAGTTGAAGAAAATATTATAAAGTTAGATTTATCATTATTTATGCACAACATGTTCATTTTTGACCAGAGAGAAACATTATAGAGAGACTGATTAACAACATTATAATCAAATTTAGAATTGGAAGACTTAAAAAGTAAGGTTACATCATCAGCATACACATAGGGTATGCAACTGTTAGAGCGGAAAATGGGTAAATCATTAATATATAACAAAAATAGTAGAGGTCCCAGTATGGAACCTTGTGGAACTCCTTTAAAAATAGGAAAAGTTGGAGATGAAGAAAAATGATTCGAAAGAAAGAAGCGTCTATCCATCAAATACTCGGAAATCCATTTATTGAAATCAGATCGAAAGCCAAGTCTGGATAATTTATAAATTAAGATTTTATGATTCACCGAATCAAAAGCCTTTTTAAAGTCAATGAATACGGCTAAAGAAAATCTGTCACGATGAAAACATTCATTCTTCAGCACAAAATGGAGTAATGCTTTTTCAGTAGATGAGCCTCGGAGAAAGGCAAACTGCTGTGTAGACAGTAACTGGTATCTGGTAATGAACAAAATCATTTTACTTGAGATGATTTTTTCAAATATTTTTGAAAACACGGGAAGTAGGGATATAGGCCTAAAATTATTTACAGATAGTTTTTTGCCATTTTTTGGGAATGGTATTATTTTAGCCAGTTTAAAACAAGTAGGAAAAGTACAAGAGAAAAATTGAATAGATATACAAGTATATTTATGATGAATGGTAAAGACAAATTGACAATTCTTAAATTAATTTCATCATCTCCACTAGATTTTTTATTTTTCAGTGAAGCAATTGCTATGTATATGTCATTCAACTCGATTGTAGAAGGAAAAAAAAAGTTTTTCAATTAAAGGGAACTGTTTTATCAACAAAAGAAAAGCAATCAACATGAGTAGTGTATTTATTTTGTAAAAGGGCAGGAACGAAATCTTCACAATGATAATTAGATGAATTTTTATTTTTTACAACAATATATTCGGATTGGTTCGTTAAAACATTGTATATATATCAGGTGTGAATTCTTAGTAGCTTAACTTACTAATATTTTAAATTCAAATAACTGCTAATCAGCAAAAAAGTATCTGATGAAAAGTAGATAGTGATTCCGATTTTGTTAAATTGTGATGGCTTAACTAATTTCCAAAACGCTAATATTCTATCCATAAAGTCTTAATCCACAAAAAAATTTTCTACAAAGTAAAGAAAATACTCAAAAAAGTCAAAGTGTTTAAAAAAATATGAATGACAAAAAGATGTACTCTCTATCCTGAAGAACTAACGTACCTTGAAAACCTAGAGGAAAGCAACACTTTGCACCGAGAATGACGAGATTTTCTTCGAATTAAGAAAATAACTTGTAGATAAAATTGAAAATGTTGATGCAAATAAAGATGGAACGTGGATAATTATGGATTATAAAACAATCCACAAGTGCCAACTTTCAAAAATATTTATTAAAAACGATCGAAATTTCATTCTCATGTACACTACTCCATACTTTTATATGTTGACCTGTGTGAAAGGGTATTTTCTAAATTAAAAGCAGTCTAGTAATGTGTTCTTCACGGCTAAGAATTCACAGCCCATATACTTCAAATGTAATTTACTCAAAGTTAGAAATTGAAAAAAGTGAATTCAAAAACTCAAATTGTTTGCATTTTCAACTCTTACATTATTGGTGAAGAGCATTTGAAAGAATAAAAGATTTTATGTAATTACATAACAGGGGCCCACATCCTCAAAATTATTGGTGGGCGAAATTTTTTTTGCAATTTTCAAAATTAGTGGTCTGGAAATACCACGGGAGACCAAATATTCAAGCAATCCTTTAAAATAGAGTGTATTCAGTGCATACCTAAATTTATAAGACTACTTTATATTTTTTTACAAAATTGGTAAAATTTAAATACTACCAGCGAAAATATTTTAATTAAATTTCCATAACGCATATACACTAGTTTAAAAAATCCAAAATTGTTTGGAGGGTGGGCGAATAGGCTTTTCATTTGAAAATAAAGTAGTCTATCAGGCACATTAAAGTAATTAATGAAAGGATATTTGATTGATAGAGAAAATAATTGAAAACAAATAACTGAATTTGGAGAGTTTTATGAGTGAATGTAGTCTGAAGGAAAAGAGTCTACTAGACACCCTACGATGTTTATACAGAAAATCTGTGATTGATTCATGGGTGCAGATACTTGAAATCATTCGAAAAAGGGGCGGACTTTCTAGCTTCTTCCAAAAAAGACAACAAATTTTTCTGAATTCTTACTCCTCTCTTGTTCATTCTATTTTATTCTTAATTAAGTTTAACGTCAACAATGAATGAGGACTTATATATAGCTCCTTCTTTCTAACTTCAAATAGATGCGCATGTATAGATAGGGGGTAAAGATATAAATTAACAATAAAAAAATTGGAAATTTTATTGAATGAAAAAAATCATTCAAGTTGTTCCTTCTTTCTAAAAAATGAAAAAATGTTTCATTGAGAAAAATAAATTAAAAAATAACACATCCAAATTATATAACTATTCTTCGGTAATTTCTATCAAAAATGTAAAACACAACTTAAGTTAGAAAACTTGGTATTAGAATTTCTTCATTCTTTTTAGCGTATAAGAATAAGTGTAAGTTAGTTAGACTCTCAAAAAAGGGTATAAAATAAAGATAAAATTGTGCAACCAAAAATCAAACAATAAATTAAGATTGCATTACTTCATTTTTCTCAGCATCATCAAAAATAATTTAAAAGCTAAATTGGTGCAAGCTACAAAAAGTAAAATAACTTTTAACATTTTGCAATGATTTGCCTTTTATAATAACTTTTAGGGAAAAAAAGTTATAGAGCTTCAACAAAAACTAAGAAATTTTAGAGCATAACTTAAGTTTTTTGAAAACTAATTTGACGTATCTCCTACAGCATACTCTATAGGGTGCATGGCAAGTTGGTTAAGTACCAAATTTTTGCTTGATAAAGTTCTAGGCAGTTTTGGCCTTGCCCTAATCAGTGGTTCTATAAATTTTTTTCCTAGTGTAATCAAATATTTTTGCCTGATATCACAACAATTTTTGTTTTTTTATAAAAATCTCTTTTGACAAAATAAAACTATTAAGTGCGGAAATATCAATTATGTTAATAAAAACCACAATGGGCCAGCGCTTTGTTTTTCTTTTGACTGAATAATTTGATACCATTTGATCAACTACATCAACAGCAACTTTGGTTTTGTTGTATTGTATAATCACTTTTGGTTTTTTTGCTTCAGAGTCGTCGATTCTTTTAGATTTATGAAAAGAAGATAAAAGGAAGACGTTTTTATTTTTTTAGGCATATACGAAACAAGCATGTTTTCTTCGGTGAACAAGAACACAGAAGAAAATACATGGCGCTTTTTTATATCAAGTATTGCTGGTGGTATAAACTTTTTATTTTTACGAACTGTACCAAGCAAAGTCATTTTTCTCTCTTTTAAGAGTCTTTTAGACAGGTTCAAAGATGTAAAAAAATTGTCACACGTCACGTTGTGACCCTTTAGTCCTTTTGTCATATCCATCACAACACGCTCTCCTTGATTTTTTTCAGCTGCATTTCCAGATTGCTTACTCAAATATGGCTGGATGTTCCATACGTAAAAACTCGCAACATCTGCAAAAATCCAAAAACTTTAATCCATATATATCTGGTTTGGTAGGAATGTACTGTCTAAATGGAAAATTTCCTCTGAAGCCTCTGAGCAGCTCATCTACTGTTACTTGAAAACCGAGATTGAAAAGTTTTGGTAGAATAGCAACCCATTCATCGCAAATTTCTTGAATTGGAGCAAACTTGTTTTTTCTCTTCTATTTTCCCTTGTTTTTTGTCATCAAATTGTAAAACTCTTGAAATCATTTTGAAGTTTTTCAGAGACTTTTTAGCTCTAAAAATACTTCTCCCAGTATCATCATCCCATAAGCTGGCAGTGGACTCGTTTTTGGATTTGAAAACTCCAGCAAGAATCAACAGGCCTAAATAAGCTTCAAACTTTACGGTATCAAGCTCCACCCAGCTATCACCCATCACAACTTTGCCTTCAATGTTAGTCCACTTCATTATTGTATTCAAAATTTTTGGTGGAAAAAATTGCATAAAAGCTGTGTACTCATCTTCTATCATTGAGCAAACATAACTTGTTGGACCTGACTTCATTGATATGCTATTATGACACCTTTCTTTACTTGAATAATTAAAATTGTCATGATAACATTTTGTCTCCCCATCTTTCAAAAGACAATACTCATGAGTTTCCTCATTTTCTAAATTAGAAAGCATTCGATCTGAAAAATCACTATAACATTCTTCAGTCTCACATAATGAAACATGATCTTCTACCTCAGAAAACTCGCTAATAGAAGGGGAAGAGTCGCTGTACATGCCTTTATAAAAATGTAACAATTTAGTACTAAAAAAATTAAAAAAACTTAAATTATGAAAGGAAAAAATTAATTACTCTAATTTTTTCTTGCTTGGACTCTTTTGAACTCAAGGATATCAAATGTATAAAAAAAATATATCCTAATAAGTTAAACATTTTATTGTGTTTTAAAAATTATTTTGTGATTTTTATATTATATGTAACAAATACTAAAAACTGGCTATGATAATTTTGAAATTTTTAATAAAAGATAATTATTTAAAAAATTAGATATAAATGAGCCCTAGGATCTTATAAGGGTTAAGATGATTGACTCAGCACGTAAGCCTCTGGATTCGATTCCTCATCGATAACAATTTGTTCATAGTTTGACATAAGCGGTACATCAGTGCCTTGTCAATTAAAATACACCCACGGTAAATTTACCTTGCCTTTTACTCAAAATTGAAAAATTTGTTACATAAATAACATAATAGAGAAAGGAGATAAAATAAGCAAATAAAGCAATTTTCACTATTTTAAAATGAACGTCTGTTCTTAGAATAATTTCAAAATAATAGGAGGTGAGATTATTTATTTGATATTTTCAAGTTTTTATAAGTAGCAAAGGCCTAGTAATGTGTTCTTCACGGCTAAGAATTCACAGCCCATATACTCCAAATGTAATTTACTCAAAGTTAGAAATTGAAAAAAGTGAATTCAAAAACTCAAATTGTTTGCATTTTCAACTCTTACATTATTGGTGAAGAGCATTTGAAAGAATAAAAGATTTTATGTAATTACATAACAGGGGCCCTTTTATTTTTGTTAATGCTTGTATTTTTTACATTTTGTATGGGATCATAGTATACAAAAAATGGTTGGTTGGTTTGAGATATCAAAGCACTTTCAACCGTAAGGCTATATGCTCGCATTATGCTTAAGATGGTTAATCACAGTTTTTGTGAATTTATTTTTAGAGTTGGGAGCCTTGGGGATCGAACCCCTGACCTTCAACTATTAAGCTGAGAGTTAAACCCTAACAACCATTGAGGCTATTTATTCACTTTTCAAAAAAATATTTAAGTCTAAGAACACAAAATCATTAAAAAAACGATTTAAACAAATATAAATCATAAAAAACATAGAATACGAGAACAAGAAAATCATTGCGTTTTTTTTAAATATTTCTGTCCACAAATAAAATTCTGACAGCTGTCATAAATAGATCAAGTACATTTTTAACAACTGAAACATTTTGTTTCGATATTTTTATTATAATAATCAACAAATTTTCTTAAAAAAAATTTAATTATGAAGTTTACCTACAAAATTTAACGATCGAACATTATAAAAAATCTCTCTGATCAAATATAGTATTTTGCTTTTAAACTGAAAAGCTAGTTAAAATATTCATTCCCAAATAGCTATTGATAGAAATTTCTTAACTTAAAAAAATTTCAAAATGTACTTATAAAAATAAAGTGAGATTTGTTGAAAAAATTCAAAAGCAAGACTGACAATATTCATTCATATAAAATTGTAAGGATTGTAAACTATTTTAATTTAACTCTAAATGCAAATTAGAGAGAAGCAGTGGCGTAGCTAGAAAAAAAGTTGATAGGGGGGGGCACACATCATAAAAAACTTGAGCAACATTATTTATACTTTCCAGATCTTTTCATTGGAGAATTTTTGAAAACTTATATTGCATAAGGTGGATGGTGGCACCATGAGGTACATAGGGATGGGGGCACGGCCCCTCATCTCCAGCCTAGCTACGTCATTGAAGAGAAGAGAGATGTACGAGATAGGAGAACTTAAACAAGAGAAGAGAGTTTGAGTGAAAGAAGAGACCTTTAATGAGAGATTGAATGAGAGAAGAGAGCTCGGGTGATTGATTGAATTTTAACAGAGAAAGCGGAAGTGAAAAATAGAAGAGACAGAATGAGAAATAGAATCACTGTGATAGAAGAAGATGAGAAAATCTAGCGGATCAAAAACATGTGTTTGCTCAAAAATACTACAAGGAGAACACTGTGATAAACTTTGCTTATTTATTCTGTGCATATTGAAACAATGGAATATTATTATTATATAGTTATCTCATCATTTGTAAAATATTTTTGATAGGATTTGAGAGCAACTTGGCATGATGTTTGACTCGAGTCTGTATTATCTCTTTTATTCTTGTATCTAATCACTGTGACAGAAGAAGATGAGAAAATCTAGTGGATCATCAACATGTGTTTCCTCAAAAATGGGAAAATACTGTGATAAACTTTGCTTATTTATTGTGTGCATATTGAAACAATGGAATATTATTATTATATAGTTATCTCATCGTTTGTAAAATATTTTTAATAGGAATTTGAGAACAGCTTGGCATGATGTTTGACTCGAGTCTGCATTATCTCTTTTATTCTCCTATCTTACATTATCATGTATTCGAATGATCATTACATCCTATAATGCGATCATCATGTATGTTTCATAAACCAGCAACAACTCTTACTTATACAAAATTATTGGGGAGGGGGGGGGGGCGAAGTTTATTTTCATAATACTCATAAATTAATTTTTTAATGAATATGAATGCATTGTTTTTCTTAGGATGCCTGAATGCTTATAACTGCCATTTTCTTTTTGATGCTCGTAATATAATATATATTTATTGGTTTTTTTTCTAAACCATAATATTTGTTATAATAAATTTTTTATCTCTTTTCTCTCGTAAATCACTGTTATTACTAACCCTGATGAGAATAATTAGTACAATGAATACAAATGATTTATTAAAAATTATAAAAAAAAATTTTATTTTTTGTTCGTCCCTTCTTAAACTTATTTATATAATGGGAGATTATGAAGTTTTTTATTTATGTTACTGACTTTAAAAGTGTTTTCTGCTTATCAGCTTTATAAACAAGGAAATTATGAATCATGTATTATTCTCTGTAATGAGATCCAAGATGAAAGCTATAATGATATCCAAATAAGTTTAAATTTGCTGAAACTTAGATCTGAAATTTCGTTACGTATAAGGAACACGAACATTACGTTTAATAAAAAAAGATTTTCTTCTCAAAATACTCCTATAAATTATTCTCTTCAAGTATTTTTTCATTATTTAAATATTAGTATAAATTTAGTTTTTTTGATATAAATATAATAAATAAATAAATAATTTTTCCTTATTTAGCTCAGGATGTGATTGTTTATCTCTTTATAAAAACTCCTACTTTACTTTCCAAATATTTTTTATTTTAACCCTATTAGTGCTGGGCAAAATTTGTCCGCGCCCCCCCCCCCCCCCCCCTATTTTTCTCAGAGATTAATAAGTTTTTATAAATATTTTTAATGTTACATATATATTTCAACGATGCTTAATTCAGTGGTGATGTCCATTTTTTTTATCAAACCTGTCAAAAAATTGATTTATATTTGACAGCTCATCTCAAAAAGGAACTTTTTATCTAAATAAGTATATAAAGTTTTTTACACATGTATACCCATTTTCAAATATGCTGAATTCAGTGGTGATATTCATTTTTTTATGAAAATCAATCAAACCTGTCAAAAAATTGATCTAAATGTGACAGCTCATCTCAAAAAAGAACTTTTTATCTAAATAAGTATATAAAGTTTTTTACACATGTATACCCATTTTCAAATATGCTGAATTCAGTGGTGATATTCATTTTTTATGAAAATCATTAAAACCTGTCAAAAAAGTGATTTACATATGACAACTCATCTTAAAAAAGAAACTTTTTATCTAAATAATTATATAATGTTTTTTACACACATATATCCATTTTCAAGTAGGCTGTGTTTACTGGTTATATTCCTTTTTTTTATTATAAAAAATTAGTCAAACCTGACAAAATAATTTAAATATGACAGCCCATGTAAAAATTAAAATTTTGATTCTTTTAAAGTTTTTTATACATTTCAAGTATGCAGAATTTAATGGTGATGTTCATTTTTTATGAAATCAATAAAACCTGTCAAAAAATCGATTAAACTTGTAAAACAATGTCAAATATATAAACATAAAAATAACTTCTACTTGCAGTATTTCTCTGGTAATTATTTTCTTAATTTATTTAATAAACCAACTTTAGGTGTTTAATTCACTCAAAATATTTCATTCTACAGTAACTTATGTAACTCGATAGGACCTCCATCTTTTCGGCTACAAATTCGTTATCGGCTCGTAGTCTCTACGTCATATTATAATTTACAGTATGTAATTTTGGTATTCATTCTATGATGATCCTTTTTTGGTAGCTCTTTTTTCATTAGAAATTTATATTCTTCAATGTGTGTTCGAAAATTTTTTTATAAGGATAAAATTACTTTTTTCCTCTCTCAAAGCATATTGATTAAAGAATCTTCTGGATGATCTTAGACTTTTTTATCAGTATGGTGTATTTTATTATCAGGCCTGAATATTTATCAACCAATCTCAGTTCAAAGGTTTTTTTCTGATGAATCATTCGTGATGTTGATTGTTCAATTACAAAAAGTTGTCAACGTTCTTCATCTAAAAAAAGATCTTCCATTTAGTCAAGATACATATTTTTTTTAATTATTTGTTTTGATCACATGTTCTCTTTTCAATTAGTTTTCAACTTGGTTCCTTCTCTCATATAAATTTTCAAAAGATTTTATAATACGTTTTATTTTTTTTTAATAAATATTTCATACCTAAGATGATTGTAGAAAGTATTATAAGCCAAAATATACAAAAAAAAGTATATTTTTACTATATACCTAATATGCAGCCATTTTTTGAAATTTTTTTAGAGAACTGTTTTTCAGGCATACATTACTAATTCAATTTCCACTTCGAGATATTTTTTAACCGTATTATCCAAAATCCAGTACAGAAATAAAATAAGCATAGTCGATTCCTCTCGATTCCTTTCAAAGGTAAAGCATCTTCCATTTGGCATAAAAACACATATTTTATTTAAATTTCAAAAATATTTCTGCAGACATTAGACGTAAATCGATCATTTGATTGACACTTTCAGACATTTAAAACATCTAAATGCAAAAAATGATTTCAGAAATAAAAATTATCATGGTCGAATTGGTATAAAAACATATATTTCATGTAAAATTAGAGAGAATATTTTTGGATATAGTTTTCAAACATAAACCGCAAATTTGATTGACACTAGCAGTAAAACCTCTAAATGCGAAAACTGTGTTCAGAAATGAAATCATCATGATATATTTGCTATAAAAACAAATTTTAGAACTAAACGCAAATTTAATTGATACTTATATGTATTTTCAAATTCAAACTGCAAAAATTGAGTCCATAAATGAAACTAGCATGGTTGATTTGGTATAAAAACATATATTTAATTGTAAAATTTGAATGAATGTTTTTGGAAACAATTTTTAGAAGTAAACCGCAAATTTGATTAATACTTATAGGTATTTTAAAAATGAGGATGATGAACAATAGATCAGATATGCAACCGCCTTGAGGTGTATAGATTTTGAGTTGTTTAGTTATGCTTGGCTCACCTCTGATGAGACTATTCTATTTTGAAGATATGACTTAATTAACCTGATAATGTATTTTTAATTTTGCATTGCATGCAGAATTAAATGCTCCTGAGAAATCAATAAAGAAACATGTCAAATTAAGTTTTAGTCTGAAATAATTGTATATGTAAGAGGTCAAGCGATCTATGGCAATCTCGGCAGACTTTTGATAAATGTAGGCCATATTCAAAAGACAAACTGCATCAATTTTAACCCATTTACGGCCAATGTTCCTATTATAAATCGTCTGCGTTTTTTTAAGATATCGTCTGCTTTGCTTGGCCCTAAATGGGTTACGGTTGATGCAGTTTGTCTTTTGAATATGGTCAATCATGCTGTAACGAATGATTTTTTTCGCACATTTTGCTAATGCAAGGGAGAAGTGTTATTGGTTTCCAACTCTCAATTTCATGTAAGTTAGTGTTTTTCTTAGGTATAAGAACAATTTCTCCGATCTTAAAACAATGAGGAAAGTAACCATTAGATAAAATAGAGTTAAAAAGTGAAAGTATAGATTCTGAAATGTATGGCAAGGCAATTTTAATTACTTTAAAACTAATCTTGACAATCCCTGGGCAAGCTAATTTTAATTTCTGGAAAATTAGTCTCGTTAATAAAAACGGGAGATTGAGTGTGGCATTGGGAATCACTAGAGAAGAAATTTTCTCTCCAGGATATGTTGGGAATTGCTTTTAGAATTTATTTTGTCCTCAATAATGAAAGTTGGCGATGAAGAATGGGCCTTAGATTTTGAGAGCGAATTAATCCTTTTCCACAAGGTGTTCGTTCCTATTGAAATTTAAAAAGTTTTTCCTTTTGAAATAATTAATTTTTTTGCGATAATAATTTTTAATTTGTTTATAGATTTTCTGCGTTACGGCAGGTTCGGAATTTTCTATGCGCGTACCGTAGCTTTTTTCTCAAGTTATGAAGCGCACGTGTCCAGAAATTATTGTTGGCTTTAATCTTGAGGGAAGAGTTAGATAGAACTTCCTTAATAGAGTCTATCAGCTCATTGGCATGTTTGTCTATTGATTGACGAACATTTGTAAGATTTTCTAATGCCTTTCCTTCTAAGTTTTTGATAAGGTTTTGAAGAAATAAGCTTTCACTGATAATAAATTTGGTGTTAGGAGAACTTTCCTGTGAACTAGGAAGTGATAAGGATATAGATATGAAAACATGGTCAGATAAAGAAGGCTGTTCAAGAATATGCCAAGATGTAATAAGGTTTCTCATTTCATCATTACAAAGTCAATGTGTGATTGTAGTTGCAGATCAGTTCTAAGAGATGTGAAGGTAGGTAGTTTGCTATCATCCACACTCTGTAAATTATTTTCTACGATTTCTTGATAAAGCAACTTACCCCTTGTATTCGTTTTGGTATCCCAAAATAGGTGCGAGCATTTGTGTCCCCAACATGGTCGGTGTAATATTTTTGAATATACTTTCTCAGAGAATAAGTCTATGGATTCTGTGGAATAAGGAGCGAAATAAATAGATACGCAATAAAAGCTAAATTATTCTAATGAACAATAAGCTGTAGTGATGTACTTATTTGAAAGGTCCGGAATACAAACATCTATATAAAACAAAGCTGTACATGTGGCTTATAAACAGTGCGCTAATTTTTGAGTGGGATATATGGTAGCTTATCATTATAAAGGTATGGCTCGTTCATGCAAACGATATCACAATGTCTTTCTTCAAGAAATATCATCACGTTATTGAATGCTAAAATAGATTTATGTGTAGTATATCTAGTGTCATTGAGTACTATTTCCAATATAAATAAATATTCAAAGCATTGATATAAAAGTTTTTTTGAAATTCAAGGTTCTGGATGTACTTACGACATGGTGAATCATAGTAAAAATGGGACCCATTATAATTTGGACAGATATAATAGATGTAGAACAGCATTCATTGGTTTTATGCCCGAGTGTACTACTTTTGAGACATTTTGGGTTTTTAGAGCGACAATATAAGTCTGAATGTCCATATTTTCCACAATTGTTGCATATGGAAATTTTTTGATCGATAATTCAATAGGATGATCGATTAAACCGCAAAAAATTTATTCTAGATTTTGATAGATATTCAGCTACTTCAGGATTTTTTGGTTCGATGATAGTTAGATTGAAGAATTTATTTTTAGTGTTGATAGTCCTAATCAATTTTACCCCACCTAATTTAGAAATATTATAGTTACAAGATGATATAGATGAAATAAGCTCCTCATCAGAAAGATTTTTCAGGACATTTTTTGTTTGAGATCGAGGTATAAATTATCTAGCATTCAATATATCGAACTTATCTTGGAGTATTTTAAGAACACAGTCCTTGACATTTTCATTCTCTAGAGCAGGGGTCGGCAAAGTGGTCAATATCAACCCCTGGGGGTCGATAAGATAGACAAACTTTCCAAATTGTGCTTTATAGTAGTAATAAATCTTCCTTTTCTTTTAAAACATAGCTTAGGACATTGTATAATATAGGATATATGAAACATTTTTGGTTTGTATTTATTTTTTTCTCTTAATTGTTGGACATTGATTAATGTTTTTATTAAACATTTCTATGTGGGGTGGGGGTCGATGTGAAGACAAATGTGGATGTGGAGAAAAAAGTTTGCCGATCCCTGCCTAGAGTCTAGATTAACGTATGCACTACCGTTGTTATTAATTTTTAGAGATTTAATTTTTAACTTATTTTCGGTGGGCTTTAATGAATTACGCATATCTTTTTTAATTTCTACTACTTTGTTGCTACTTCGTTGTATAATGTTTGTTTTATTTTGAGTGTACAAGTAGGATTATAAATTTCTATAAAACTTTTTTTGAGACCACCTCAGCGTAGCGTAGGTGGGTTTAATTATAGGATTTTTAATTGCAACTTGTAGAGCCGTAACGTCATTATACATTTTTGACGTCAGAGAAAATGTTATTCAATACCTTCAAAAAAGCTTCATTATTAGGACAAGAAATTTGTGAATATGTATCTTTAAGATTGTCAATACGGTCAATGAGCTCACAGTCATCAGTCTTGGGGTTGTTTTAATACGTTTCGCAGTGGGGGTTGGGCATTCCTCCATAAGTAAAATCGAAGATTAAACCAGAAAAATAAAATAATAAGAGGAAAGAAAGAAATGAAAAAAAGGTTACTTAAAAGTAGAGAAAGGGATGAGAAGGGATATTCAGTAAGAAGCCAGAGAAGGATGCAAATTTTCCAAGTAATGCCATTGGTACGATTTAAAAATATTCTAAAATATAATGTCCGTTTTCATGGTAAACTTATAAAAACTACTAAATATTGAAGTTTCACTTTTGAGTATTTTATTTAGGCTAACTATAAGTATATATTCTTTACCTTTGCATTTGTTTAATATAAATTTGTAAGTGCTGTTTCTTGTGATTACCTGTGTTTTCATTATAATAATAAATTCTGCTTCTTCTTTTTCTTCCCATCAGTTGTTCCTATTATCTCTAAAGTTTTTGAAAACATAATTTATAAAAAAATAAATTTTGAATTTTGAAAATACTGAATTTTATATATTTGAAAGAAGCGATTTACTTTTGCTAGGATACTGGTGTCACCCTGGTCCTTAAAAGGTTAAAGCAACATTATATAGGTTAATTCTATGATTCCTACTTTTATTTGATTTTATCATAATGATATTATTTTTCATCTTTAGGATTTTACTTCACCTGCTCAATATACTCATGACAAAATAACGTAAGAATTTAGTTTCTATTTACAACCTTGGATTTAATAATATTTCGTGATTTGGGAAATGTTAATAATAATTTAATGAAGAAATGTTTCAATTTTGTTCAATTAAAAATTGAATACTTTTATCGAAAAATATTTTATATAAGACTGAAAATTGAATCAATGTTTATTGAAAAACTCAAATATTTTCGAACACATCTGTGTTTTTTAAGAAAAACAAAAATGAAGAAGTAGGCGTGAAGTTGGGTGTAACGCCGACTTCTATAAGCTGAAAAAGAACGCTGGTGTTCGAAAACATTTGAATTTTTCAACAAACATTGATTCAACTTTTCCGTTTTATATACAATTATATTATACACATATAATCACACAAATTGCATTTTTATTTGATGAGAAATTTTCAACTGCGATATTGAATTTATTTAATTTCTGGCACAATAAACTTCTATCTGAGATATATGCCTTGAATACCTGAACATTTTCTAAAATGGCTATGATTTCTTAATACAGGTTTACTGAAAATATAAATGCAACTTTAGCTGTAGCCTGATTCTATAGGAATCTAAAAAAATATGTTTGAATTTTGAAATTATGATATATATTTAGAACGAAAAAAATAACTAGGTTTTTTTAATATGTTCATTAATTGAGTATGAAAAAGGTAAACACAAACTTTCTAAATAAAATTTTCAAATTATTGAATAATGATTTTTCTCCATTTCTATCTGATCATGAGCACGTTTTAAATCTCCAATTTGTTGACATCAATAATAATTTGGAAACTTATTCCTTGGATAAAAATTTTTGGGAAACAATTTATTGTTTTATAATTTCTTATACAAATTAAACAATGAATGAACATCCGTAACGATATTAAATTTTCAGGACGGCAGAAATTATTAGTATTAATATATCATCAATAAAAATATAATCGAGATATTTTAACCTTAAACAGTAATATAATACTGGTTTGCTACACTTTTTATTTTAATTTTCGATACATATATACCTGAATTTTTAAGTTTTTACATTTTGAATTATTTGAAATTTTAAGGGGCGCCAAAATTGGTATCCGCCTCTGACCGCATTAAGATAGGTACGCCACTGTACAGAAAGTGTAAAAAAACGAATAATTTAAAAGGTTGCAAGTTATTATGAACAAAATCCTTCCTATATTTTGGAAAATAAAAAAAAAATGAGAAGTTTTTTTAGAAACACTGAATTAGTGATGGGATGATTAATCAGAATCGTAAGATCCGTGTTTTTTCAATCATCGGAATCCTATCGGGAAAATTTACCGCTATTTTTGATTCCTTGAAATGGATAACTACTCTGGAAGATTGAATAAACATGGCTGATGATCATTAAAAATCTGAAAGGATTCCATCTTTACTATTAAAAACAAGTTTATAAATTTTGCCTGACGTTGCATACTTCATATAAACTTTTGCTTTGTTAAAACGTTGCTTGAAAATCAAAAATCAGTTCTTTTGAATTTTTAAAGAATTTCTTTTAATAATAATTTGATGATATATTAAAAAGATAGTTATAAAATACAATCCCCATTGTGTTATATTAGAATATATACCATTTTCACCTTAAATTCGTCCCTTTCCATTTAAAATTCGTCCTTTTTCACTTTAGATTTGGCGTTTTTCATTTTGAATTTGTCTTTTTTTATTTTAAATTCGTTTTTAAGTTTTTAATTTTGATTTTGTTAATTTTTTTTATTTCAAATGCTTCTTTTTGTATTTGAAATTTGTTTATTTTAATTGTGTTTTTTCAATTATACTTTTTTTTATCCACAAAAATCCCCTTTGAATAAACTTGGTTTCCATCTAGAAAAAAATTGAAATAGCTAATTAAAACTGAAAATTTGTTGAAATTTTTGAGAATTATGTTTCACCTGTTGTCAAGGTTAAGTTGTACAGCATATGTAGATAGCAATTTTGAAAATCGCTCTTTTTACCTTTAACCCTCGCTTGACGGACTCAATGCTTTTTCGACGCATCGGTCAGTTATTTAACAATAGCCAAAAATTTAACAAACAAAACTTTTACCAAATTTATATGTAAATATAGTAAAAAAAACAAGGAAAATAATGGTAAAATTTGATTTTTCTTAAGATAAGGCAAAAAAATGTATTTTGAATAAAAAGAATAAAACTGTACTTTTTTTGAAGATGGCGTTAAAATAAAACTAGCAACAATTTGAGTATAACGTTTTTGAATGATTTTTACACACAGTGACTCCACATTTCTCACACCTTCTAGCTGTACGGCTTCTCTTCGAAATACATTTTGAGCAAGATGCTCTTTTTGATGATGAAGGCTGATTTTCAGTTGCTTGATCATACCCATAATGTGCAAGTAAGTACTTTGTCTCCACCGGTAATTCAGACTGTTGGGCTCTCACTTTCATTGCTTCTTCACATAGATAAAAAGCAAGTCTTTTGATAAAATACTTTCTACCACTCTGTTTTGAAGATGGAAATTCATTAGGAGTGTTGAACCTTGCAATTATCCAGGTATTCATGACTGAAATATCCAGATAATTAGAAAACGCAGCATGTGTCCACTTACGTTTAGGTTTATAAGACCTATAAGTTCTTATCATTTTGTTAGCAACGTCTACACCACATTTAGATTCGTTGTAAACCAACAAACTTTCAGGTTTAGAGGCAACATTGCTGATTCTTACATTTTTATGTTGTGAAGATAGAATATATACAGCCTTGAAGTTACGAGTAGCATGCTTTTTCGGTATATACGCTGATAAAGAAACGTAGTCTGAATAAATTGAAAGACTCTCACATTCTTTTAACTTCAATGTTTTCAAGTGCTTTGGTCTGAATAGTGTTGGAACGAATCGTCTATTTGATGTAAATGTGCCGCACAAAGACAAGCTTTTTTGAGTACACCATACAGCAAGTTGATGACTTGTGAAGAATCTATCGGTATAGACGCCGCATCCAGTAGGAATATTGCTTTCTTGAATCAATCTTTGGCAGATTTTGAAACTTGAGAAATAAGCTCTGTCCTCCAAACCGCTAACATATATTTCAGGCTTCAAAAAGTAGAAAACTTTGCATCATTCAGGTGATAAAACTTGATCCCATAGTGACCTGGCTTTTTGGGATCATATATTTTCAGAGAACAATTACCTCTGAATGTTACTAATTGCTCATCAATCGTCACAGTGGAGTGTGGTGTCCAATAACAAGAAAAAATACTGAAAAAATGATCATGAATCTTTCGGATAGGACTCAATTTATCAGAAGCATCACGTTTTTCCTTGTCATCAAATCGTAAAAAAACATGGACAAGGATAAACATATCTCGTCCAATAGAAGCTTTCAAAAATGGAGAACCAGATTTCGAGAATAATTCTGAAACTTTTATTTTTTGATCCCCATTTTGCCCAATATATATCAACGCTCCGAAATAGGATAATAGATGATGTAATTTGAACACTTTGTATGAGTGAAGTAGTTGTGCATATTTAGGACACGGGGATCTAAAATTTGGGAAATAATTAAAATCCTATCTAAACAATTAAAAATCTTACTTATAGTTGGCTTCCATCTTGTGCAACGTTTTCGCATAAATGTAGGAAATTAATTCAAAATTAAAAAAGAGTTTGAAGATCGATAAAATGTCTTTCATATTTTTAGCCAATCCTTTAGGACCAGGAGGTTCCAGAACAATATTTCGAATATTTAAGCTTTCAGGTCTCCCTGCTCCTTGATGTTTCGGGTCTCTAGTATACTCTGTTGCATCGGGAGCAACTAAAGTTTCATCAAGTAATTCCTCTTCACTTGTGTAAGAAGATATAGAAGAGTCGGTGTCTAAGCTATTGAAGGAGGAGAAGGAGTCAGTAGACAAAGAAGAAGAAGAAGACATCATAAAGGAAAGAATGAAAATCAATTTATTCCAAGTGAGAAAAAACGCACGGCTCAAGAAATAAGAAACACGAGTTTGAGCGTGAAACAAAGTGATCAAAATGGTACAAGGTTTGAATAGTTGAGATCAGAAGTGAAGAAGTAAATTACATACATATATAAAATGTTTTTAAAATCGTTTATGATCCTTTATTGCTTATTATTCTTGACAAATTGATAAGAAACGTCATCACAACGCGTATTGATGTTGTTCATAGCTTCATATCTTTTATACAATAAACAAATCAATCCCAATAACAAATCTCATCATGACATTGCCAAGTTTATTTATGACACGATATGTGGCATTTCAAATATAAAGATACTATGACGCAAAGAGATCAGAAGTGAAGAAGTAAATTACATACATATATAAAATGTTAAAATCGTTTATGATCCTTTATTGCTTATTATTCTTGACAAATTGAAGAGAAACGTCATCACAACGCGTATTGATGTTGTTCATAGCTTCATATCTTTTATACAATAAACAAATCAATCCCAATAACAAATCTCATCATGACATTGCCAAGTTTATTTATGACACGATATGTGGCATTTCAAAGATACTATGACGCAAATTTATCACAATTGTTCGATACCTTTCATCATACCATTGCTCAATATTTATGGCATATGTCATTTGCATTACAAATTTGAAGTATTTATGACGTGAATCAATGAAAGAAATTATTTATGCTTTATACCAATTTTTGATACATTTACAGCAAAAAGTTGTAATATAAATTTTGTATGATATAATCACCAAAAAAATAAAGTCCGGTTAAATAAAGAAAATTTACTTACAAATTAATTTGTGAAAAAGAATGATTTTTCTCAACCGAAAAACTTTTTGATCGTTGCTATATATAAAAATTAATAATTATTATGCTATGTACTATAGTAGCTTTTGAAATAATCTAACTCAAAATTTATTATGTTTTTTATACTAATTTCATAATAATATAGATGGCGTTAAATTAAAAATTAAAAACTTCCATAGATTTTTTAATATTTAGTTTTTATTTTGTTAAACAACAGAAAAACAACTATTAAATACTAAACTATATTAAAAAAAATTTGTAATCGTAATAGATAAGAAAAAAAAATTGGACAAAAATGTCATAGAGTCCGTCATCCGTGTTATATTTTATACGTCCGTCAAGCGAGGGTTAACTTTCTTTAATTGTCTTTAAGCATTCACTATTGCGTGAAGTCAACTTTTCTTTCACATTTGACTTTATAATTGAAAAAATATTCTCTATTGGATGCATCATAAAATCACTCTATAGTAATTGGTGTCTAGAAAAAAGTTTTTCATGCTTTCTTTTTCTTGAATTGCATCGTTTCCCTAATTAGCCAGAAGTCTTTGCATTTGGAGTTGCTGCCAAGAAATAATTTCAACTCTTCCATGAATACGAGAAACTTTTCACTATTACAAGTAGAATTTTCAAAAAGTTTTGAATGCATCACCTTGTTATAATTAATGTAGCAATGCGAGTTACATCTCGGCCTCTAAAAGAAGGTACACCTATATTAGATCTCTGTCCCAATTTTGATCTGCCAAAATTACCAGAGAGATGTAAATTGAAGCTAGACTCAATGAATATACATTTTCAGGGTTTTTGGATGCGTAATCACGTTAGAATTGGGAGTATTCAGCCCTTTTCTGAATAATTTTCTGGAGCATTTACTTTTTCTAGCTCATGGTGTAGCTTGTTCAAGGTAATTTTCAAATCTTTTTGTATGAAGTTGTATAGAGTTGAGAGAGGAACATCAGTTGAAAACCTATCTCTGACTTTAACTTTTAAACGATCTAGGCTATAGTGCTTCAAGGGTTACCTTTAATAATTTCCTTAATATATTTGAGTTCCAACTCCTTCAACTTTTTACATCGATTTCCTACACATTGTTTTGCGATGACCTTTTCTCCATCATCTTTATACCGATGAAAGATTGATTTGGCAGTAGAATAATTGATGTCTGATATCGCTGCATCATCATCACTTATTGTGTAGCCTTTCTCTGCAAAACCAGCTTTGCCATTTCTCCTTTTTTCTTTGGAGACTTTATTATACGTGGGTAGTGAGGAAATCAAAAACAATGCGTGTCGAGAGAGAAGCAGTAACTATTTGTAGGAAAATTTAGTGGACCGATTCTCATACACTCATACGTGACTCAATGAAAGTGTTTGGCTTTTGTGCTTGTTTATTTTGTGTTTTTATGTGAAATCATATTAAAAACTCTTAACTTTATGTCCTAAGATTTTTTTGAATTTCATAAATTTTTATATTTTTACTGAAAATATTGAAAATTGAGATATTTTATCCAAAATAAACCTAATCCAAACTTTTTATCTATTTTTTCTGAAACTAAAATAAACAAAGAAGTGAATGAAAGTCAATGTCTATAAATACTTTACTGAGCTTTGAAACATTTCTCGCGTGCACAACTTAAAAAGTAAAAATTCGTTCAAATTATCTTGCTAAAAAACAAATATATATTTTTGAATTAATTCTCTAAAAGAGCGACAAGTAAAAAATGTAGTTCGAAAACGAAATTAACAATTAAAAAACAAATTCCAAGTACAAAAAGAAGCATTTTGAAATAATAATAATTAACAAAATCATAATAAAAACTTAAAGACTAATTCAAAATGGAAAAGGTCGAATTTAAAGTCAAAATGGTATATAATATCAAGGCCTATAGACTATAGAGTTCTTATTTTATGTCCCCCTGGATTTTACACAGTCTAGATATAAAATATATTAAAACTTTGCACTTTCATTTCAAATATTTAGCGCTAACTATGCGTCTTTAAAAAAACTCATGAACCATATTTAAGAGAACTAACATTTTAAGTATATTACTATAGATGTTTAAAAAGATGGTAAAAATCTTAAGAAAAGATTTCAATTGTGAACACATGACTCCATAATCCATGAATGAGCGATGAATCTAAAGCAAGGTCAGTTTAGCTCCTTGAATGATGGAAATCTTTTATTTCAAATTGATCTCTGAAGTGTAGTATATAAATGTGTCTGATAAACTTACCCACTGTTAATTGAATACTGAGTGCGCTAAGACCGATTTTTTAAAACTGGAATTAAATTCTATATCAAGACGAATCGACATCGTAATAGGAATCGTACAAAATTTTGAAAACCTCCCGTCAATACACGGAATAAAAGTAGCATCTGTTTAAAACAAAAGAAATTGAAGATTAGTATGATAAATGAGCAGGGCCGGCCTTAGGCCACTGCAACATAGGCGCCGCGCTTCTCATTTATTTTGATGATATATTTTATGATCTCGCTAAACGCAATGTTCGCAAAGTAAAGTTACTTTGATCGTCATTTTGTGTTAATGAAAAAGTAATAAATCAAATCCCTTTTCTTTTTTTCAAAATCTTATTTCTCACTTTTAATCCCTTTTCCTACCCACATTGGGCGGCGCGCAATCCATTTTGCATAGGGCCCCGCGAACACTAGAGCTGCCCCTGCAAATAAACCAATATCAAATAACTAAATACTTTTTTTCAAAGTAAATTGAATATAAAAAAAATTTATTTAAAGTTTAAATGATGAGTTTAGAAGATTATAAATATGGAGGCTTGAATGTAAAATAATAATTTAGACTAACAAATATAAACCATTGAAAGAAGTATAGACTCGACAGTATATCATATGGAATTTCACTCAAATCAGTTAAATTTTTTTCAAGTACACAAATATAACTTCTTAACAGATTTAACATCAAACGTTGAACTGATGTTAAAACAAGTTGTCTTATATTTGTATTGGTCTTTTTCAACTAAGATTAGCATTAAAAGTATGAGCTGGAAACTGTGAATTCTAGTGCACTTTCTCATCTTTCTTTACCATGTCAAATTTGATCAAAATTATAAAAAATTTCTAAAATCAAACTCTCCCTATGAAAATCATTTCTAACACACCTTTCATATATACAATTCCAATGATAATTTTTTTTCATATTTAGACTAAACTTGGCATGAAAAAAGTCGTATATATATCATATTCATGATGATGATGATAATGATGATGTTGTATAATGTATATGTATATGACTTCCATTGTACTAAATTTCAAATAGGTGTAACTCGAGCGTATGTGATTTAAGTTCTTCAAAATTGCAAATATTTTCAATTTTTGATATAGGGTGTGTGAAATTATATTCTTTAATTTTGACTAGAAGTTTGATTTTTAATTTTCATCAATTACATGCATATAGTAGTCTGGCAAATTGTCTCCCGCATCGTCTTGCCAGACTACTATATATTTTTCTTAAAAAATCGATGAAATTTGAGAATGCCACTTTAAAAGATAGATTATTATTATAGGTAAGTAAATTTTGATGATTTTTTTGTCCAAATTCAAGCTAATTAATAATTAATTTTATGAATATAAATCTTTAGGAAGCAACATTTTGTGATTTTTCTTCCGAATCTCTTAAATTTGTTAACCATACCAGTAAACAATTTCTATTCAAATCAAATTTATTTCAAAATGATTATTGTGATTATTTATTTTAATAATTCATGATAACAATTACAAAACATGTGTATTAAATCTTTGACAATCTTCAGTACTTATTGTGATTGTCGCTTCTTTGATTATGCTCCAGGGGTTCCCAACTCCAGGCTTGCGACTCTAATTAGCGTCGCAACAGTATTTTCAAGGGTCACAAGAGACTTTCAAAAAAATATCTGTATATTCCATAGTTGATAAAATTTTTATTTAAAATTTAAATAATGCAACTAATTTACTTTTTAAAGTAAAAATTCCACGAAACACATAGTATAGAAGTAGCTTTTATGTATAAAAAGCATTTGACAATCTTCTCTGTAGGCCTACGGCAATGAAAAACATTACTACCTCAAAAAAAGCGTGCTACGACATTTCATCACACGACTTTCATCACACGACATTTCATCACAACGACACTTCATCACGCGACTTTCATCACACACAACTCCATTTCATTACAACAACGCTTCATCATAAAATATTTCATGACATAAAACTGTGAATTTTATAAAAAAAAAACAAGCGATGTACCTATATATTGGTTTCGGCTATTTTTTAAAGAATCGGTATTGAATCAATTTTTCAAATAAACAAAAAAATATTTTTAATAAAAGACAAACTTTGAAAAATTTCTTTCAAATTTTAATGAATAAATAAAAATTCTATTTTTGTTTAACTTAAAAAATATTAATATTTATTTATTTGAATCTGAAACAATATTTTTTCTCTAAAATTTATATTAAATAAACAAAATGTTACCTAATTTGTTTTTTAATAAACAAAATGTTAATTTAGTTTTGTTAAATGCTTTGACAAAACTAAAGTTGTTTGTAATATTTGGAATCGGTACATCGCTAAAAAAACTTACTCCAGTAATGAAAAATGATGAAAAACGCATTTACTCTTTCTCTTTTATTTAATTTAGTTATATTAAATTTAAACATGAAATTTCAACAATGAGAGTATTACAATTTTATTTACCTCAAAAAACAATATGAAAAATAAAACATTTTATTGTTAAACAAACTACTTACAGTCAGAATATTGAACAGCTCTAATTGACTCCCAATGACCCTTAAAATGTGAAAGTGTTTTATTTTCTTAAATACTCTTTTTTTGTTAACTTGTATACCTTTTTAAACTATTGATATTTGAAAGCGCAAAAATAACAACGTAAAATCGCGAAGTTTATTTCGGGGTTTACTTTGAAACAAAAAAGTGGACCGACCTACAAATAAACAGGGCCGGCCTTAGGCGACTGCAACCTATGCGTCCGCAGTGGGCCCCACGCTTCTCATTCTTCATTTTGATGATATATTTTATGATTTCGCTAAACGCAATGTTCGCAAAGTAAAGTTACTTTGATCGTCATTTTGTGTTAATGAAAAAGTAATAAAGCAAATCCCTTTTCTTTTTTTCAAAATCTTATTTCTCACTTTTAATCTTTTTTCCTACCCACACTGGGCCCCGCGCAATCCATTTTGCATAGGGCCCCGCGAACACTAGGGCCGGCCCTGAATGAGATATACAGTAAAGCTTCTCTAGATCGGCTTCCATTTGTAGAATGTTAAATGACCTCGCATGATACTCACAAGTACTTCCTTACTTAAACCTGTTAGAAATTTGTAAATACATATTGAACTTTTTGTTCTCTTTGGCATAAAAGTTTGCATTTTCTTCTATTTTAGGGAAGAGGTCGTGGGAGCAGAAGAGTCAAATGATAGCGCATCGTCCAATCTTTTTTTGAAAGCAGCGAACAAAATATTTTCTTTTGCTCCTTCACCAGCAACTGATATTCTTTCTCCATTCTGCTGCATAACCTTTTTACAGTACTTGTTCCATGTAAATGGTGACTTACCTCTCAGTCTAGCTTTTTCTCGTTACCTTTCATCTCGGAACGAAACTTCTTGGCTTTATCTTGTGAGTAAACCTTTGAAATACATGCACTCGATTTACTTCCGTTTTATTTGTGATATTTATCGCTGGTTTAATAATTTCCGATATATGTCTTCATTCTCTGTACCGGAATTTTTCAAAAATAACCCCTCGCATTACTATAGTAAAAATTGCATGGAATGTGTCAAAATTTTAATTTAAATAAAACTTCTTTGGCTACATTTATTCAAAAAGTTTTTAATTTTAATTTTTTCAATATTTTTGTCAAAATACTTTTGTGACAATTTAATTTATTCGTAAACTTTCTCTAAAAAATGATTTAGAAAAATTAATATTTTGACTTTTTCCCAAAACAAGCTTCATTTTTTGAAAACTCTTCCGCATATTTTATTTTGCTTACTTTTGATAAAAAAAATCTTTGCCCCCTTTAAAAACTAAATTCGTACATTCTTAATCCTTGTCAAATAAAAAATTCTGATGGTCATGGCTAATGTCACTGCAGTCTGAACTCACTTAAGTAATCGACTCACTTTTCTAGCTTAGACTCTGAACCCGACCCCATTTCATGAATCCACTCTTGAAGGTGACGGTATCGAAGGTCTTTGCATCCGAAGGGCAAAATTGAACCGCTTGTATCGAACTATGAGCAAAGAAGCTTTGATTCCTAAATTCAATTTGTAGTACCAAAGCCAGGTCCCCATCCAAGATAAGAGGGGCGTGGGGAATATGCCCTGGGCTATACTTCTTGAGGATGGAGGATATAGAAATATATAGTAATGATAGATAATGCGTTATAAAGAGAGAGGGGGTTAACTCAATATATTATTATAATCAACATGTAGCGTCATCCTACGCTTGTGTATTATATGTAGCAGAAACTAATATTTTGAAATAATTTTTTGGTGGCGAAATTAGACTTTTTAAATCAAATTATCGACTTTAAAACTTTTTTGGAAAGAATGAAAAGATAAAGTAAAAATGATCATGGGTTACTTGCCAATATCTCTTCCTCGTTTTACTGCCTGATTTAGAAATTATGTTAATTATTTTTCATGTTTAAGTTTTACGTAATAAGGTGCTATTACTCTCTCAAAAGATATGAAAATGCTATTGCTTTCAATGAAAAGTTTGCTTATATAGAGCAACCAATTGTCGATGGCAAAATCATTTTGGCTAAATGTTACTTAGCCAATGGAAATCACTCTACTGCCTTATCTACTCTCAAAAATGGTACAATTGAGGATATATTTTCAAGCATATAGGACATTTACTTTATTTAGCACTGGAGACTTTCTCTGAAGAAATCAGTATCTGCAATGCTATTTATGAAATTTATTCCCATTACTTGCATAGACCTAAAGACGGAGAGTTTTGGCTGAACCACGCTCTTAAATTAGATCCAATGAACATTGAAGCGATCTCCTCTTTATCACTACTAAAGTTTCAACAAGGTTGTGTCGATGAAAATGCTTACGATAAATGCCTCAACATTTATACGCGCGTTCTCTTAACCTCCTACGTTTCTCCAGAAGTATATTGATTAATGACATTAAAATAAATCTATCTTTTAAAAAATGTGTGCCACTTCTTAATCTTATGTCAAATATGATTATACTTATGGTTTTTGTGCTTTCTGTGTTGTGTTGGATATGTGTTTTTTGAAGATGAGTTTCGGGTCAGAATTTAAACCTAATATGGTGGATTCTTTGCTGTAGGCATTGTTTGGTTGTGGAGGTGTAGGTCAAGTGTAGTTTTGTATTCTGCTGAGTCTGGAGGGAAAAGTGTTGGCAGTTTTAGTGAAGTTTAGTTTAAGTTGGTTTTCGTTAATCCATTTGTGTATTTTATTGCTCTTGTTCTTAATCCTTTCAGGCACCATGGATCACGAGTGATCCACTATCTTCCTTTTTAAACAAATAAGAAAATTCATTCAAAAAGAAAAGCAGACGTTTTATCAACGAAAACCAAGGCCTGAAAAAGTTAAATGTCATTTAAAAAAGTACTTTCCCACCACGCTTTTGATCGACAAAATTTCAGAATAATTTTGGAAGTTTTTTAGGGACTTCTCATAATATCAAGGATTTTTACGTGTGTGTGCATATTCGATAATCCTTAAAACTTGAATGATACCTTTATTGATGAAAGCTATTCTATTCAAATTAACATCATCAAAGATCAAAAAGGCGCAAGAAAGCTCTAAGTGATCGTCTATTTTATTCATTGACCTTCCTTTTTTAATGTTTGAAAGAAATGGTTCAGTGCTTAGTTAACACTATTCATAATAGTGATCAGTTATACATTTATGATGGGTATAAAATTTTGACTTTTTCTAAAAATCGAGTGTGTTTCCAAGATTTTATTATTTTTGAAAAATTTCCATCACACTCATTAATTTTTAAAATGTCCCTAAAAATACAGTTTGTTCAGCTGAAGCTTAGATGAATAGGTAGTATCTTTGAGTGAAAAATCAAAATTTGTCACACATATGATGAAGGCATTTAAATGTATTGGTAATAATGATTTAATAGTGATAGCAGTACAACCGTTGTATAAGCGTAGCGATATTGAGCAACTAAAAGCCAATAAAGTCAGTATTCATGCATTTATCTAAACGCCTCCAAAACATCCCTAAATGATTGTGTTATGTTTTTGACCAGAGGTTGTTATACATTTTCAGTTACGGACCCCTTTGAGAATCTGGTAGAACTCGCGGACCCCTTACCTAGGAAAATACATATAAAAAGATGACCTTTCATAAAATGAATTTATTTATTCAAATCTAATGAAATTTATGAAATCAATATATGAACACAAGAAACAATGTGAAAATGTAACATATTTGTATTTTGTAAATTAATTAAACCAAAAACCTTAATTTTGCGGTTGTTTTCCCAGAATAAGAAGAGGAAACTGTGGAGTGGTCTTCGATAATGTTACACGTATATAATCTCTGTCATCTAATCGATTTGTTTTTTGTCTTGATAGAAACGAGTGAAGATAAACCCGTCTCACATAGGTAAGTTGTAGCAAACGGAACCAGAGCGCACATAGCTTGCTTTACCAGACTAGGATAGTCTTTTGCTAGTGCACATCAGAATTCTTTAATGCTCTTTGTGTTGAACTAATTTCGTAACATTTCCTTTGTACACAGATCAATGAGACCATCCTTAGCAAGGTCTTCATTACTAATAGAGTCTATGTCGGCAAGGAAAGGGTTACGTAAACATTTTTTCAAATTTAAGGTCACCTAAGTAGAAGTAATTTTTGAAAGAGTTCTGAAGAGTACTCAAATGTTTGCAGAGAAATAGACATGGATTTGACACTTCCGATTCCATTCTGTAAAAGTATCTCTTCTAACATCGGAAAGTTTGCATAGTTACCTGCCTTCAACCTTCTCTCCCACAGTGGTAGCTTTCCAAGAAAGGCTTGGAGTCTTTCTGAAGCATCCATAACGGTAACATCATTTCCTTGAATTGCAAATGTCACATTATTCATAAGGCTGGAAATATCTGCTAAGTATGCCAAGCCATGAACTCTTCGCTATCAAAAATTTGGAAAGTGGGCTTTCTTTTTCTTTCAAAATGAAACTTCTACTCGAAGTTCAAACAGACGTTTCAAGATTTGTCCTCTTGAAAGCCACCGAACTTATGTGTGGTAGAGAAGAGCTTCATATTGTGATCCCATTTCATGACAAAATCTTTTGAAGAGGATGATTCACAGATTAGGATCTAATGAAGTTGACTACTTTCACACAAGAGAAGACTTCTTTCAGAATTGGTGGCAGAGTCTTTGACGTCAATGCATGCCGATGTAAAAAACAATGGGTGACATCAGCCTGTATAGCCAGATTTGTTGCCAAGCATTGCCTGTGCCCGTCTGTACACAAAGAACCAATATGTTTTTTTCCAATCGAAGTTGCGCTTAGCAAAGAAATTATTCACCAATTCCCAAATGTCGATGGCTTTTGTTGTTTCAAAAGGGGTTCACACAATAAGAATTCCTCTTTGATAGCATCAATATGCATATAACGAACAAAAACCAGAAGCTGGCTGCACTGTGCGATATCAGTACTTACATCCAATATGGCTTGGCCGCCAGTTCTTCCATTACTTGCTTCAAAATATTAGACGAAATGTCAACAATTCTTGAGTGAATTACATCGTTTGCGACAAACAATCTCAACCATTTCCAGGGTACATGGCTTAACAAATGTTTCTCCAATCTTATATGCCATCTTTTGCTTAGCATTGCGATAAGTAACTTTGTAGGAAGCTTCAAGACAAGGCTTTTGTGCTGGGACAAATCCAAGTTTTGCTAAAGTTACAGATTTCTCAAATCGAGACTTCTTTTCACGAAATTGATCAACACTATCCGAAGCGTTTGTAGGATGAACAGAAGTAAGGTGATCTTTCAGTAAGGTGATTTTTAAGTAATTCTAAAAATTCAATGCTTGATTTTTTTTACTTTGCAGCTCTGTGGCTTAATTTTGTAAAGGTAAATCTGTTTTTAATTTGACCTTGACGGACCCCCAAATGGTCCATGAACCCCAGTTTAAGAACCCCTGCTCTAAACAAAGTTGTTCCTCCCCATTCGGGATATTTTGTTTTCCTGACTTCCTACGAATGTTGAAATCCAGGAAGAAACGGACACATTATTATTAAAATAGAAAATAGTATTCTCAAATATTAAATTCTATGATAACGAAAAACACTACGTCATACATCAAAAGAAAAATTGGAAAAATATATTGTTAAAATTTCTTTCTTATCAAACCGTTAGTTTTAGTTCTTTTCGGATTTCTAGTTCAATAATTTCAAGTGAGCGTTTAGAGTCCTTAAATCAGATTAACAAAATAATCAAAGCATTTTTGTTTTTGAAGCAAAATGATTATTATTCAAAAATATCCATCAAACAAAAGAAAATGTTACTTTCTTTTGGCAATAATTTTTCATTTCGTCCAAAAAGAAAGATTTTGTTTATTCTTGTTAAGTCTTATTTCTTTCTTTTACAAATATGTGTTTGGAATTATCTTTTATAAAAACTGGCAAAAGATAGATAAATTTCAAAGATGAAAATACCTTGTATTGCAGATACATTTTCATAAAAATTGCATGCTTGTTCAAATTATTTTTAAATATAATTCTTTTTAAGTTAATTTTTGATCGCTTTAATAAATAGTCTTCACTAGAAACAAAACATGCAATTACTTACTTTATCTATTCAAGCTTTTGGGTATATTAAATATTATATGTATACAGGGTCAGCATAAGATATAGTGACCGATATGAAAGATACTACTGTGTAATGAACCACCATTTTAAAGTTTATTATCAAAAAATAGTTTCAGAACGATAAAAATTTGTTTATTGCAAACTTTTTAACAAAAAAAAGAAAGAAAGTTTCATTCAAAAATTGTGGTAATTCAATAGAGTAATACCGACCATATTTACGTAAAATTTAAATCGTATGCTCCAGATCTTCAATCGGTCACTCATGCAATAGATATCAAACTTGCAAAATGCAACCAGCATTATCCTGATTCGGTTTTTTCTGCATCAACCTGCCATTTTTTTACATTTACGCTCAAATTTTATTAGAACTTTTCATTTGAAATGAAAATGACCTTATAAGCAGATAAAAATAAAGTTTCTTTTCACGTAAAAATTATTTTTGGAGAAACTCGAATTTTTCTGGTTTATATGAAATTTCCAACCTTGATTTTGATAAGTTACTTTAGTATATGTATATAATACTTGTTATGTTTTTTTAAACAGCTACTTACAAATATCGCTCTATGTCTGGTATTATACAATATTTGGTCTCCTTCTTTGTATTATTTGAAAAGTGCTCTGTCCTTAGAGCTAACCAGAGAATCCCATATACATGTTTGGAAAGTTTTGGGCTATACGATGTGTTTGCTCTACGATTTCAAAAGTGCAATCCGATGCTACAAACTCGCTCTTCTTCACAACCCGTCTTCTGTTGAGGTTTTCTTTCAATGATATACTTATTATTATTCATTAAGATATAAATCTGGTGCTGAAGATGGCCCATTAAATTAGTGATAAAATAAAGAGGTGAAATGTAAATTTTCGCCGACAGTCGGCTTTTATAAAAATTTTCTTCAAAAAAATCAACCAAAACAATTTTTTTTTGTTTCAAAAAAGATTTTTTTTAAATCCAAAGAAAAGCATGTTTTAATCCTCCATCACTCTTTGCCTCAAGCTACATCGTTCCCTCCCACTCACCCATAATCATTTTGTGTTTGAAAAATCGGACTGTCGGCTAAAATTTACACTTTTAATATATTATATATTTTTTCCTAATTTTAGCAGAATGATCATTTTCGATGAATTTAAGTGCCATGTTTTGTTTTTGTTGAAGCTTTGCCTCAAGTGATAAACTGGTACAACCCCATACTACATCACAATAGCTAATCTTTGACAGAAAAAAAGCATGAAAAATCATTAATCGAGCTTTTGGTGGGATAAGATTTTTTATGTTGTGCTGATTATAAGTTTATTATAGTGAAGTGTGAAAGTGAAATTGGATTGTATTATTACTCCAAGGTGGTTGAAGCTTTCGACTGTCTATTTTAGTAGTATTTATTGTAAAATAAACTATGTAAAATAACTAGGTAAAATGTCAGCTTTTCTTTTAGTAAATATCATATATTTTGATTTGCACATATTAATTGATAAACAATAACACACACCCAAAATATATTTTATCTAAGAAAGATTTAATCTTATGAGTACTTTAAAGATTTTTGTATTTAAATGTTAAACACAGTCATCAGCATACAGAAACATGCTCATATCCTTTTCAATTTTGTAAATAGATCGTTTATATAGAGGTTGAATAATAAGGGCCCGAGAACGGAACCTTGTGGCACCGTTATTTATAACTCCATTTTAGAATGATTCATTAGAACAAAAAATTTACGATTCGAAACATACCTTTTAGCAGGTTCAGAAACTTCCCTCTAAAACCGTATCTTTCTAGTTTAAGAAATATATCATGATTAAAACTAGAAGGACCACGCATAAAATCAACCTTCACAGACCAAAGTGCGTCAATTGACGCAAGGAAAAAATATACTTTTAAAATTTTATTTATTGAAAAAATAAGCACAAAACTTATAGAAAATGCATAATAAAACACTTTATATTAAAATTATGTCAAACACTCTCGACAAAGTCATTTTATAAACTTATATCCGTCCATGGGCCGAAATGGACTGGGGTAAACGGGTTACAACTGTACCTGTGCAGTGCTCTGGTTTGAACTGCCGTCTAGTTGCTGTGCGAGATCTTCGACCAACTAGACGTCAAAGGATGATACCTTTGCGATTACAATTCAACGCCAGGTGGCACCTTTTTCAGCATATATATTACTGGTGGTATGCCTATAATTGTATCATAGAGCAATTCACAGATCTTAAAAATAAAGTCGAATGTGTGAAATCTGAAATTAAACGGATGGAAGAACGAAATGTTACTGATCTCATGAAGGAGGTTGAATCTTTAAAAACTGAAGTTAATCAATTGAAAGAAGAAAAGATTAACTTGATTCAGGAGAAAGTTAACGCGATGGAGGGCAAAGAAATCAAAAGTATGCAGACTTATCGATAATTTAAAAATGAAGTGTAACATGCAAGAACAATATAGCCTTCGTAATAATCTTCGTATTTATGGTATGGATATTGCAAAGGATGAAAATATTAGCGGTAAAGTTTTAGAACTCAAAGATAAAATTGGATATATCCACTTGTGAAATTGTTGGAGTTTATTTAATCAACAATAAGGATTCTAGTCACGTTTTGATCAAAGACATGATTTAATTAAAGGATAGCATATGAAATAGAAAATTACTAAAGACGTCTAAAATTTATATTAATGAAGAATTTTAATCTATGAAATTTCAAAATAGTAAATATTTTGATTATGTTTCCTCGTATGATGGCAAAATATTTTGTTACAAAGATAATAATTTTTTTTGTCGAATTTGCAAAAGACTATTGCTAGTATTGTATAGGAAATTTGAAAAGCCTTTTATACAATTAATAATTTTCTAGTTGCTTTTTTTTATTATATTTTTTTTCTTTTTTTAAATAATCATATCAACTATGCTCATTTTAATTATTGCTTTTTTTTTATCTTCTAAACTGCTCCATTGGCTTTCTTTTACTTGTAATTCATTCAACCATTGTTTTTTTCTTGTTTTCTTCACATTTTTCCTTCATTGAAGGCACTATTTTTCTTGTTTTTGTGATCAATTTGTTATGGAAAAAGAAAAGTGTGGTGATAAATATCAAGCTTGAAAACATCTGAAAAATATTACTTCTGATTCTTCAGAAGCAGAAAACTTGGATTTCCATAATGACGACCAACAATTGAAGATGATGCTTTTTATGCATCTTCATTGAACTTTTCTTCTGAATCTTCTGATTATAAAACTTCAAATGACGATGATTTTACAGCAAGCTCTTTTAAACTATCGGAAAGCAAAAATGGATTTTATGGGAAATTGGCAACGAAGCAATGCTTAGAATTATCCAAAAATGTACAATCAATGAAGCTCAAAGAATTTGTGGTAATGAAACAAGGTATCTCAATTAAAGATTTGGAGAAATTCATTGGTCTTGTTGTTTTTACATAAAATCTCAAAGAAAGAGAAACTTATTAAATGATAAGTTTTGTTTAGTATCTTCAATTTGGAATCCGTTTAATGAAAATTGCCAAAAAGCTTATGTTCTTTTCTTTTTGTTTGACGGTTGATGAGCTACTTTTGCCATGCAAAGCGCGATGTAAATTCATCCAGTACATGGCTAATAAGCCAGATAAGTTTGGATTGAAGCTCTGGATGCTTGTAGACGTTGAAACTAAATATTTGTTCAACGCAATTCCATGTTTGGGAAAAAAACGAGGTAAAAAACAAAAATGTAAGTGCTTCAACAAGCGTAGTTCTGAAATTGATGGCACTTCTTTCCAATAAAGGCTACAATATAACCGGTGATCATTTTTTTAAATAAAAAGTGCAGCTTGGTGGGCACCATTAGACAAAAGAGAAAAGAAATACCAGAAGAATTGAAGCAAGGAAAACCTATTTATGAAACTATAGTAGCCAAATCTTAAAAAAAACTCACTGTTACTCACATCTTACCAATGTAAAAAGTCAAAATCTGTCATTGTTATGAGTACTCTTCATTCTTGTGTACACGTTCCTTTAGAGAATAATCATAAAAAAACAAGATATCATACTTTTTTATAACAAAAATAAAGTTAGAGTTGATGTGCTAGACCAAATGGTTAGACAATATTCCGTCAAAGCAAATAGTAGAAGATGGCCTTTGCACATTTTTTACAATATTTTGGATGTGTCTCTTATAAATAGCTGGATTATTTATAAAAATGTTTGCAACCAGTGGCGGTTTTAAGGTCCCCCCCCCCCCCCCCAGTTTTTTGGCTGGACCCCATGTTGGCCACTCCACATCAAATACCTATTTTACTGGATTTAAAATTTACTCGAAACTTTTTATAATTTAAATTTTTTGAGTGGGTTTTGCATCCAGGGGAAGAAATATCTCTTATCTGGACGGGTGAATCTTAGACCAAGAGCACTCTTAATTTGAGGTCTCTGCTGGCATGGGAACGTGAGAACACCACCCATATTGATTATAAAAAACTAAAGTTTCAGAATTCTAGATATCGATAAGTAATTCTCATGAAAAAAATTGATGCGATTTTTGACAGCTCAACATAATATGACACTACTGAGTATCTAGAAGTTAATATGTTAAAACCTTGATCTAAACCGCAAAAATGTTTCTTATCAATCAGTAATTCTTGTTATACATGATAAAACCAAAATTAAGTGAAAAAATTTTTATTTGTGGTATTTCAAAAAAAACCTCAGGTTTTTTAAAAAAAAATTTTAATACTAAAAATAAAAAGATTCTGGTAGGAGAAGCTTATTTGTTACTAAACTACTTGCTTGATAAAAAAATTAAACAAAATCATGAAATTTTTTATAAAATTATTTTAATTTTTTAAATTACTAGGCTAATTAAAAAAAATTAAAAATGTTTTAAATTACAACCTATTTTAAATAACTTTATTTAAAAAATTGATTTTATGTTACAAAAATTTCAAACGATTTAGTTGAATAAAACATGAGTTGTTTACTTTAACATTAGTATATAAAGTTTGCTTGAATTGAATAGGCTAATACATTTGTTTGACAGTTCGAATAGATTGAAGTGAATGAATTGATTCGTAAATCAGTACCAGATAATAAAGAAAACTCACTGAGTTTCGTAAAAAATGATTCAGCAAATTTGTCACTGTGCTAACTTTACTGGAAAAGGGAGGGCTAGAAAAGTTCCCCTACCTCGTCAAAAATAAAAAATATAAAAAGCATTGTTAGAATATTTATAAAATTTACTCATAGTTAGAATCCATCTTTTTTTTTAGTTTTGAGGAAAAGATAATTTATCAATTCTTGGGTGAAAAAAAATTGAAAAATTTTCAAGATATTAGTTTCCATAAAAGCAGAGTTTTTAGGACCAGGTGGAAAGTTGATAACATTTCTGATATTTTCACTTACAACTCTTCCGCGTGAATCATAAAGACTCCCAACCGTAATCAATTTGATCTGGGCAAATTAAATTGTCATCAATGTCTTCTTCATATTCCGAACTTCGAGAGCTTTCATCAGAAAAAAAGATCTTTCAGAAAGAGAAGTAGAGGCATCCGATTCCATTATAAAATTGATAAACAAAATAAGAGAGTGGAAAGAAAAAAAATGTATGCGTGTGCACGTGTGGTATTTCTAATATTGTACGAATGTACACGTACGAGTGATTGTGTGCAAGTGTATGTATTACGTATGATCGTGTGCAAGTGAATGTATGTATAACTTATGATCGTGTGCAAGTGTGATTCTATACTTTTACATATCACAAAGCATATGGAGTAAATTGCCATATGTGCGTCTACCATGCTATAAGGATATTCGTGCGTATAGCCAAGGTTAAACCCTTTGAAGACGATTCGTCTGCTTTCTTCTTTTTCAATGGAATTTTATTTTGCAACTAAACCTAACGGATTATTGAGGCATTAAACTCTTTGAAGACGATTCGTCTGCTTTCTTTCAAAGCAGGTGATTTCCATTTCTTGGGACACTGGTGTCCCACTGGTCCTCAAAGGGTTAAAGAAAATATGATATCTCAAAATCAAAAAACCGAGACCGGTGTAGCGGCAGACGTTTTATCTGGAGAAAATACAAAGAAAAATCTGACGAATTTTGAAGGGGACGGATTTTGTGATTCTGTTGGGGTCTTTGTAGTTTTGTCCACTCCGATTCTAACAAGTTCTTAACCCAGTGTTTCAAGATATCAAAATCGTCTGCTTTAAATATATAAAATTCCATTTTGAAAAGAAAGCAGAAAATTAGTCTTCAAAATCAAACGAATCTCTTTATTTTTTTCAATGAGTTTTATATATCTTAAATCTGGAGATTTTTATTTTGAGGGACGTTGCTGTTCATTGGAACTGAAAGGGTTAAGTATAGATGTCGGAAGTTGTGAGTAGACGCCGTGAATCCCTAAATAAGCATTTTTCTTTTTAAGATCAACAACAATTTAGGCGTTATATATTCTCAAAGCCTGAAGAATAACAAACTTGCACTAAAGCATTTTCAAGCTGCTCTGGAGAGTGATGAATTCTCAGGCTCTCGCTTTCAACTAGAAAGCACTTTCAATGTCGCCTTGTTTTACTTGAGGCAGGGAAAGTTCCTTGGCAAGGCCTTATTCTATGCCAAACGCTGTTTGAGTGCGAGTCAGCGCCAAAACAAGAATCTATACCTCTGCCAAAAGCTGCATAATTTGATTCAACAAAAGATTTATTGAAATTCGTTTCCTGTTTTTTGAGTCATCGTCGTGATTAATTCATTATTTGTGCAATACATTCCCCGCGTATTTTATTTAAATATTTTTCTTGTTTTACACATAATAAATTTTTGTTCTTTTTTCGATTTTTTTCTTCTATAGAGAGTTCATTTAGCATGGAGAATTTTATATTTTAAGAAGTTTTTAAGACGAATATTATGTTTTCTTTATAAAGGAAATTCTATATATTAAAGCAGAAAATTGTTTCCTTGATACACCGATGTAACAGTGAGTCAGCTACACGTCCATGTTTAATGATGAATGAACTGAATGAAGATATTTTGCAGAGAATTTATTAAATTTTCATCGACTTATTCGTGAATTTAATTTGACTTCATTAAATAATTTTTAATTCTTTTGGTGTGATTTTAACAACCAATCTATTTTAAAGAAATAATTTGACAAATGACAGTGAAACTTCACGAAACCCGAGTTATAAAGTTTGAAATATCAAAATTACATCAATATTATATAGGGGCGTGAGTAAGGTTGGTTAGATACTGGTCTTCGATAACTCAAGATCTTTGCTTCCGAATCAAGCCTCCTTTTTTGATAGTTCGATTCAAGGGGCACAATTGTGCCTTCTCGATGAAAACACCCCACCAAAGCATATAATGATTTCTTGTCGGAGCAAGAACTGGGTTGCCAGAAACTTCCGAGCAGAAAACAACTTGTTTATAAAGAATATGTACAAGCCATGTCACACTTAGAAAAAGATAAATAGCTATCTAATCAGAAAGTAATTAAATAGTTTGCGATTAAAAAATATAAAAATCTTATCGCCTTTAGTGTAATCGCAAAATTAAAATTTTAGCATAATTACAAAACTAAGAATCTAGTACCACAAAATTCCCCAAAAGGCAAATTTTGGGAAAAATAACACGGTTTAGTAACACTTTCGAATAACTGTAACTACGCAAAAAATTTGAAAGGGGAATTCTCCCGTACTCGATCATAATAACTAACCGATCACTCTGTGAAAGAAACGCTCCGCTATTGAAGCGCCATCAGTTTCACTTTGTGTGTCTGATGCCACTTTAACAATTTTGAAGGTTCTTCCAATGAGCTTTGAAATAGATTAAATGTTTTTGGAATCCACTCTCGTGCATGTTTTATTCTTTGTAGCTTTACCTATCTTTTTTAAAAATTAGGATGATTTAAATCACACGTTAAGCTTATATTTATAATATAAGTCTATAAACCCCTGCCCTACACGAAAATATGAATGACCTAATTTTTGAATTATTTATTGCTTATAAAATATAGATAATAATAGGCTACTGTCAAAATATAAGTGATTCCCCATTTTAGGGCATTTATGGATTAATCCATAGTAAATTATATTTTGCTTAGCATTAACTCTCATCTATGCATCACTTTTTATATACTTTTTTCTGGTATTTGTTTACAAAAGTTTCGGAGTCCCACTTTTCTCCCCTTTTCCATCCAACCCTCTTTATAAGTGATGGAGTGGGAATCGATTAGTGAATGTGAAAAGAAGCATTATCTTGGATATTTATATTTATTTAAAAAATTTCACTATATACACTTTCAAAAAATGGATGCTTATATATAAGTGTAAGAAAAAGGAGTCTTTCTAAGTGAGAGATATACAAAGCTGGAGAGTGATGTGTTCCTATTTATTATTAATGAAAAGCAGTAGAGCGACGAAATGACGTGTGTACTAAATGAAATAATAATAATAAACAAAAAAGTATTTAATGAAACCTTAGAAAAATAATGATAATAAATGCTCAAATGCTGTAAGTAAAAATTTGTTGTAACCAAAATAATAAGTGCCGTTGTGGATGTTATGCTTATTTTACGTTGAATCTCTTTTTGCGTTCCATGTAGTCGGGGCTTTCATCATACGCGTATCCTGCATCAGGATAGTGCGTGGCGTGAGGGGGGTATCTCTCTCTGCGCTCTGCGAGGCGCGTACACACTTGACAGCGCGAAACTCTTTCCCTCAGCTGACCAGATTTGTAGGTTTTTGCGACTGGCGAAGAAAATTGTTGGTTTGAAGCGATGGTGGCCAGCCAGAAACTTAGGGCAGTGGGGTAGTAGTTGCATGTGCCTTTTCCATGACACTCGATGAAAGGTGCGGCCCTGAAATCTTCTAAGCAAGATCCTGGAGAGTTCAAATTTTGTCCTGCGCCATCAGAACCTGCTCCTGTGTGCTAAAAAAAGTAGGAAAATAAGTGTGCTTCTTACACCTTTACCTATTTTTAGTGATTGCTTATGGCAGTGCTTCAAATGAGCGTTTTTGAATTCTTAGGGGCTGCTGAAAAATTAACGAACAACTAGTAAGTATGACGACTAATAATTTCTTGATAAAAACGCAGAAACATTTTGAACAATTTCTATGATCGTTTTTAAAATGGCCAATATTTTTCTTATAATATTTAAAACAGTCTTTTCCTTTGAATATATTCTCTTAGAAAAATGGAAACTTCGTTTGATAAAAATTTGACAAAGAAGTTCAATTGAAATATAAAAAAAGCGAAACTATCAATCTTCGATTAAAAAAGCTAATATTCTCTACTCCCTATTTGGAAATGCCTAAGATTTTTTCGCATATCTTTATTGTGTAAGAAACTATATTTTGTAAGCAAGGGGTGTTTCTTTGAAAAAAATGGCGTCCGAGTGGGCATTTTGAAAAAATGATATCTAAAGGGGCCGCCTTTAATAAAAGAAGTTTAAGAAACACTGGCTCATGGAATGCATACAATGGGTTTAATGCGGAAAAAATGAATATTTCTTCAGTTGTACGACACAATAGACAATGTTCAAAAATAACACGGCGTCGAAAAAATATGAAAAAGCCTTATAAAAATCCGATAATAACTGCTAAATTTTATTAGATAAAGATACCCCTTCGACTCCGATTCCTATCCCTTTAAATCTCTGACTCCACCGACTTGACTCCTCAAGCACACTTATAACCTACATACATCAACCAATCACATGGTTTCTTGCCAAATCCACTTCATGGCGGATATATAACACAAGGCGCCCGGATACGGGCACTTTTCTTCTATTTGTAACTACACTTTATCGAATTCCAAGCCAGTGACTATTTTTTCACCCGGTCCGCTGCGGCCCGTGGTAGAAGGCAGGATAAAAGGCTCTACTCCTCGAATTACACCTTAACCCATTTAAGACCAAGCAAAGCAGACGATATCTAAAAAAAACGCAGACGATTTATATTCAAAGTCATTGAAAAAAGCAGACGAAGATGAAATTACTTATGTTCCAAAATAGGAACATTGGTCGTAAATGGGTTAATGTTTGTTGTCCCTAAGAAAAACAAGACAAGGAGGTTGGTGGCTAACTTCTCTTCTTCTACGAACCTATTCAACGCTCCAAAGATAAAACTGGCACCAACGGCTTACTCGCGCACCATCAACGAAAAGTGGCTATGGGCCAGGCGCAAATGATCTAACTGAAGCGTTTTATGGGATTCGGATCTGTCCAAGTTACAGGAACTTAATGCTGGAAAGAAGAAGTACGCTTTCAATCGCTTGCCTATGGGGCAAACTTCTCCCCTGCGATTCTGCAGTTTGTCCTTAGTACACTCAAAGGCGTTTTCTTGGCAAAGCTTAATTCAAAGTTATTCATGTGTATTTTCATATCAACTTACATGCTTTGAATTTTGATCGACTCGAACTCAAACTTAAATTATTGTAAATAACAATATTTCATGCTCTGTGTGAATTGCAGTCCATCGTGTTGCTAAATATTTCAGATGCTTTCAAGTTTTAATGACAAACCAACAGAAGTGTGAATCACGCATGTCCATTCATTTCTTTGTAGAACATTTGCAGCACTAATAAAATGCTTGGATTTATGAGATGATATATTATCGTGAGGAGGAGTCTGAAGTGCCAACTTCCATGTTGTATATATTCACTTTTATTTTTTTTTATAAAAGAAAATGTATTCAAAATAATTTTTTCTCTCAAATTATCGCATGGATAGTATCACAGAAATGTATCAAAACATGCACATAGCAAACTATGGGATGGAAACCATCGTAGTATACAGGTTGGAGATGACGAACAGGTTGTCTACCCGCGTCAACCGTACAGGTTATGAGAATATTTCATTACATAATAGAGAAGAGTTTCCTATAACTCTTCATACAGAAAAAATATTTCTTCAATGTGTTAACATAATTGGAAACATCCTGCTACGTGATTGTAAATTATGAACACAGCTCTTTCTAACTCATGTAATTTCGATTGAATAAATAAATGATAAAATATAAATAAATTTTATAACATACCATGATAAAACTGTAACCAATCCATAGACCAGTCCAGCCGTCAGGGCATCTAGGAATTGTGTTCGATTGGCTGTGTAAAGAGATTACCTAAAATAAGAAATTATGAGAGCATAGCGTTTAAGTGAAATGAGTAAGAGCTTACGCTAGATGGTGCTTCGCAAACAGAACAACGGCTGATGTACGGCTGCATTTCTTCTGCATTTATCAAGTGCGTGCTTGCTTTCATTGGCTCCTGCGTTGACAGCCAATAACTGTAATCATTTCTTGAAGCTATCTTGCATATGCTGTTCAAATTACAGAACAAAAAGGGCATTGTACTAAACTTGGTTAAACAACTCCCAGGTCCGCCTAGATCTTGTCCGTGCGTCTTATCGTTACCCTAAAATACATGCAAGAATGAAAATTGGACATCGAACATACAAGAGATTGATCCCACTTGAACATGGAGCAAAGAGTAACCAGACCACATCGGTTCAGTTCCTTGTGGACACGATGGCACTTGTGCAGTTTGGCTATGGCGTGTGAAAAAGTAACCTCTTTTAACTTGCATGGGAGCAGCTTCTCCAGGAGGTCCAGGGAATCCTGGTTGACCTAAAGCTCCTGGCAATCCTGGAAGACCTTCAAAGCCTTGTAAGCCAACATTCCCTTTTTCTCCAGGTAGACCAGACAAGCCTGGATTTCCAGGCATACCAACTTCTCCAACCTCACCTGGATATCCTGGCATCCCGTCTAGGCCATCTTTTCCGGGAATTCCAGGAGCACCAGGCAAGCCGGGAAGGCCTTGATCGCCTTTTGCGCCAGGAGTCAACATATTATACGGAATTTGTCCAGGAGGTCCGCGTTCACCTTGATATCCTAAAAAAATTCATCATAATTTGGTTGTGGATAAATTTCTATTTTACCGGGCAGTCCATCAAGACCAGTTTTTCCAGGCATTCCATCCATACCCATATCGCCCTTTTCTCCAACAGATCCTGGTAATCCTGGCAAGCCATCTTTTCCTGGTTCTCCAGGATATCCTGGTTGACCATCAAGTCCAGGCAAGCCCTATAAACATTTTTGACAAAAATAAAAATTAATGAATCAAGCAAAAAAGATCTATTCATCTAAAATTTTTATTTTTATTTCATCTTTTTTATTTGACATTTTTGGTTAAAAAAAATAAAGCATACATTTATATTCTTATAGTTTTTAAATATTCTTTAAAAAAAATACATACGTATTCACATTGCCTTCTTTAGTATATACTGTTTGCTTTTCTTTAGTGTTTTAATCCAAATATTGTTGGCATTAAATATTTTTAGCCCAGTGTTTTTATCTACATATGCACACTAAATTATAAGATTAATTTCATATAAATATATTTTTCTAAACATAATACAAAAACATCAGGGATGGGCAATCCAAAAACAACAACTCAAAACCTGCTATGTTTGCTCTTTCGACTTCGACTTCATCCCTAATAAAAGTTTTCTTGCATTATAGTTTACAATATGGCGCCAAATCACTTTTACTAACCCACTTAATTATTTTAGTTGATTAACCGTTTTAACCATACATTATGACAACTATGCTACACTAATGTTATTACTAAAAAATTTTTTTCAAGTGAACAATTTCATAAAAGCATAAAAATATTTAAAAAAATTTAACTTTAAATCATGCCCCGGATATTAAACCTAAAACTGTACAACTTTAGTTATATTTGATATTTTCTTGTGAAGTATAAAACTTATTATTCAAAAAGTTTATATAAATTTTTTGTATTATATAAATTAAAATATATATTATATTTATAATTTACTTAGTTTTTTTTTTACTTAAAAAAAAATAATAAAAATACTTGATGAAAACAATGCATGGTCGAGTCAAAATGATTTATTTGTAATATACTTTGCTTTCTTTTACCCGTTTACCGAGAAAAATTAGTGATGTCAATTTCATAGCCTACGGTTGTCAAGAAATATGGTTCTCTAACCAAAAGTTTGAACATGAAAAGATTCTTAATCGCATTCAGAACATGAAATGCAAAAAAGTTGAAAAATCACTGGGTAAAAGATACTTCAGTTGTTGACATACTACGAACAAATATTATTGCAGAAAGCGCAATAAAACTAAAAGAAAAATTGCAAATCCGACAAATATCTCGATTACACTGTGAAGATTTGCACTTTTTTCAACATATTTTAATTTTTGTAAAATGTAGCATATAAAAATAAGATAGAATGCATACTGGAGCAACTTTTTGATAAGTAAATTAATTTTAATGTCATATTTAGCTTTCATACCAAAAAGTTCATTGAAAAATAGTACAGGGTAAACACAAAAAGAAATTTCATTACCCTAATGCTACACTCCGTTTTTGCGTGGAACTAATAACTACTGCAATTTTATTTATAGTTAAAAAAGTTGCTATCTATTATGAAAATTGTGTTGCTTCTTTTGGAGTCGGAGTTGGCTTGGTTTTGTCCACTCCGACTGCAATAAGATTTAAATGCCTTCTCGTTCACAAGTTTGACTCCACAGCAGTGCAAAAATAAGAAACATCAGATACTATCTACCAAAACTATAAAGGTATAAAGACGTGAATCAAACCGCTTATAACTTTAGGTCACTAAATCTGTATATATACTGATATTTATCTTTGTTTATGATTTGATATATATATATATAAAAGACAATTTTTAGTTTAATTTTGCTATAAAAAAATAAATGGGGAGACATTTGTGTAAAAATTATGCTTTTGATAAGGTTAATTTCTAATAGTCTCTTGTATAGTATTAAATGTATGTGCTATTTGAATTATATTCATCAATTTCTTTGTCGGTATTAAATCGATGTTAGAAGTCAAAATTAATGTTTTTCGAGATTTTGTTATCATCAAGAACTTAATGGCATTATGAAAAATATATTTAAAAATGGTTTAAATAAAATAAAACGATAAATGATTTATATATTTACATGTTATACTAATATATTTTATAGTATAACTATAGATAAGATCAGTAAGGGTAAGTTAAAAAATAATTCTTTAATAAATATTAATGCAAATAAGAACTATGGAAAGACGGGAAAAAATTCATTTAACACTTGGACGATCTGCTGCGCCAATTGATAGATTGTGAATTTAAATGTCATTTTATTTTAGAGTCCTAATAATTTCATACACCTTCATTTATCATTTTATTTTATTAAAAAATTATATCAAAATTGGTGCTAATATTCAACATATTTCATATCTTTTCAAAAAGATTTTCTTTTGTTTCTATTTTTCAATAATATTTAACCCATTTACGCCCAATGTTCCTATTTTGGAACATAAGTAATTTATCTTCGTCTGCTTTTTTCAATGACTTTGAATATAAATAGTCTGCGTTTTTTTAGATATCGTCTGCTTTTCTTGGCCTTAAATGGGTTAAAGTAATTGTTCATTTTTCGTCCATTTGCACTCTTGTCATTTTGGCGAAAATTTTTGGTCGTTCTAATGTTAAATATCTGAGAGACTGGATAGAATTAATACCGATTAGCTTAACCAACGGCTATGCATATAGGTAAAGAAAGAACATATTATAAATAAAATATACTGGATCGCCAGGTGGACCAGAAGGCCCAACAGAAGCCATTCCAGGAAGTCCCTGGTCTCCTTTCTCCCCCATAAGTCCAGGCAGACCGGGCAAACCAGCTTCGCCATCATCTCCTTGAAATCCAGGAGCGCCTGAAAATGAAAAAATAAAGCTTCGATTTTACTGCTTGTGATAACAAGTGTTACCTGGCTTTCCTGGTAGACCACTTTCTCCTGGGAGACCAGGTGGTCCTTCCAGAGAATCACTGCTCAATCCAGGCAATCCGGGCGAACCAGGTTCACCGGGATATCCAACATCTCCTTTTTCTCCATCAAGTCCAGGTAGACCAGGTAATCCAGAAAGTCCAGATTCTCCTGGCGGTCCAACGGGGCCTAAATATGTAAACACTTTTTGAATTCTTAATTTCTTTCGCATAGCCGCGTCATTTGTAACTTTGAGAAAATAAAAATTTGCTTTATGAAAAATGACATTTGTTTAAAAATAATCTTCATAAAATTTTATTTAACCACATTTTTATAAGTTTGGTCAAAGAAAATTTGATTAGCTTATTGAAGTTAAGATTATATATATTATATCATGCGGCAGATATTCTCTGCCAATACAATTATAATCGATATTTTATCTAAAATAGGGGGGTCTCAAACGGCCACACGTTTTTCACTTTTACATTCCCTTTTGAGTGTTTTCGCAACAAAAATGTAAACCTTTTTCATGACAATGGGTCCAATCCTTAAAAATGTAATAAAAAAAGAAAATAAATTTTCACTAGTACTAATAGAAATCGCTTGCTTTTAATATGAAAATTTATTGGAAAAGAAATGCAGACCGTTTATTTTCTAAAGCGAAAGCCTAAAAGATATAACAAGAATTGAAATTACTTCCACATAGGGTATCACAACTATGAGTACGCACAACCAAGATTATGTTTCAAAATTGCACCTAGATATATAGAATGCTAATAGAATTATAAAGCCTCAAGACTTTTCTGCATTTCCCTTAAGAAAAAATCTGAGAACCGTGTAAAAAGTGATGTTCATTATTCGTATACATTTAATAAACTTTGTTTAAAATTATTAGCATTTAAAAAGGCTTTGCCATAAACAACCTTGACTACTTCTGTAAATGTGCAGGTCTCTGAAATTAACCACTAAATGTTTTGAATGCTCTTTATATTTTAGTTGATTATTGTTTTATTAAAAAAAATCAAATTCAATTTTTTTCCTTTTTATCGCATTCTTGAAGGCGTTCAAAATAAAAGAGTTTTTTTTTTAATTATTAAACTTAATTAAGCAAAATAATTTATATATTCTGACAACATTAGACCAGCAAATATAAAATAAATTATCTTTATATTTTGGTACTATTTATAGAATCACAAATTTATTATTTGAAATTCTCAATAATGTTGAAGAGGTATAAATTATTCAAAATATCAACTCATATTCTGGTTACATGTCTAATTCTCCGTTTAAACTTTCACAAAAAAGAAAAAATTATCTTATAGCTAAAAACGTAATGATGGGGTGGTAATATATTGCTTCATTATAACAAATACTGTTGATATTTTATATTTACCTGGCTGTCCAGGGAATCCAGGTTCTCCAGAGTAGCCTCTATCTCCTTTTTCTCCTGGAAATCCACGCATGCCTTCAATACCAATGAGACCGTCCAATCCCTGTTCACCCTTGGCTCCAGGATACCCTGGCAAACCTTCAAGTCCTCTGTCTCCTTTATCGCCAGGTAGGCCTGAAAATCCGGGTTCGCCATCGAGCCCAGGTAGCCCTGAAGTTCCAGACTTTCCTGATAAGCCTAAAAATAATAAAGATTATAAATGTTTCACCAAATAACAAAGTACTGTAATAAATAACACAGGTGTGAAACCATCTTTTCCTTTTTGTATCAATATACTTTTAAATTGATACAAAAAAGAATGAATTTAGTTTTGTGAAGAAAATAGTTGAATAGTTTCAAAAGGTAGTTCAAAATTGAAAAATTAATTTAAATTGCTTATATATTTACCTTAAAGTTTAAATTTCCATTTTCTAAATCATAATAAAATGAAGAAAAAAACTCAAGTTTCGTTAAAATAACATTTTTCTTCAAAAATGTCTTTGTTATGAGCAAATACTATTATAAGCATAGTTTTGTAGGGACTGATATAACCTCTTAGCTAAAAGTTAAACTATTAAGATACAGTGAAGTGGAAATTACCTGTTAGTTCAGTACTAATTCAAACTTGTTGGGTGTGACAAAATGTGGAAGAGGAAAATTCAAAGCAGGTTTTTCGCGTTAAGTTTACACGGTTATCTGATAATAATTTAGTTAATTAATGTTAAACGAGGTGTCGTTTTTCCATAAATTGTTTTTTCCTTCCGTCGCCATTCCGTCACAGCTCTCAAATTGTCGGCATTTCTTTGTCAACAAATTGTCCAAGGTCATTTTTATAATACTTTTTCATGAGATTGGATGATATGATGAGTGTTTATTCTATTCTCTCTCTTATTCTAATTAATGCGCTTATTTAAAATTCTGCAGGTTTGTTTTCATTGTTTATAAACAAATAAAAGATTATTATTTCTATAAAACTGCTTTTGGAATGGCTTACAGTAAATAAAGCGACTTTTTAGGGACACTGCGACACCACTACTTAAAGTTATATAATAAAGAGACGATTCGTTTTCAAAAATCGTGGTTTAAAGTATATTTTACCAGGATGTCCTTGATCTCCTTTCTCTCCAGGATAACCAGGCGTTCCTGGCATCCCTTCTTCCCCAGGAAGTCCAGGTAAACCAGGCAGTCCATCTGAGCCAGAATATCCTCGTTCGCCCTTTAAAAAATAACGCATATACTTACACACAACCCCTTCATTTTGATGTCATACCTTGGCACCTGCCATGCCTGGAGCTCCTGGATATCCGGATTCACCTTTCATACCTGAAAACCCATTCAATCCATCGTTTCCTGGTTGACCTGGGCTGCCAGGGTACCCTGCTTGACCCTTTTCACCAGGCAATCCTTAAATAAACAATTCTACGCGTTTAATTTTACATTTAGACAATTCAAATAGTTTTGATTTTTAAAGAGAAATAAAAAAAGGCTATATATTTCAATGTTTTTAACTTTTACATAAAAAAGAGAAACTATTTATTTATTTATTCCGAAAAAAAATATCAGTTTTGTTCCAATTCATTTTTTGCCTAGTTCTAGGATAATTTTTCTTTCAGACTACCAATAAAGAGGTTTGTAGTTCAAATGTACATCAATGCTTTACGTTTGATCTGACTGATTGATAGACAATTGAAATAGGAAAAAGCAAAAATGAATTTACAAGTGCCGCATAAGCCAATCAGTTAAATAATTCTTTTATTGTTTTTTTATGTTTTATAAAACTTGCGTCCTTTGAAGTTGCATTTGAGAGTATTCATTTGAATTTTTTAATTTGCAAAAAGAGTAGTCATTTATCCAGAAAAATTATTTCGAGAAAATTGTTAATTAAATTTGTAACGCCGTTTTCCTTGGTTTGAAATGCACCAAAATTTCATCAAAAAAGGGCTTACTTCCAGAAAAATGTTATGAATTTAAATTTAAAAATAAAAAAATTTCAAATATTTTTGTTACAATTTAATTTTTTTGTAACCTTTCTTTAAAAATTTCGAAGGAATAAATTTATTAAACCTGGAAAGCCATCTAAACCAGGAAATCCGGGAGGGCCTTCTGGTCCTGGCATACCAGGAACTCCATCTTTTCCTGGATATCCAGGCGATCCATCAATACCAGGCTCTCCGTATCCAGGCAAACCTCTATCTCCCTTTAAACCAGGTAAGCCAGGCAAGCCTTTAAGACCAGGAACACCCTCCACTCCTAAATGCACACAAATTAAAATAATAGGAAATTTTAAGGATAAATTTGTAAAGACCTGGAAGTCCATCCAAACCAGGTGATCCAGGTTGACCGGAAAAACCGACTTCTCCTTTTGATCCGGGCAAACCAGGTAGTCCATCCAATCCAGGTTCTCCTAAAAAAGACAATGAGCGAATGTGGGAGAAGTGTTTGAATTCAAATATACCAGGGAATCCAGGCGATCCAGGTTCTCCGGGTACTCCATCTCCAGAAATTCCAGGAAGGCCAGCCTCTCCGGGTAAGCCAGGATACCCATCTATACCAGGAGGCCCAGAAAGTCCCCTATCACCTTTATCTCCTTTATCGCCATCAAAACCTGAAATAACAGTAGACAAAAATTGGAATACATTTTTACTTTACTTACTCATATCCTATATTTATAAATGTTAACATTATATGCACTTTTAACTTTTAAAATGTCTGCTTTGTACTAAAAAGAATTAACCCTAACACATGGTTTCAAAGTATTTGAAGACTTCTTTCCACCCCTTTCTTTTTATTTTATAATTTACTGTTCTTTTTTCCTCTTTATTCTTTTTTTTGTAATTATATAGATATAATATATTTTCGTTTATATTATTATCAGGGCGAGTAAAAGTCAATAAAGTCAACTTTTATTTCCGTTTAGCAAAAACTCTTTGAAGAAGATCTTTACTTGTTTAGTCTAAAAAATTTTGAACTAATTTCAAAATTTTAAGTCAATTAAAGTCAATTTTTCGAGTTTAGGTCAATAAAGTCAATTTTTATATTTAACACTTTTTGATTCAATGTGCCTAAAATTGTTATAAGCGATACATACAAGAGTTCTTCTTTATATCAACACTTTCACAATAGTTGGGCTTTTTTTCATCTAATAAAAGGTTTTACTGTAAAAGTTTGCGTGACTGAGGTTAAACATGAAGAAGTTTTTTGTAAGACAATTTTTTTTTGTTGACAAACGTGGTTACATACGATATATCCGCTGCAGAAGTTAGGGAATTTTATTCCCTAACTTTTTTATCATTGCATGTTTTTCACATCTTTTACACAAGTTTACCTTAAGTTAAGTTATCCTGCAAAATTGTAGATTACCGGCATTAAATCATTCAAAATTAGTAATAGAAAAAGACGTTCTCTTTTCAAACCTATCGGCAACACTTCAGTTCCAATTGTAACGAAATTGACAAATTGGTTGCAAGCAGCAAAATATTTTCATTAAAATCTTCCAGCAGTGAAAAAATTAATGATGAAGATGATGAAATTTTATTGCCAAATTTCAAGAAATTGTTAAAAAAGAAAATCTGTGTCAAAACTTGCTAACAATAATAATTAGAGAATATTCACGATTCATTGATTTAGTAGGAAAAGGTCAACATGGAGACTTTTTCAGTCGAAGATGCCTTTACTTGTTTCAAGATTATTTCATTTAAGACGAATGTGGCGTTAAAAGTTATCTTGAAAATAGATTCAAATAAAATGAAATCAATAAAATCATGAATATGGAAAACTCTCAAATCTCTCGCAGTACTTATCCCAAATTACAAAATTGTCAAGTTTTAACTTTAGAAGTAGAAAGATCTTTTTCTAAACTGGAAAAACTGCTAGAAAATGATCGAATTTTAAATCAGAAAATGTCATTAATTATACGTTGTTGTATTACAAAGTTATGGATTCTTTGAAATAATTTTCAATACTTTCTCTAAAGTGTTCCTAGTTGTTCAATTCAATGAAACTTTAAAAAGTCAATAAAGTCAATTTTTTCTCTGGGTAAGTCATTTTTTTCTAATTTTTTAGGTCAATTTTTCCTCGCCCTGAATTTATTATATTTATGGATCTTGTTCTTTTCAAGCATGTAAATTATGTTTAAAATTATAATAATTTTATGTTAATAAACAATTGTAAATATTTTCTTCAAATAAAGTTACTTATTTTGACTTTTTATCATAAAATATTAAAAAATGATATCGGTCATTTGATCGGTAGGGTCTTAGTTCAAGAAAAACTTATATACGCTTCGGAAAATTTAGAAATAAAAAATTGAACATTTAAACTTTTTCAAAATTTTTGTATAAAATATTAGAATTCCATAAGTTTCCATTGAATGAGTCAATTGAAAATAACTTACCGGTCAATTACCGGATTGGTCTTTCTAGGGTTAATGGATGGTATTTTAAAAATTATTGAGGCATGTATATCGGGAGCTCCTAGAACTCTCAACGCTGAAAGAGAAAATAAAAGAAAATGATCATTTGGATAAAATATTTAATGACAAATTAGATTCAAGTTTTTCTAATATTAAGAAAAAAATGATTAGTAAAAATGATGCAAAATGTAACAACATTTTAAACAACGTATTTTGCAAAAACGGACGTATACTAGTATTCTACTAAGTAAATCTAATTACTGACGATGTTAAAGCTTGTCAGATACTGAGTCCTCACCACCTATTTCAATATGAAGAAATGGTAATGTAAAAAATTCAAATCTAAGTTAGATTTTCCCGATACAAAAAATCAAGAATTTGTTTTGAATACATATGTGCCCAACCGTGTGCTCGCGTAAGCCATAAGGCCCCTAGAGACATTTTATAGCGCTCCTGAGTCAAATACAAAATGCACATTATTGATCAATTTTAGAATCGTTTTTCCGATTTCACAAATATATCCTCCTTTTTTGCAAACCCGTTGCAAGATACTGCATCTCAAATAGGACATCCTTTCAAATTAGACAAAGCTCAGTTGGAAATGGCCAAATGATTTGCAATTAAAATGTGAAGCCCAAAATCCTAAATTAAGGAACCTAGTTGATGATCAAATATTTCCTCTCTTAAAAGAAACCTATCAGAGATTTTTGAACAGGGATTTAAAATCTTGTCGAAAATACAGTCACTCACAAGGATCTCATTAAAATACCTTTTAACTAATGTAAAGTATGTACATTTAAAATGTGTAAAATTATACATTTAACTTTATTGCTTTGTCTGTTAATAAAAATATGTGTATAAGTTTTTAAACAACTTACCCCAGCTGCAGTTCAGCGATAAAGAAATGTTGCCACTATTTACAAAAGGTTAAACATAATGCTTACATACACATTTTAGTAAAGGGGTGGGTTCAAAACGCTTGCTACTTGTCTATGTAAATATAAAATCTTAGTAAGTTTTTGGATAGATTAGCGCCAGCACATTTCAAAGATAAAGAAAGTTGCACCCTATTTACAAAAAGTTAAACATAATGGAATAATTCCAAATGGTTAAACATATGGAATATAATGAATATAAACATGCTAATTATTAGGTTTTTAAACCCGAAATTTTATTTAAAAAGATAACTATAAAGGTATTGACTTGAGTTGCTCTAAGGATTTCATTAAATAAAAATGAAGAATAGAAAAAAGAATAGAATTGATAAGGCATTAAATTTGAGAAAATTTACCCTAGATCTAAATCAAAATTCATGGTCTTTAAAACTAATATAATATAATTAGAAAAACATTGTCTTATTTAGGTGATAAATTATATATAGACTTTTCTTTTTTCGATATATCGTAAACACTCTCGTTTAATCCACACTTTTTTACCAGAATTAATTGACTAAAAAAGGTTGTTATCTACGTAAACAAAAAGTAAACAAAGATAAAAATTGAAATAGAATAGTGTATGAAGGAAAATTGGCAAGATGCATATAATATACTTGAAAACGGCAGACAAAAATACACAGAAAAACCGTGTCAAACACCTATATATATGAATGTTGAAAATTTTAGATGTAAAAAATACAAACAAGTTGAAATTTGACGAGTTTTAATTAAATAACAAGTATGTCTTTTTAGGGATTGAAGCCAAATATGGAGAGTTATAATAAACAATTAAAGACTTTCAGGTTATAGTTTTCTTTTAGTTTTAAAAAAAATTAAAAAAAAATCACTCTTAATAAAAGCTTAAAAGGTAAATACATAGAAATCAGTTTTGTTTTATTCATAACCCAAAAGTCTTTAATTGTTTATTATCAGTGTGTCACCATTTGCCAATTTCATTCCTAAAAAGACATAATTGTTATTTTTAATTAAAACTTATTTGGCAATTTCAATTCCTTAAAACACATTAGTATATTTAATCAAAAATGTTGTGCAATAGCATCCTTTCAAAAGGTTTTTGGTCTCCACTTAGTTCAACCTTAAACAGGTTTCAAGAATATTTTATTTGTATTTTTTTTTATTTATTAATTTTATTTCTTCATTTTTAGTTAATTTTTTAAGCTGTTTATCTAAAGTTACAATTATCTCAGTATATCTAAATTTACTATGCTTCACCGATTTTTATTCCGATTTTTTATTTTCTGGTAATAAATTATTCCTTGTACTATATTCACTTATCAACATATATGCTTCAGCAGCACAGGGGCGCTTTTTCGCCCCCCCCCCCAATAATTTTCAATTGTCTGAATTATATATCTTTTTTATAGTATTTATTGGACTTGTTTGTTTTCTGAGTATATTTTCAATATTACTTTTCTTGTTTTAAAGTTAAGTCTTAGAATGAATATTTAAAATCTATTTTTTCCAATCTATTCTTTTATAATAAACTTTGAACATTATAAAAAAAAGCCCTCCCCCCTCTCTTCACAATTTTGAGGATGTGTGCCCCTGCTTCAGCAATCCGCATTCCTGTTTTATAAATAATAATTAACTAACTAACTACCTAATTGATTGTTTTATTTTTTACAAACAATAACGAAACTTCAGTTTCACCAAATACCCTTGGACAAAAAGTCCCGGGACCGTTTACTATGACAAAGTAGTGATTATCTGTGAAGAGTATAGCGTGAACATTAATGCTTCTCAGTTAAAGCGTATTTTGAATCATAAACATCTTTTCATACTTACCTTGTAATCCTGGTAAGCCATCTTTTCCGGGTACACCTGGTGCACCAGGCATTCCGTCATTTCCAGAGGATCCAGGTGCTCCTGGGTATCCTGGCTCGCCCTTTGTTCCAGGAATTCCAGGCAATCCATTATTTCCTCGTTCGCCCTTTCGAGCAAGCTGGCACGGCATACCTATGCATTTTATCAACATATATTTTAAATCTAACGAAAAAAAGGAAGAGTACCGGGAAGGCCGGATTCTCCAGGTGCGCCTGGCAGGCCAGGATAGCCATATCCTGCTTCTCCAGCTTCTCCTTTAAGTCCTGGCATCCCAGGCATTCCATCTTTTCCAGGAAATCCTATAAAAAAATCGATAAATGAGTTAACCAAGCGTTAAAGCTGCTGTTAGTTAGTACTCACTCTATATTATATATTTAAAGTCATGTTTTTTGTCAGGATAGAGGGACCCGCAAACACTTTGATTTAATTAGTTAAAAAAAATTAAATAAATTTCTTTTAACCAATCAAATTACGCTAGATCCAAACACAATTATTTTGCGTATCAAGCTTATTCCTTTAGATATAATATAGATACGAGCAATTTAAATTCAACCCATTTCATCCCAGAAAATTGGATGATATTAATTTGATATAAAAGTGCCTTAGAATCAAGAAATCATTTGCTCCCGGTAAAACTTACAAAGAGAACAAATAAAAGAAAAAATTAAAATATTTGATTGCTGCACTCTTTATCCAGAAAGTTCTTTCAAATACAAAGAGTTGTGAAATTGACAGAAGCGAAAGTAGTGTGTATCATGGTGATGGAGTTGTTATTTATTAGTTTCTTATGTGTACGCGGTGCGAGAACAAATGATGGGAATTGGGTGGTGAATAATTGTATTCTTATACGGTGTTTGGACTTCTTCCAAGGTATTTGTATGTTGTTTAAATGTATCGTCTTTGTGTCTGGGTTTATTTTAGCTTTAACATTCCATAATTTTGCCTAATAATGAATCATAAAAATAAATAAATAAAGTTTCGTTGGATGCACCGTTTGTGATTTTAATGTCATCCAAAGTAAAATGCAAGAAATGGAGATAAGTGATAAACTCAGTAATAGCTTGATCTTTTTTGATTATTTCATTCATCAATTTTAGCTTTTTGGAAAATGTCGTACGAAGAAAAACACGAAATAGGGTACGGGGAATGAGTATTGCAATATTTGTCAGGAAAGTTCATACTTGCTGCCTTTGCCCACTGGTTTCGGTCATATTTTATGTGGAAAACGGATCTGCGATAAAATGAATGCATTATGAACAGGAATTAATTGTTTGCTACTTCCAGTCAAAATATTCAAATGGGATCAAACATGATGACACCATACTTGCGCAGATTTGTAAAAAAATATTGGCGAATACCTGGATCTCCCTTTTCTCCTGGAACTCCATCCAACCCTGGAAGACCTGGAAATCCAGCTTCTCCCTTCAACCCAGGCATTCCTGGTAAACCCGATTCTCCAGGAGGTCCGGCAAGCATATTCGAAGCCCCAGGTAAACCAGAATTTCCCTAAAAAGCAAATTTTAGTTAAAATTTAAAATTCTTAAATGCTAAATTAGAAAAGCAAGAAAAGAACCTTTTCGCCTGGAAATCCATTATATCCTGGATCTCCTTTAGGACCGGGTAAGCCTGGCAAGCCATCGATACCATCTTTTCCTGGTTGTCCAGGATAACCTTCTCTACCAGGCATTCCTGGTTGTCCATATTTAACTTCTCCTGACGGCCCATCAATACCTGGCAGTCCATCTAATCCAGGAAGACCTGGTGCTCCAGGCGGGCCTACGACATCAGAAGTTATTTGCGCAAATTGATTTAAAGATTTTATTTTTCAAACCTGGATTGCCATCAAACCCACCGTCTCCCTTTTCACCAGGAAGTCCAGGCGGTCCCCGTAATCTTTCAACGTCGTCCAATCTAGCAGGCATGCCAGCAGGGCCTAAGATACGATTTAATAATAATATAGCAGATCTTATCTAAACTTTATTTATTTATTTATTAATAAAAGCAAGGAATAACTTAAATGTAGTCTGTACAATGTTGTTAATTGTTAAAAATGGACGATTTAATTTCAACCTAGTTGTTGAAGACTGAGAAATTATAAATTTAACAATGTAGCTGAGATACGCTGAAAATACTTGGGATTGATTTATTAAGGAACAAAAAATTGCAAAATATATTTGATGTATTAAAATTGCTTCTAAATAAAGACTTTATAGCATTTTTTCTTTCCCCAGTTTATTTAAGGCTTTAAATATGAAGTTCAAAAAATATGAAAATTGTTGTGCTTTTTATTTAGCCAAAATATTTTATTTTAAAATGTATAAAATAATGAAGTTATAATTTTTGATTTAGTTCAAAAAATGGCAATTCTAAGATTAATGGTTCATGAGATGAAAAGTCTGCCGATATATCATAAACGCTGCAAATAACGTATTTTCTTTCAACATTCATATATGAAAGTTTTTTTTAATAAAATTCGTCAGCTTCAAGTACATAAAAACCCATTGAAAATGTAGGCTGCAAATTAGTCTTTAAAAGGGTTAAAAGTTTTACGTTCAGTTGATTCAGATAAGAAAAATACTTATTTCAATTTTAATCTGTAATGGTAAATAAACATTCAATATTTAGTAACAAAAATCTATCGCCATCTTGAATCTTTCTAAATCAAAAAATGAATTAGATTTATTTTTAATATGTTTACACTTTTGTAAATGAATATTCCAAAAAAACCATTTTAGAAATTTTATCTTATTAACGTGCTATTTTAATTTTAGTAGCAACACAAATCAGTTAAATTCATGGCCTTCGTTAAAGGGGGCAAGCCCTACCTCTACCAACCATTGCCCCATTTTACGTTTTTAAGGATTGTTCATAATCAGCTATTCTTCAAGAATCTTAGTCTTTTTTCAAGTTTTGTTTTTTCGGTTTGTAAAATTCGCTATGAATTTGGTGAACTTATCAACATAATTTTTGTAAAACTACGCGATTTGTAGAAAATAAGGTAACTTGCGAGCTTTTCTATATCAAGCATTGCGACAGATAAGCAAAATATATTTTGTTTTAAATATAACGCTTTTATTTATGGAGTAGGGTTTAACTTTCAAGAAAATCCTCTCTATGTGGAATTTTTTCTTGACAGAATCTTAAGCATTCATTATATATCATAAACTGTTCTCTTTGTTAAATATAGACAATGAGTTATTTTTATAGTAGATACATACATAACACTAAATATTTTTAAAACTGCAAAATATTGTAATATTTTAAGTTTGTTAATTCTGTAACTTTACGCAAAATTTAGAATAAAGATCGAAACTTTTATTCAAAATTTTGAGGAAACGGAATAAAGTAAATCAGAAAGAGTAGTAAATTTTTTCAATAAGATTTTTAATAAGACTTTGAATGATTCCTGATTCCGATTCACAGGATATATGTATTTTTTTCTATGATAAAGCAATTTTCTAATTTTTTAGCATAAATTTTACTAAAAATATTTTTACTTTTAACTAAATTTAAAACAGGGCGTTATAATCTTAAAAATAACAAATATTTGTCCCCTTTTCGATATTTTGAAAGCAAAACAAATTCTTTCGGAGGAAGCAAAAGTAGCAAGAACTGGAATGTGAAGTGTGTGAAATACCTCGCAAGCCAACGGGACCAGGAGGACCATCTAAACCTCTTTCGCCTTTTTCACCAAATCCAGTTTCTCCCGGATATCCATATCCAGGTTCTCCTATTTCTCCTTTCAATCCAGGAAGTCCAGACATACCATCTTTTCCGGGTAATCCAGAGTAGCCTCTTTCACCCTGAAATGTTCATAAATTTACAAAAGGAAGGGACAACTAAAACTTGAGCAAATGCGCCCAAAACTTTTAAATTTTTTTTACAAAAAAAATAAGTATTAGACCAATAATAAAATTTCAATAAACTTCGATTCCAAATCTTAAAAATCCAAATCTGACTCCAAATATAATTAAAATATTTAAAGGAATTTATATTTCCGGCGTCAACTAAAGAACGCCCACTAGATATGCTTACAACGAAGAAATTTTTTTACCATAGTACTAACCTGGTGATTATATAATATTAAGAAATTATAAATGAGACAGTTTTTTGAGGGAGGATAAAATCAACCCTCCTGAGATCCAGGTTTATGAAAAGTAATCGTTGTCTATCTTTTTCAATGGGGCATTATAAATGTTAGCGCAGACCATTTTATTTTATCAGAGAAGAAAATGTTCCCATTGGTACTGAAATGGTTGAAGAATTTTAGGGATGATTTATTATATAAAAAAACATTTTCTTACTTTGTCTCCAGATAGTCCTGGCAGGCCTGGATTTCCGGGCATTCCATCTTGTCCATTTAAGCCAGGCAATCCGGGTTCTCCTGGGAATCCAACATCACCCTTCTCGCCCATCACCCCTAAATTGAGGTCATGGCTGAAAAGAACTTCTCCTTTCTCGCCTTTTTGACCAGGTAAACCAGAAATACCATCAAGTCCAGGTGTACCCTAAAGAGATATTGATTAAATAGGCGTGCTTGACAAAAGATTATATTTACCGGTAGTCCATCAAGACCAGGAACTCCAGGAAAACCCAAATCACCTTTTATACCGGGCAAACCTCTGAATCCTTGAGGACCTGGTTGTCCGGGAAGACCTACATTTTGATTTTCGATAGTAATTATATTAGTCTAGGATATTGCTTATTAATTACCAGATAATCCAAGTTCTCCTCTTTCACCTGGTAAACCAGGAAGTCCATCAAGACAAGAGCGACACGGAGTTCCTTTTTCGCCTTTACTTCCTAATTGTCCTGGAATTCCATCTAAGCCGGGTATTCCAGGATCTCCTGGTGGTCCAGTCATACCTGGAGGGCCGGGAGAACCAATTAATCCACGGCCTGAACCAGGAAGGCCAGGCAATCCTACATTGGAGTAAGCAGTAGAATTGAAATTAAAATACTTCATAAAAGTGCAAACCTGCTGGACCAGGATCTCCGCGATATCCGGGAAGTCCAGGCAAGCCATCCTTTCCTGGAAAACCCTCAGGACCAGAAGGCCCCTGGATTGAAGCTCCCATTGGCCCCATCTCTCCCTTCTGTCCTTGTAAGCCTGGAAGTCCGGGCGCTCCTACAGGACCGTGAAGACCAGGTAAGCCTTAAATGAAGAAAAATTATGGGTTGCTTTGAAATTTCAAGTCGTTTGATGCTTTACCATCTTCTCCAGGATCTCCTCTTATACTCAGTCCAGGTAATCCTTGAGGACCCGGCAAGCCATCTCTTCCAGGAGGTCCTGGTGGCCCTTGCATGCCAGGAGTTCCAGATAATCCATCTAGACCTGAAAAAAATATAATTTAATATTCAGAACAAAAATTTTAGCAATTCAAAATGGATTCAAAAATATTTGTATTTTTAGACGTTTCCCAAACTTCTCCTTGTCAACGCCCTTCTTCCTCGCCCTTACACGACATTATTTGAAAGAAAGGCTTCCTTACACGAGATAAAAAGCGCCTTACTTATTACAGAATATCATTTCTTTTGAAATAAAAATCCATAGAAAAGTTAAAAAGGAATATAATGGTTAAGTATAATGACAAAATTGAGTTTTCCCCAACATTTTATCTAATTTTACTTACAGCAATAAATAGATTTAGTACCATAAAATTTAGCCAATTACTAACACTGGGAAGGATTTTTTATATTCAAAATTATATTAATTTAACAATTAAATTATTATCCAAACAAGGAAAAATGTAATACATAAATAATACAGTAAAATATCAATATCTCGAACATGGGATATCTCGAAGCCCCTTTTATGTCGAAGTGAATAGCCAGTACGGAATTTATCCTCTATATTATAAATGAAAATAAGTTTTGTTATCTCGAATACGGTTATCTCAAATACCTCGCTTATCTCGAAACAAATTTATGGTCCCGAACTCAAATTTTGCCCCGGTTATCTCGAAATAAAATCTTTTTTTGCTAAACTTATCTCTTTTTTCAATCTCACTACTTAGAGGACATCACACCATCATGTATAATTAAATATCCTATAACACTTGCACTAGCATTACGAACTGTTTTATTCGTTTATTGAGAGATCACTTGTTGTTGACTGATTGATTTGAAATTAAGACAGCTTACAAAATAAAAGAAAGCACACATAAACACACGTTGCATAATGTTAGTAATATAATTTTGCGTGACATGTTTAAAATGGTTCACAAAAGAAAGGGAAGAAAATACACCAGTTTCTGGTCCACTTTTAATTGCTAAAGCACAAAGTTTTGCTTCACAGCTTGGTGAAAATTTCAAATGTACAAATGGGTGGCTCGAACGTTGGAGGGCCATATTACATTTAGACGATTGTGTGGAGAATCAAAAAGTGTGAATGAAAATACAGCTGTTAACAAAGCGTGCTCATCTACTCTACAGACAATTTTAGAAGAATACAATCCCTGTGACATTTTTAATGCTGATGAAACTGGGTTATTTTTTCGATTATTACCTGAAAAAATCCTTGAGTTCAAAGGGTCAAAATGTCATAGTGGTAAAAAATCTAAAGAGAGGCTAACTGTTTTAGTTTGTGTTAATATGTTGGTTTAAGAAAAATTGTCTCTTGTTATTGGAAAATCAAAGAATCTACAATGTTTCAAAAACTCTTCCTACTTCTTACTACGCAAACAGAAAGGCATGGATTACAAGCGAAATTTTTACTGCTTGGTTGAAAAAACTTGTCAAAAAGTTTTTTAATCAAAAAAGAAAAGTCAAGATTTTTCTGATAGTGGGAAGGAAGACATAGATGTCATCCATTTAGAACCGTCTCATTCATGCTTGGCAATTGAAGATTATACTCGAATCGATGAGAATCTCATGACTGCTGAATCCAACACAGACAAAGTCATTGTGGAAAAAATCATTGAGGAAAGAAAATTAGAAATGGGAGAAAACGAAGAGAATGAAGAAGGTGAAGAAGATAATGATGTTAAGGATTAGATTTATCGAAGAAAAATCCTACATTATCACAAGTTAACGATGCAATGGAAATCATTCAAAACTGGATTGAAATGTCTGAGAATATGGAAGATATTATACCAAGCTATCAGAAGATCCTCCATCGAATAATGTCTGTTGAAGTGGAGGCATTTAAGCTCAAACAAAGTCACATCACCAATTTTTTTACTGGTTGTGGAAGTAATAACACTTTATAACTTTAAAAAAATTTTTTTGGAAGCTTTAAACACTTTATATATTCAAAATTAGAAATAATTTTAAAATTTTGGTATCATTAAATTTGTTTTTTTAAATATATTTCATAAAAAAAATTAAAAAATTTTCTCAAAACTTTTTTTTCTCAAAGATTTTTCTCATTACAATTTGATGTTTTATACTTAGTATGCTTCAAGAGAAAAATACTTCAAATACTGATATCTCGAACACCTGGATATCTCGAAGTATTTTGTTAGTCCCTTGAAGTTCGAGATACCGAGGTTTTACTGTACTTGTTATTGGTAACTGTTCACAGGGTCCCTAAGAATTTCAAAACTCGTTTGGGAGCACCGGTATATGTGTCAGTGGTGATACGTGACGTTTTATCATAGGCATACTATTAAAGGTACGTCCGAAATTTTATTATGAAAAAGTTAAATATATCTCTCTTCCCCCCCTTCTCCAACCTAAAATTTTTATTATTAAAAAAACTAAAAGAAATTTCACTAAGAAATTTTTATTATGAAAAAGGTAAACAAAAAAATAGTTAGTTATTTGGATAGTTAAATAAAAAAAATAACATTTTAAATGGTAACCAATAAGTACCAAAATTTTAGTAATAAGTACTAATAATAATATTTTTATTCATCTTTTCCATAATAAAAAATTCTTAGTGAAATTTCTTTTAGTTTTTTTAATAATAAAAATTTTAGGTTGGAGAAGGAAGTAGAGAGATAACCAATAAGTACCCATTTAGCAAAATGTTTGTTATGCTTTTCTAATAGCACTCATTTTTTCCTAAATAAACTATTTCGTGGAGTGATTGTAACGATAGATATTTTGGCAAAAGACATTTGGGCAACGGACATTTTGCCAAAAAAACATTTTAACAAACGGACATCTGGACAAACTATAATTTTACTAAACATACATTTGGCGGAAATTTTTTTTTACCAAACAGATATTTGGCCTAAATGCATTAATTTATAAAGTATTATTATTATTATTATTATTATTATCTAACACCACATTTAATTGAACAATGGCACATGTACAATGTTCTTTCAGTCAAATGTCCGAGTGTCATTGTTCTCTTATCCTTCCTTTTGTAATAAAAAATATATGATAAATTTAGTTGAAAAAAAATCTTTTATAAAATGAAAGCTTTAAATATAAGGTTTCCAAATATTTGTATTTAGTCACAAAATTTCAGCACATACAGGAATTATATGGAGGGTTCGAAGCAAAAAAAACCTTGCTTCCTTTAATAAGCATCAACAGAAAAGCTAAAACATGCATAGTAACTATATGAGGAGTTGGAAGCAAACATTAGATTGCTTCGGTTTGTTTGAATTCCTTCAATATTTCTTACATATTCACAACAAATCTGAAATTGAAAGCAAGGATTGAACTGGTCGTATTCTTTCTATGTTTTCATCATACACTAAGCATTAACAAAATAAATGAAGTAGAATTTTTAGAGCAGTTAAATAAATATTTTGAACTAATTTTTCTTTTAATTAATTATATTAATTTACATATTTTTGGACACCCTTCTAAAAAAAAGTTCTCGAGTCAATGCCAAAATTAAAGTTGGCTTACCCGGTAATCCAGGAGGTCCATGTGAACCTGGCTCACCAGGAAAGCCAGGAGGTCCAGGAATAAAATCGCCATTGCTAATGCCTTGTCCAGGTGGACCCTAAAAAATTTGGATGAAAGAAGTACAAGGACTTGTGATAAAGGAAAAATTACCATCATTCCAGGAACACCAGGTGGACCTTCAAATCCTCTATCTCCTTTGGGTCCCTAAATACGCGAACGTAAAAGGTTTATTAGCTATAGCTTATTACTTGATTAAATTTTTACATCTTGTCCATAAGTTCCAGGAAGTCCCGGAAAGCCACTATCTCCTTTGATGCCTGTTTGACCTTTTTCACCAATTGGGCCATCAGGACCTCTCTTTCCCTAAGATAAAATGGATGAATATAAATATTATTTAAAAGTACAGAAATGATTTAGTCGTGTGGATATATGGAGTAACAATGCAACAACCGATATTAGTGAGAAAATTTAAACAGTTTTACTGTTTGATTACAAATATAAAGATTTTCAAATATTTTCTCTATTGCAAAATATAGTTTACTAATTATTGTAGTTTTTGGATTCAAGGAATTCAAGAAATTTTTTGGAACTACTTTTTCGATACTCTTTGTTAAATATGCTTAAATTTAAAAGAAAAATTCAAATTGATTTTGCAAAATAAATTTAAAAAAAAAAGGTTGCAAAAAATAGTTGAGAGCATCTTCAGGCTTAAGCAAGTTCTTAAGCGGCTAAATATTGTTCGTATGAACTTTTCGAAAAAATCATAGTTTGTTGCATAAATAAAAGCATAGTTGCAAAAATGAACACTGTGGAACATCGTTTTACAACCTAACCCATTTTTTTATTCAATGAAAATAGTTTTTTCTATTTAAATTAACCGATTACTTATTAACACAAAAGAAAACACAAATAAAAGATTTTTCTTTGGTTTAAACTCCCTATATGCAGTGGTTTTCATCTTGCGTCATACCCTTGAGAAGATATCTGCTGACGTATTGAATCATGCGTTGTGCTTTGTAGAAAACAGGAGAATCGTTTTTGATCAACTTGTTAACCAAACCAATGCTGTTCTGTTCGATGGACCCTGCACTTAGATTTCTGCGTGTCCACTGAAGTAGAGTATGGCTGTAATCAATACTAATAATTCTGCAATATGGACTTTTGCTTCCATACTACTTTTAAAGAGATAACGGCTATTTGTGCATCTGTGTAAACGTTCATTGCTAGAGTAAAGGAGGCCATGTTCATATATGAACAGTTATATACGTCTTTCCATAAGTCCCTATTGATCTGTTTAGTCTTTAATGTTTGAAAGAGAGAACACAATCTTTTTAAGCTTTTTTGAAGTATCCTCTTGAAAAAATAATAATCTTTTGGATAACCCTAAATTAACTAAAGAACCGATTTCACTGGATGTGAGATTGATTCAGTCCTGTTAACCTTGATATTACTGTTTACAAGGAACGAGATGAACGATTCATAAGCAAACTTACATCCTAAAAAGGATGTTAGAAAAGTAGATCTCAACTTACAAACAATTTTGAATTAAACCAGTAGCAAAAAGCGGCATCCATACGTAGCCTATCAAAGATAAAAACTGTGTGACCAACTTTGAAAGCAAAACATGATCTTATGCGAAGTGTATATTTAACACAAAGCATATCTTGTAAATCAAATTTTTCTGCCCCAAAGAAGTCCTATTGATCAAGGCAGAAGATGAATTCATTTTCGGATATTAAAAAAACTTGCAAAACTATGCAAACAACTCTAACAGAATTTTTCTTATATACTAATTCTTCCTAATTCTTGCGACATAGTACCTTCAAAAAATGTTTTTATATTTTCTAAGCCCTCTCTATAACGGGCACTACTCAAATACGGTTAGAAATAAACTGTCACTTAACCGTATTAGATAAGTATATACACATTGTTTTTCCAAATTATAAATATACTGTGATAAAAAGTCGAATAAAAAATTAGATGATTACATGCAGTAGCGTAGCCAGGGATTTATATTTGGAGTGGGTAAGTAGAGCTCTACCGTGTATGTTTATTTGCCTACAGGCTTGGTCTAAATTTAAAGCATAAAATACTTCTTATAACTCTCCCACTCGTTGTGCTTATCAGCTCCTTTATCTACTTGTCTCTTTCTATTTCTTTGATAACATTTGTGATTTTATCGTGGTTAATATTTCTCATCTTCGTTTCTCATACCAAAAGGTAATTTTTTATGGCAAATTTGCTTTCTTATTACTGGTAGATCTTTTAACAAAATTAAACAATTTGATCGCCACCGTCAATCATATCAATAATTTTTCTAAATTTCCGTTTCATTTGCTTTGTATTGTTGGCATAAGCGGATTGTGAAAAATAAATTCATTATTTCTTTTTTTAAATCCTAAATTTAAATCTTTTGATGATGGGGCTGATAACTTAGATAGAAGGGCCCGGTCCCAAACGCCCATAGCTGGCTAAGTGGTTGATTACATATATACCTTTATTTTAAATAGTGTTGAAGTCTGCGGGATTATTGAAGCTTAGTATAAAAAAAATAAAATGACCATTTTTTGAAAAAAGGTGTCGTATACTAAATTGTTGGGTTACGGATCGAATTAAAAAATCATCACTGTATATAAAAAATAATGAAATTAATTATCCATTTTTAACAGATTTTCAAAAACAAAAAGACAATCTTAGAAAGATTTTCCTTAACATAGGAGAAACCAAGTTGATTGAATGTGTGTAGACTAAAAACCTTGTACGACTTGCTTGATTACAGATAAATTAATAACAAATAAAAACTATTTATAACTTAAATTTTAATATCATAAAAAATTCTTAGATTTAGGTTAACTATCTTTAAAAAAACAACAATTTAGATGATCTTTCAACAAAAAGCTGATACTTTTTGAATATTTTTAAACTTTATTTGTGCTTACCTTTAAATCGACCAACTACTTCCCTCCAAAGCTAACTAATTGAATAACTAACTATTTGTTTGATTGATTGATTGATTGATAAACGAACTAGGCAATCTATTACTTAATTTTATAGTAAGTTACCCCGTCATCCGTTGACCAAACAGATATTTGCCTATAGACAGCATTGAAAGTGAATCACATTTAGATGCATAATGAAATAATTTCAAAATTTTATCATTACTAAAAAAGAAACATGAAAACAGGTAATAAATATAATGTACATTTGTTGTTCACCAAATCATCCTTCAAAATTAACACTTTCAAAAATCTAAGTATATTTTTGGAAATTTATTTATTTACTTAATCTTTTATTTTTTAAGTAACATTAATTATTCAGTATTTTGTTTAATTAGTGTAATTAAATATTTCTTTGTAAAAATATGAGAATAATTCATTTTTAAATATTGAAAAAAACTATAAATATAGGAAAGAAAATTAAGGGATGTGAATGTCTACAAAATGGATGCTAAAAAGGAGAATTAATATTCATGGGATGATTTAAGCATGGAATGATTTTTATTTTCTCTTATATTTTATGTGTTAAAAAAGTTGTAATCGATATTTTAAAATAAGAATGCGAGTGTAGACAAAAGGTATAATTAAGTTCAAAATTGAATAAACAATGAAATATTGATTTTTTGTGTGAAATTTTGTCAATCTATCATGCATTATAGTTAAACCATACCTGTCAACCTAAATTTATTGAAACCTGTAAATTCTTGATTTTTTTGAAAAAAAATCTAAGCTAAGTTAATCTACATAATTCTATTTAATCTAAGAAATTTTGTTAAATGTAATTGACGATTTATTAGAATACTGCAAAATACAGATTTACTAGTTAACACAACAAAGTACTTAGTTAAACAAAAACAACGATTCAAAATGGAGATTCAAAGAACAAATGAATAATTTTTTTGCATTGTTATATGTTTTGGTTGCTTTCCTTTGCAGATTCAATTGATCATCCGGTCTCCAATTATGACAAAATTTTATATTCCTTTAATAAATATAAATAATTTTTCATATTTAAAAATATATTATTAAATTTTTTTTAATTTAAATTATAAAAATTTTTTAAAACCGCGAGATAAAAACTGGAGAGAGGGAAAACAACCAAAACCGGGAGTCTCCTGATATTACCAGGAGTTGACAGGTATAGTTTTATTGACACAGTAGGAAAGATTTTGGTTGTTTTTTATGGCCATATAACACGTGTTGCAGTAGATCCGTTATAACACGGGTTCGTAGCTTGGACACCGCCATCTGCGTTATAAATGATCTATCTACGGTGTATTTATTTCATAGTGTTGAAAACCAATTGACTTGAAAATATAAACAAATAAGCTCATGACTTTTCACAGAAAAAGACGCAAACTGTCCCAAATTTATATAATAAAAAAATTTTTGACACATAATTTTTACCCAAACTCAAGTTAAAAAGTTAAAGGAATATATTTTTAATTTAATATCTTTCTTATTTACGTCATTTTCTATATAAAAAGTTTCTAAAAAAATATTTTTATTTTTGATGGAAATACAAAAAAATGGAATTAATGGAATATATCTAAAAACAATGTTAATTACTTTTATAGTATAAAAAAAATTAATATTAAATTTCCTATATTTTCGACATTTTCAATAAAAAATAATGCAATTTATTATAAAATAACATTTTAATTTAATAAGTTATAAAATTCACCATTAATAGATATTTTATGATTTAAATTTATAGAATTTATTTTTCTTAAAAATATTCTTTTTAAACTTGTATAATATATATTTAAGTTTTTAAAATTTAATTTAGAGGAAATAATAAAATCAATTAGTTTTAAATTTTGTAAAAAAATGATTAAGTATCCCTATTTTCATATATTGGGTGACTTTGGGTGAAGTCATATCTGAGAAATAACTGAGGTGGTTGCATGTGCTCAGGGGGTAACTGTGACATGCATTTAAAACGTTATGAAAAAACTTACTCTTTTACCCGGAGATCCAGGTAGACCCTTTTCACCAAGCAAACCAGGCAAACCAGGGGCTCCCTAAATTGTGAGTGAGAATATTATAAAGCAAAAAAAACAAAAATAACACATTACATCTTTTCCAGGAAAGCCATCATAGCCACGTGGTCCAGAGTCACCTTTCTCGCCCTAATAAAAGGAGAATAGCAGTAATGATTTTAATTTTCAGAAAGTTGATTAAAACATCAAAAGGAAAGGCCTTACACGCCTTTAACCTCTTTCATGTCTTCGTAAGTTTAGCAGGAGTAGACGATTTCTGGATTTTCACGTATTTTTGTATCAAATGAAATTGATCAAAATAAGAAAAATAATAAAAATTTTATCCATCTTTTGACGTATCTTATTTTTAGAGATATGTTTAGTTTATATAAAATGTTAATTTTAGTGTAGTTAATTTTTGAGTCATTTTAACAATTTACTTAAAAATAAAAAAAAGGAATAATTTTCCATCCTTTAGTTAGAGTAAATATTAAAAAAGCAAACTAACTCATTTAGGACCAAAAAATGAAAATCCTCTGCTTTAGAAATTACATTAAAAATTGTAATTAAAAACTATTAGTCTTAAAAATTCTGATCCTTAACGGATTATAAAAAGACTTATTCCAACAATTTTATAAAAGGTTAGTTTTCCAACCCATAGAATGGGATTCTTTTTCGGGAAAAAATTAAATCATTTCCTAATGTCTGAATATTTTTTCTAGATATCTAAAATTTTTAGTATAAAAAGAAAAATTAAAACATACTATGTTTTTATGACAATTTGATTATAATCAAAAAAAATATAGGGAAAAACATTTTTACTTTTGTTCCTTTAGGACCAGGCAAACCTTGAATTATTTGTCCAATTGGTGGCTTATCTATACTCAGTGTTCCAGGTCTTCCAGGAAGTCCCATTGGACCATATTCGCCTTTTTGTCCTTTAGGTCCTTGAAATCCGGGACCCATTGGACCTTTATCACCTTTATGACCTATAGCTCCAGGCAGACCCTTAATGCAAAGATTTTATAGCAATTACAGGAGACAAGTAAAGTCAACTTACGGGCCGTCCCATGTCACCTTTTTCTCCAGGTGCGCCAGTGTAGCCAGTTTCACCAGGAAATCCCTAAATAGAAGATTTTTTGAATAAAAAATTCAACAATCTTGAGTACCTGATATTCAGATTATGGAAGTAAGCAAGTAAAAATGAACTTTTCACTTCAGCCGAATTCTTTGATAACTTGATTTCAATACACATCTATTGGTTGTCCCTCACTACGTGAACTGATTTAACACATGCATATTAAGGTTGTTTCAGGTTTAATTACAAATCAATGATAAATAGCCTAAAGATCCTAGAAAACAAATATAAATTAAGCCAGCATAAATTCCGACATTGCATCTATTTTTCCTAAATTTTGAGAAGTTTTGAAAATGATACAAGTGTGTGTGTGTGTTAAATACCAGTATTTCCGGTGTTGTTGCTAATTACCCTCAAAAAGGGAAAAATTATAATTTTAACGAAAGTTTAATTTGTGTAAATTAAAAAAAGTGGCAGAAAAGATAGAACGTTATCACAAAATAGAAATAACTTGTTTTTTAATTATTATTTCTGTAATATTTTAGGAAAGTTTTTTGGATCAAGAAAAAATTTTTTTTTAAATTAGATCCTTATATCGCTAAAAAAAGAAATATGCACTTTAACTCTATTTGTCACATTTATCGAGTATATAAAAAAACTACTTTTCCGCTTGATACAAAACATGTCTAACAAAAATTGTGTGAGATAACATATATACATGATTTTAATAAATTTCTAGTTATGATCAAGGGATTATGTGATTGTTCAGCTGTTTATAAAGAAAAGCCAATAAATACTTAGTGGCTGTTATGCCCGTTGCTACAACGCAGTAATATGAAGTATGATGTTGGTGTAATAGCGAAAGGCTAAATTTCTCACAGAACTTTAAAATATGAAGTATGACAGGAAGCGATCAGAGATATGCTATTTTGGTGACTCTATTTTTTTATCTTTAAATTTTAAGACATAAAAATGAGCCTAATATTCTGGTGTACTGTTCGCTTGGTGATGTGGACTTTCTTTTACTTCATACAATAAATTTCGTAAACAATGATCTCGTAACCACATTCAGGACAAAGATAATACAGATTCTGATAAGGTTTTATTTATCTCCGATGACTTTCATACCCAAAGAGAGAATCTCACCTTAAACTTAAGTCAGAACTTTTTTGTTGAATTTGAAAGCTAAACTCAATTTTAGACAATTTTGCATTTAATAGTTTGATGACGTTTATCGAAACATTATTTAAAGATTCTTTTTCGATTGTTATGGATTAATTAATAATTTCAATTTAACACAATAACATCAATTAAGCCAAATTAGAAATTTGCTTAATCAAATACTCTTTATGGGTTAGAAAATTGCACATTGATCACTTTGGTATGTTAAAAATTACTCAATTTCTTTAAATATACCGAGAAAACCTGTAGGTAGGTAGATCTCAAAGCACTTTCCAGCGTGTGCTGATATGCTTGCTAACCTAAGGCTAATAAAAGAGTATTCGGCAGTTGGATAAAATTGGAAAAAAAATTCATTTTTTGAAAATTAAAAAAAAATAATGCTGAAAAAATTGAAAAAGGAGGAGCAAAATTTTATTCACTTGGAAATTTTCAATCAATTTTCATTACTTTATTTTGCTCTATCATCTATGATAATTTTAATTGAGTTAAAAAGAATAAAAAATGACAGAAACTCAAATATATCCAACCTTTATATAAATATTAAAGGACCGGTTAATTAATTAATTAATTAATTAAGTTGTTTTGTGACGTTCGCACCCATCCTTTCGGATATCGTGGCCCGCCCGGAATGCTGAGTTCTCTTTAAGTTGAATGAGGACAAAAGAGAAAGAGAACTTACTGGTGCTCCATCTCGTCCAGGAATACCAGCATCTCCTTTTATTCCAACAGAGTTAATTCCCCCATATCCAGGCTCCCCCTAAAGAAAGTATTGGAAGTGAGCATTTTAAAGTAAGATCAAATTGAACGAATTTTACCGGTGGTCCAGCTGGTCCAGCATTTCCAGGCAAACCTGGCATGCCTGAAGGGCCATCTCTTCCAGAAAGGCCAGGTACTCCCTAAAAATAATATGTTTAAATGTTAGACAGTTTATATCATTTCATTGTTTAGGAAGACATCATATTGGTGATGATGATGACTTTATTGATACCAGTATTAATGATAATTTTTATTAATTATATTTTTATATTAAAAATAATAATAGTATTATATAAGCTATACGACACTTATGATAATCATTTTGCGGTTGAGTTTCATAATGAGGATGAGCTGGATGATGTCGTAGCGATTTTCATAGTGATGATGCGGTTAAGGCTGATGATGGCGATGTTAATAATAACGATGATGCTGAGGGTTAAGATCAGTCAGTATACTGAAAGGACTGGGTATCACGTTATCCTTAAAAAAATCTCAAACCCAACAAAATCTTTTATTTTTATATGGCTTTTCAGAACCACAACCTCAATAAGTGAGCACGAACATCGCAATAAGAAGGGGCATCTTCTCGATTTTGAGTCGCAAACACTAAAACGAGGCGATATGAAAAATGTAGCATTTTTTGTGCAAAAGATACTCTTAAGTTTTATGCCTAACTGTAGATAGCTGGATTAAATTGTGTGAAATTATAAATTAAAATTGTATGAAAGTTGACTGAATAGGTCAGTGGTTCTCATCAGGGAAGGAATTCCACCTTGGAGGGAATTTAACATATCATAGAGATGAGGGAGGACGAAAAATTTGAAACTACAAACAGACAGATTTTAACCGAGGAGATCAGAAGAGATAAAACTATGTTTAATAAGTATAAAAATCAAGGAGCATTTTTATTTGTTACTAAATGTGTATAATGTGTAATATTAAGGTTGTTTACAGTAGTCTTGTCAGAACACTGAAAAATTAGAAATATGAAAATTTTCGGTATTATAATAGGATTATTTTAAATGTAAACCTTCATAAAATGTTTTCAAAAGCAACTTTTAGGCAGATAATTTTGAGAAGAGCAAGATCAAAGGGCACGTGCGAGTAAAAGCGAAATTTATAAACTTTCGAGAAGGGTCATGTTTGACTAAAAAATCCCGTTCGCTTAAAATCCGTTGGAAAATTTTTGGTCTAAAAAATGCATAGAAGCCATAAAGCGAAAGTTAAATGTAGCCATGATGAAGATGGTAATTAGATGATATATGCAATCTAAAAATAAATAATCATTAAATTGTACGTCCGTTCCATTGCATCCATCGAGACCGGTAGGTCCTGCTGGACCTTCGAGACCAGGTAAGCCCTTAAAATTCAAGTATACATTTTTGCTAACAGAAAAAGAAAAGAATTGCGTTGCTTACTGGTATTCCAGGAACTCCTGTAAAGCCTGGCAGACCTGGCGCTCCCTAAACAAACAATTTAAAGGTTTAAAAATGGGTTCAGTCTTTGAAATATATAAGCTTTATTCTTCGAAACCTAAACAATTAATGTATCAGAATTTTAATTATCAAAAAGATGTCCTGTCTTGAAGAATCCCATTATAGACAAGCATGATATCTAACAAAATTATGGTTAAAATAACAAATCAATACCGAGACCTTTATGAAGTTGCAATATAAATTTATTAATATTGCCTACATATAATCTGCTAGCCAGGTTTTCCACACACATATATATGCAATAAATACAAAAAGGGCACTTGATATCAGAAATTTTGTCAAAAAATTTTTTATTATCAAATACCATGATAAAATGGATAAAATAAAAATAAATAATGTGACAATTTTTCAATTTGCAACATAAAAAAATATTTTGCATAAAAGATAAAAAAATTAATTTTAATCAGTTCTTTAATTCATCTAATTATATTGTATGGATATATTTGATACATTTTATCTTTTAAGCGGAGGGGGTAAACAAATGCCAAAATTTGTTTTGTGACATTTTATCTTAATACTTAATATACATATTAAAAAACCTAGAATAGGTTTTGATAAAATTTAGGGCCAGTTTGTAAAAAAAGTTAAAGAAGTTTTAAAAAATTATCTAATATACTTTTTATATATTTATTAGCTTTAATATTTTTAAACAAACATAACTAACCTGAAGGAAATATAACACTAATTAACTAGACAGATTTATTTAATTATAATTAAAAATATGTGAAATTAACAGTCACATTTATTGTAAGCGCCATATAAATGTAGATATTTGACTTACTCTTAATCCTTTAGGCCCAATAGCACCATGATATCCCAGTTCTCCTTTTTGACCCTTAGGACCCATTGGCCCTTCAACGCCAATAAAACCGGGTAAACCAGTCAGACCTTGTAATCCAGGAAGTCCAGGAGGACCCTAAAAAGTATGAATTTCACAGAACTGCTCTAGATCCATCTGAAAATGAAAGCTTACGTGTGATCCTTTTTCGCCAAAGCAACGGCATGAGCCTCGCGATTCATACATAGTCCCATCTTTAGCTTGATAGCAGCCTTGACAAACCTGAAAAAAGATTGTACATGGTAGTGATAGGTAATTTGAAGAAGCAAACGCCCTTCTTGCAGATAACTACGGCAACAGCAAGGTCAATAAAGTTAATAAGTCAGAGGGCTAACGTTAAAAATTAAATGTTACAAAAAAATGTAAAGAATTTTTTTACACACTTCATTTCGTCATCACTTTCAACTGATGCAGACAATTTCTTCCTTAATGGTACTTTCATGTCTAACCATTTGAGGACCGGTGGAAAGATGGTGTCCCAAAAAATGAAGATCGTCTTCTTTAAGTATATAAAATTGCATTGGAAAATAAAGGAGACGATTAGTCTTCAAAATCCGGGTCCTCAAAGGGCATAATTAATCTCGTTTACTTTTTCTAGGATGAAATGGGTTGGTCAATCACGAAGTCATTTTAATAAATCAAGCAATACAAATAATTTAATGAAGTTATTTGTGTCTAAAATATTGATATATTGAATTGATAAATTCCATATTCTCATAGCTACCCTCTTCTTTTGGTAAACTTCTCAGTTTTAAGACTTGGAGGATCAGAATTTGAAAACGAATCCTTTACTTTCTTATTCATTGGAATTTTATATATTTAAAGCAGACGCTTTTCATTGGACAATAATGTCACAGTGGTTATTAAGTCTGTAACATTCTAACTTCCTTTCTGCGTTTACTTGTATACTTTCATGGCCATAATAAAAATTGCTTATAATAAATATTTTAAAAAATGAATAAAATTTAATTTTGCGAAATTTAGCCAAGATTTTTAGGTTAAATTTTGGTTGCCGTACTGATCGTCAAAAATAGTTAGCAAAAAATTTATGTCACATATTTTAATATGATAACTTTCAATTCAATTCAATTCATTTATTTTTCAGCCAAACAAATGTGTATTCATTGTAAAATTCAAAATAAAATGTGATTACCTTTCAAAAACTAACTTTTCCAATGCCCTTTCATAAAACTCAAAGCAGGCGATTTTTATTTTATCGGACACTGGTATCCCATTAAGTCTGCAATCCAGGAACTGGAAGAAATAAAATTTAATCAATAAAAAAATTTGCAAACACCCTCCAAGAAACCCAGACATTATATAAGAATTCTAAAGAACAGGAAAGAAACCGACACGCCATGCGATAAAATTACAGATATTCATATTAGCATCCGCCATTTTATAGACTAAGGCTGAGTTGTGAAAACAAAAACTTTCTGATATTAATAACGCATATTTTGAAAATGAAATCAGTTAACTGCTCGAGAGGCGATTTTAAAAATTTTCGTATCCACATTTTATATACAAGTTATATGAAAAATAATTCATAAAATGTCTTCAAAAATGAAACTATTTTTATGATAGAGGTGTTAATTGTATGCTGGTGAAGGAGAAAATAAAACTAAACAAGATAAAATTCAAGCCAGGCTCAAATTTCTGTTGGGTAGAAAAGGCAATTCACGCACATGGAAATGAGATTAGCGGTCTGTCACCCGATCTCTGAACTAAATAATAAAATATCTGCATAGACATGCACGGAGATTTACCGAATCTAAAACACCATAGTAGAAAAACTAAGCATCATTATTAAATTGCGTCTATTTCATTACAATCTTTGCAATGTGCAAATTTTGGAATTTTGTTTGAAAGAATAAGATGCTTGATTTGAAAGTGGAGTTTGTTTATCAGATTGCGATAGGTTGATACACATGTTTACTTTGTTCCTACAAACTGTTTTTAATTAATACCACAAGCAAAAGAGATAAAGCTAATTAATGAGTGACATTGATTAAGAATGAATAAAGGAATCGCTTAATTAAAACCTTAAAATAACCATGGAAAGAGCAAATGATGGCAGAGAAAGGACGCGTTGTGATGAATGAAACATGATAAGCCGACTAAACTCTCTTACAAATAATAAAACTTCATCCTTCCGCCCCCTCTTGCAAACGAACAAATTGGAAAGGTATAAAAGCGCGAAGCAAGGCAACAACACGCATACATAACGGTTTTCTTTGTTACACGTCACCTAAAACTTGGCTCATGCGTTTTTACTTGGCAAAGCCAGGGAAATTGACGAAGAGGCAGGAGATGACTACATCTTTAGAAACTTGGCATTTTTCAAAAAGGAATTAAAGGAATCTTGGTTTATGAGCCTAATTCATTCCATCTGTTCTTGAACCGAATTATTTTTATCAATTTGAATTCATGTAAAATTCATTAACACTAACATAGATACCTTAATTATTAACATATACACTGTTTGCAAAATACATTTTTCAGGGCAACTTTTTAGACTCAAAAAATCCAGAATATTACATACAGAACAGGAACGCACATCGGCGGGCAGGGGACACCTTATGTGATTTTCATGGGATTTCGCTCCACCAATAATTTTGAATTTTTTAATTTTATATCTTTTTGTATCGTTAAGACTTGTTTGGCTTGCGAGTAGACTTTCCATATAACTTTACTTGTTTTACTGTTGAGTTTCAGACCCATATTCTTTTTAAATAATTTTAAAAATTATAAAAAAAAGAAGTTAAGCTCCAATAATTTTAAAGAAAACAAAACGCATAGCATATGGCAATCATATTATATTAAAAATGGAAAAAGATTCAATCAAAGCAAAGAGAAACAAAAGCTAAAAGTGCCCCAAATCAATTGTTCAAAATGCTAACATTCCTTCAGAATAAAAATAAAGATCCACACTAGCTTATGATAATAATCTATTTGTTTTATCAGTCTAGACAAAATGATTATCATGCATGATAAATTGAAAACAAAAGGATATTTCGAAGTAACAAGCAATGCAAAAATGGATACGATATTGCAAACTGTCCTATGATATTGTGAAATCTTGTAAACGAGAGCATGAAAGGAAAATAGGACTCATGTGAAAAGGTGAAGTCAAATAATAAATCTTTTCATTTCTCCGTCTCTAATATATCTATAAAAAGAGCGTTCCATTAGCGCTCCTTTCCGGGACCCGCGCATAATTTCGAGTGTGGATTTTCAAAACTTATTGTGGGCGGGACAGGTGTTGTTTCAATATTAATACAGCGGATTAACTTGTAAAGTTGTGGGTATTTGCGAATTGATTCTTAAAAAATTGTACAATTTATAGGATCTTCGTTCATTGCTCATATCCGTTCTAACATCAGCAAGTGCTGCTACATCACGCACATTGACACTTTTTACATCATCAAAGCTTCATTTGTTTCTTTAGATAAAGTTCATCTTTATTTCCATATACAATACGCTGCTATATTGAAGCAATTTTCCTACTCTTTCTGTTGTTAATGGCAATGTTTTATGTCTTATGGCAATAACTGGAGATAAGGAGCGTACTTTCAGTCTTGCTCACCATTTTATTTCTGCAAAACGGCTTCTATAAAAAGCCAAACGTCATTGATTTCTTATTTTAAAACAGAGCTATGAATAACAAAATTTTTTTTTTGAATCTATCAATGAAATTGAATCTATCACATAAATTCAATGTATAAAAACAGTAGCATTTAAATTATATAGTACTTCTTTGTCAAAATGAAATACATACGTGTTAAGTTGGGCGATAGAAAGTTCAAATTGAGGAAATTGTGAGTTGGTTGCCAGTTTTAAAATTTTAAGTGCGGTACGGGTTTAAATTTTTTTATTGCGGATGGGGGGGGGGAGGTGCAAAATGGGGAGGTAGAGAGGGTGTGGGCAAATTTTTACAACCCGCGCAGGGCTCTACTAATGAGCATTGAAAATCTAATATTTTTTTTAACCTTAGCTCTAGAGTTTTACTTCAAATTTTTATGTTTAAAAAAGAAAAATCAGTTTTGACTATTTTACGTCTTTTAATAAATAGAGTTACTTATATAAATACAGGCAATGAGCATATATTCAGTGTTATAATACTTTCGCGGGCCTTAAATTTTAGTTTAGAAATAAAATGTATTAATACACTTTAATACTCATGAACTATATTTTGATTTTTATTTTTTAACAACAATTTTGTAGTGAATAATCACAATAAAAAGATCAAATAATCTTTGAAAAATAGAAGAAAAAATCTATTCATCATGAAAAATGCAAAACATCACTCAAAAGGAACAGTTAAAATGATTCATTCTGACTTGACTCCACAGATATGAGATAACTCTGAAACAAAATCAATTTTCGCTAACTGTGTGAATGGCTGAAATATAGAAAATCTTCGCATCAGAATTTAAATACCAGAATCGATTCTTTTTAATGAAATTCCTCTTTTCACTACCTCTATTCGATTTTTGTAATATATCAGCAGAGAAAACGACTAAAACTGAATAGTTGAAAGAAAGGTGGCATAAGTAAATACAATTACAAGTAGGTTAACGAACACACCCATTTTATTGATTTAATATTTTTATCAACACAACAGGTTGTCTACGCTCCTCCATAAACAAAATTTGATTGAATCATTACTTCTTGGCTGCAATGCATTCCTGTCTCTCTTTATTATTTGATTTTCGCTTGATATTCATATTAAATATTATGCATACTTTTTTCAGAACCGATTTTGGAATACTTTTTGACTTTCTTCTCCAATGTTTATTTTTATCATAACATTTTCTAAACTGGAGATAAATTTTGGATTCCATTAGATATGCTCACTGCTCACACTCTTAACAAATTTATTAGACACACAACTTCTTCTTTTAAGCTTTTGTCCGAAAATCTGTTACACCAAATTTCCTTGCTACACAAGTACTCTTTTTTATTTAAAAAAAAAGTGGGAAAAAATTGAGCATAATTAGTTTGTTGAGAAAATAAAATTTTCATAAAGTTTCTTAATTTTTCAATGTCTTGCATTGAATTTTTGGATCTCATGATTACGTGCGCCAAAACTAAAACAATGAAAACACATGAATAGTACTCAAACTAGATATCACTCTTTCCTGATCACCAACATTTTTGTAGCTTCAATTACTTTTATAATTCATATAGGGAATGGAAAACAGAAAAAAAAAATGGCAAAATGCCTATATTGAATTGATGTATCTTTGAGTTGTGGAAATTTTTTAACTTTAAGGGTGACTGAATAAAATCGACGAAGGTTTACGAAGACCTCGACCTACGAAGGTTTACGAACAATTTTGGAGGGAAATTTTGACTGAGATTGCTCCAAAATGGGGCTTTTTACATTCTTTTTAATCGGTGTTTCTTTCTTCATTTTCCATGATGTTAGTAAGTATATATTTTAGTAATTTTAATTTTAGATGTTAGTAAGTATATATTTTAGTGTATTTTAGTTAAAATTTTGTATATCATATTTACTGCTGATAATTTACACTAAAATAAGAAAAATCTTCTGAGTTTACGAACATTTCGCGTAACGAACTGCTTTTCGGAAGGAATTAAGTTCGTAAATCAAGCTTCCACTGCTGGTTTCTTATAAACTAGTTCTTTTATTCAATTAAATTTTATTGTTTTTTAAAAAGGATTTAATCATCTCAAGTCTCAAAGATTTTATTTTATTGATTAATTTCCATATTTTTGTTTTCATATGCCTCATACACAGTAGTAGTGTAGTCAGAGAATTTTAAAGCAAAATTTTTAAAGGGCGCCAAAATGCTATTATTCATATCTTTTCTCAGATCAATAGAGTGAAGAAATTGTGTAAGAGGAAATAGCGTAGAATGGAGTCTAGACACATTACTTCAACCCCCTCCCCATAGACAATTTACTCGCGTGGACAACTATTAGCATGGATATTTTCGCCCTATGTATAAATAAGAGTTTTCTTCACTAAACTAACTGCTTACCTCTTAAACTAATTAACAAATTGATTTTTAATTAATTAACTAACCAAGGCTTACGTATCTATCAACTAATAGAGGAATGGCAATAGGCGAAACAGCGCTGCCCCATCTCTTCTGTATAAAGATAAGCCCACGCTGTATCCTCCGAAAAATTTCTATTTCCCCTAAGAAAATTTTTTAACTCCCAAAAAATGGGCCATAAAATAATTTAGGATACAGGTCAATTAGGACTCCAAATATATTTATATTAATATTGCCTTGAGACCTAATTGTCCCTAGGAGGAATTGTATAAAGGCGTTCCTGGACCAAAATATTGATACACGCTTAAAAATATTTAGGCAACCCTAATTTAAATTCTTATCTACGCCACTGCCCGCCCACCAACTACTTTATTTATAAGGTAATAAGTAAGTTTAGTCAGTTGGTCTAGGTTATAAGTTGGCCAATTAGTCGTTTAGTTAGTGAAGTAGTTAGTTTTAGCTTAGACAATTCTAATATTAACCACGGAGGGTAAATGTGCATAAGGGTAATTGTCATTGCTGGGTTAACCCACTAGTACTAAATGGGTTAAGCTCTTGCTACGGTTGGAATCACTCATTTATATTTCAATTATAAAAAATATTAAACGTGTTTAACTTAGTTTTGTTAATTAAATAAACATTAATTAAAATAACAAGGTGGCTAATTAAATCAACTAGACTTACAGGTATTTAATTCACTTGATTAATTCAAAAAACAATTAACAAAAATTTGTGATAGGATTATGAAAGTAGACTTAGATTGTAAAAAATATTAGCGATGAAGTGTTGCTTACCTTTGAATCAACGAGACTAATGAAGGATATGAGAAGTAAAAGAGATCCAAAGGTAAGATCAACTAGTAAACTGTTTTTCCGTATCAACATGTGGCGAGTGTGAAGGAAAATTCAGCTTCACGATGTATAAGAGTCTAGACTTTAAGGAATGCGAAATATCAGAAGTAAGCGCAACACTGCAGTGCGTAATTTATAGCCGTATCGATTGGATTGAGTTTGCTGGAAGAAGGTTTAGTGACGTATGAAATTCCTCTTTGCTGAGAAGAGAGAGACTGAAACTTTGTACCTGGAAAAAGTAGAGACGGATGTGTATACAAATGATAAGCCAAGAAGGCAAATGACAAAAATATAAACGCAACAAATAAATGATTAGCTGCGATATATACTATAATATGCTCATCATCATTACTCTTATTATTATTATTACGTACGGTGTTGAGGTATTGAACGACGGTATGACGACGACAGTGGTAGTAGTTCCTTATCGATGATATATCTAGAGAATCGATAAAGGGATGCGTAAATGCAGACTTTATGATGATAAATAGAATCGACAGGCGGATTCGAACAAAAACATGAGATGGACAGGCAGTCCACGGCTCAACGTCTTATTTATATAGTGTGTGTGTGCGCGTAAAAAATAGAGGATAGATCGTGTGGACGCACGCTATATCCAGTATATATTGTGATAAAAAGTATGAGCACTCACTTTAAATGTACATTTCCATGTCCTTGCATGGTGGACCATATGGTGGTGATATAGGAAATTTTAGTGATGGATGGTGTGATAGTCTTCTCTCTGTCTTCTTTACGACGGATATCATTTATATTTTATATATACTTGGAACCATCTCTTTCAATCCAACGAGAATCAGCTTAGAGCGTAACTCATATGCTGTTGCTTGCGTCTGTGTGTACATTTCTGTAGGAGTTACGTTTTATACTTCTATCTGTCATGATATCTCTCTTTTTGATCAATTCAACGCCTAACACCATATCCATATTCCTAATGCATCATCTTGATGTCTCAGCGTTTATTCTATGCGACCTGGATATTACCCAGCTAAAATTGTAAAAATGGGCATTTACCTAGTCACATGTATTTCATAATTTGCTACCTACTATATAGACACTCGCAGGGGTTCCCAACCTTTTTTTAAATGTACCCCTAGCATAACTAAAAAAATTTGTGTACCCTTCAAATTTTAAAATCCAAAATAACACTAAGAAAATTTTTTATTCTTACATTGGTGAGTAAAGACAGAGTGAGAAAATCTGTCAAAAGTGTTTTTCCGCGATGTTTTGAGTGTAATCTCCGATGCAAAACTTTTGTATCTGTTACGTTAGACTTTAACAGATTGTAATAATGCAATATAAATCCTACTGTTTTCCTTAAAATAAATGTACCCCTTTAGGAGTGCAAATGTACCACTGATGATACATGTATCACAGAAAGGGAACCCCTGATATAGAGGATAGTCAGTTAGTTCATTTTTTAATTGGCTTACTTCGTCATTTATTTAGTAGAAGTAAGTAGTTTGCCGGTGAGATAGATTTTAGATCTGAATACTTGATTTCATCAACAAAATTTGAAATTTTGCATATTTTATGTATACTAAATTTACGGCGCAGAACGAAATAAAATTTTTTATTTTCAGTCAACCCTTCCCTATCAGTGACAGGGGCATTTTAGCCCCTCTGAAGAAAAATTTCTATTGTACAAAATTGGTTGAATTATATGCCTTCAAACTTTGTGACTTTTCCTAAAATCGTTTGATGCATCTTTTCATACTATTTCCATTGTAGTTGAATGACCCTCTCATGTTAAAAACTGTCAATCAAAATCAAATGTACATTCTTTTCAACAACTTATAACTTAGTGTTTATATTAGATACAATCTTGAAAATTGATAATCATATATATGTTGGAATATATACATATTTTTCCAATAAACATGGCAACTTTGTAGCGAATGTCAATCAAAAATTTGATTGATGATAAAATTGCTTATGAAGACATTCATTCAAATTTTAAATAAAGTTACCAAATTGACCATGCTGATTTCATTTCTCAACTTAGTTTTCACCATTCGGGTGTGAAAATTTATGAAAATGTCAATCAAATTTGCGGTTTTCCCTGAAAATTGTGTCCAAATATATTATTCAAATTTTAAATAAAATATATATTTTTATACTTAATCAATAATGAATTTATTTCTGTACTCAATTTTTGCAATCAGCGTGTCAAAGTGTCTAAAAGTATCAATCAAGTTTGCCGTTTACATCTGAAATTTTTCTCCAAGAATATTATTTAAATTTTTATTTTTTTATAGTAAATCAACAACATTTTAATCTATTTTTCATTATTATTACATTTTAACAAATTTTAATTTATTTTTTATAGTAAATCACCAACAATTTATTTTTTTATAGTAAATCAACAACGCTGAATTCATTTTACTCTATTTTCATAATTAGGGTGTGAAAAATTGTGAAAATGTCAATAAAATGTGTGGTTTACGTCTGAAAATTATAAATATGAATATTATTCAAATTAAAAAAAATACACATTTTTATACTAAATGAAGCATGTCAATTTAAATTCTGGAGTCATTTTTTCCAATTTGACTTTCAAAATGTATCAAAGTGTGAATCAATTTTGATGTTTACTTCTGAAACTCCAAGAATATTAATTAAATTTTAAACCAATTATATTTTTTAAACCAAATTGACCATGCAAATTTCAACTCTTAATTCTGTTTTAGCAACTATGATTTGGAAGTGTCTAAAAGTATTTGCAGTTTACGTCTCTAAAAGTCTCTCCAAAAACATTTATCCACATTTTAAATAAAATAAATTTTTTTAAGTCGAACAAGCAGATTTGATTTCTCGACTCATTTTTTGCAATTTGAATGTGAAAATGTCAATCATATTTGTGGTTGATGGCAAAAATTATTTTCTAGAACATTATTTATATTCTCAATAAAATACATTTTTTATAATAGGATTTCATTTTTGGACTCCGTTTTCGTAATTAGGATGTGAAAATGGCAATCAAATTTTTATTTTCGCCTGAAAATTTTCTTCAAAAACTTTTAATATTTTTAAACTAAATTGACCAAGCTGAAACCATTTGTTGACTAAGTTTTTACCATTACTGTGAAAAAATGTGTCAAAGTACAAATAGAATTTGTGATGTAGGTCTGAAAATTATCTAATAGATTTACTTCCATATTTTAAATAAAATATATTTTTGTTTTTTTTATTACGATCCTTACTTAATTTCAGGACTTAGTTTTCCCAATTAGGGTGCAAGAATGCGTAGATTATGAATCAAGTTTGACATTTCAGAAAAAACAAATTCTGAAGAAAAAAAATCTATTTTATCAAAAAACTCAAATCAAAAAATTGATTTTTGATTTAAAATCACTATTAAAATTTTGATTGAGGATAAAATTCTGACTAAAAATATCCCTCATTTTAATACAATATTGTCAATGTTTTTCATTTCTGTACTTCTTTTTGGTCATTATCAGTTTTAAAATGGGAGAAAGTATCAATCGAATTGGCAAAAATCAGTTTTTTTTTGCAAAAAAATCTTTTGTCAAGTTTTTTCTCACAATCGTTATTTATTATAGTACAAAAATTTAAGTATGCGAGAAGTAAGGGAACTGAAGGCACATTGAAATGAGAACGCATGATCATAAGAAAAATAAAATAGTAACACGTTTAATAAAGTGCTTTTATATCGTGGATATAGTAATCCTTTCAGGAGCTATATAGTGTTAAGAAACAAGTATGTAATTTGTCTACACGGAAGATATACTGTTTTCCAATGAAATAGGAGTAGGTTTAAAAATCTAGTGTTGAGATATTCAAAAAACATCTTATCCGTGAAAAAGAAGATTCTACATCGTGAATCAAAAATCTTTAAGCCTTAATCTTATTAGTTAATATTTCAAACATATCAATTGACTAAAAAAGTTATCTAAAATTTTCAAGCAGTTAGAGTTACTATATATATGACAGATACCAATAGGTGAATATATAGCTATTCTCAAAATAATTTAATAAATGTGAATCAAATTTGACAAATTTTTTCTTTTAGTGTGAATTAGTGAATATTTTAGAAGTGGAAAAGTTTTTGTAATTGAAAAAAGAGGATTATGAATGGATTCACCAAGAACAAGAATTTTGAAAAAGGATTGATTAGCAAATATTCAGAGTGATATTTGTTCATAACCACTGATAATACAACACATTATTTTTATAAAAAAAAGACAGGGTCAACAAAGAGATTCTTCAATAGAAAAGTAACCGATTTTTTTTCTGAGTTTTTAACTATTTATCATTGTTTTGCCTTGAAGAACTTTGCTGGTCAAATCTGCTATTTTGAAATGCTTCGTTACAAAGGTCTTCTAGCTTTGTAGATAAATTGTCTGTAGCTTTTTTTCCCAAATTCATATTGGGTTGTAGCTCTGGGTTTTTTCATCAAAAGTTTCAATGTTTAAAAATTGGTCATAGATGGTAATACTTTCTATATTTTTAGTAAAGAAGTTTTAATCAAAAGAAGTACGAAATGGTTTACTTTAAGATTTTAAATCCAGTTGGCATAGTTGTGATCAGTAACATAACCAGAAATTTATATTTGGAGGGGCCAAATGAGGCACTAATATACATGCTTATCTACTGGCTTTGTCTAAAATTAAAGCATCAAATGCTGCTTATAACAACACTTCTCTTTGTATTTATATAAGCTCCTTTCTCTACGTGTGTCCTATTTCTTTGTTAAGATTTTAGATTTTATCATGGTTAATATTTCTTATCTTCCTTTCTTCCATTTTGTAGCAAAGAGAAATATTTTATTGTAAATTTGCTTTCTTATTACAGGTAGAAGGCCCATCTTAACAAAGTTAACAGTTTGATCGTTACCGTCAATGATATCAATACTTTTTCTATATTTTGATTTCATTTGCTTTATATTGTTAGTATGAGCCCATTGTCAAAAATGTATTCATTATTTCATTTCAATTTGTAAATTTCGATTTTTTGATGGTGGGGCCCATAACTTAGATGGAGGAGCCCGGCCCCAAGTGCGCCATAGCTTGCTACGAGGTTGGTTGTGATTGTGCACATAAGTGTAAAGTGTAAACAAAGGAAGTCTTGTTTTTCTCACATTCCTTCCCACAATTAATCGATTGTGTGGTGTATATAAATTTAAATGATTTAATCGAGCAGGGCAAGATGATGTGAATGTAGCTTTTATAGCTGAACTTGTGGCATAGAGGGTGAGCATTTCAGCGCAACCTCGGATTGAAGATGTTGTATTTAGAAAATCTCCATATTCAGGCATAAATATAGTAGGTTCACTTATTAAATCAATATATGATGCGTGAGAACTATCATATTTCTTTCGATGTTCAACTGTTTCAATAAAAATTATTCGTCTAATCAAAACAAGATTGTCTTCATTTCCAAAAAGTATCTTTACCGTCACCTACTACTTTAACTCGAAAAAAAGTCTTCAAGTATGATAGGGTGATAACAAGTGTAAGAATCTTTTTTGAAATCTTGTCAACAGTAAAGTTTTTAACTTTACTTATTCTTGGAAACTCTAATAAACGTCGTAATTTCAAGATAAATTTTTCCTTCTTTGTTTCTTGGTAAATACACTCCAAACTTATTATTTTTTTAAGCTTTTCCAAAGTTTCAACACAATTAAGTTCTTTCGGTAAATTTAAGCAATGGAAACGAACGTAAGTTCTAGAACTCTCTCCTGACCAGAAAAACTCTCTTTCAGTAATACATTTTCTAAAATATAAAAATCATCATATCAGCACGCATAATAAACCTTCTTACACCATGGAAAAAACTTTTTGCTCACGAAAGCAAACGTACTTTTTATTATTTAAAGAATGAGCTTAACACCCCAAGGTACCATTTTTAATTTAGAAACATATTACAAATTTGATTAAGTGTGCAAATTGAATGAAAAATGTATAAGCATAATAACATACTGAAAGGCATATATCTATCTCAGCAATTGGATTTATAAAAAACATTATTTTCAATATAAAAATAAAAGGACACTTTGAAAGAATTTTTTATCACTATTTTTTGTGGCATAGCAAACTTTTTCCTTTGCTTTTGAGTAAGGCAAATGTTTTTATGCTGAATGAGAAAATCATTTTCAACTTTCTCCTTGCGTAATAAATTGTATTTGATTTTTAGTAGAAATAATTTTTTTACTTTAAAATGTTCATAAGGCTCATTTTTAATTCAGTTTTAATTTACATATTTCCTTGAGACAGTAAGTTTCATTTATAATGAACTAGGTTTCATTGACGCATCGGTCACTAAACAATTCAGTCTCATAACAATTCGGCCTCTGAAGATTTTTTCGATTTTTCATGGAACAATTTCGCATTTTGAAAACTTTCATGTAAAACAATTTGGTCTCTTGGGATAATTAATTTTTTTTCCAGACTTGTGGATTTTTTATTAACATTTCACAAATAATAATTTTTTCAATATTTTTGAGGCTTTGTATCATTTTAATTTTCAACTCTGAAAGTATTTAGAATGCATGTTTTTGATGTTATTTTCCATTTTCAAGTTTTTCAATTATTCATCGTTTAAGTCTTTTTCTAATTGTTTAGCACAATTTGAAATTACTTGAGTATGTCAAACTTTAAATAATAGTATTCAAGTATTGTTCTAAAAAATCCATTTTTTGTGTTAAAAGGTTGAATTGTCTCATTCGAAATTTTTCAAAAAGCCAAATTTTCTCATGAAAAGTTAACAAATTTCTCAAGAGGACTAATTGTCCAGAGAATGAATTATCTCGAGACTGAATTGTCTTTAGGTCGAATCAACCTGCTCCCTGAACTAGAACACAGCAGTTTTCTACAAAACACAAGAATTTATCGAATCCCAGAGTCTGTAAGAAAATCACATGAAAAAATCGATTACAACAAAATTCAAATTCAACAAAGATTAAACTTTCAGGATAATTTCAACAAGTTAAAAAACGAATGTATGCTATTTATTTAGTGCAAAAACACAAATAATTGTTTGATGAAATTAATTCACCATAATCTTACGTTCTTACATGAGCATTTTAGAAATATAATGACTTTCCATAAACTTACTATTTTTGTATAAATCTTTTTTGTAATGAAAACGCTTATGAATATGAAGAATTACACGAATTGTACAAAGTTAATTTATTGAACAACTTAAAAATTATACGTTGAAGCTAACTTAGTTACATCTAATTGCTTGTATTTATTGAACATAAATGTTTAAAAAACATTGAAAATAAGAATAGGTTATTCGATCACCAATCTGGAAATTTTGAGTTAAAGCAAGAAAAAAACCTGGAAAGTTTAAATATACTTTGATCCCAAATGGAAAAGAAAGTCATTTTATGTCAAAATCTATAAAAATATATTTGCTAAAAATTCTGATAAACAAATTAAATTTATATATTTTTATTAAAAATTTGACTTAAGTGATCAATTATAATAAATCCTAGAATGGGTTTGTTGATTTCACTTCACTTTTTATTAATTTTATTTTTTTGAAAAAACAAAATCCGATTACAACGTACAAGTATTAAAAGTTTTTAAATTAAAAAAAAAAAACTTTTCAAATTTTTCGAAAAAAACTTTCAACAAATAATGAAAAAATCTAAGCTTGATCTGATATGATATGATATGATATATGAATTTTTATTAGGTCAACAGCAGTGGCGGTTCTAGATTTTCGAAAGTGAGGGGGCCAAGTTTTTAAATCGATAATTTTTTATAAATTTTCCAATTTACCAAATACATAGGTTTTACTTTTTTTTCTTTGAATTATTCCAATGAATGAAAATCAAATTAAGAGTGCTCTTGGTCTAAGATTCACCCGTCCAGATAAGAGAGATATTTCTTCCACTGGATGCAAAACCCACTCAAAAAAATTAAATTATAAAAAGTTTTGAGTAAATTTTAAATCCAGTAAAATATAGGTATTTTAGGAAAAATTTTTGTATGTAGGCATAGTAGTATAGTATCCGTGATCAAAATGTCCCTAAGAAAGGTGTCTGTCTGTAAATGACTGGTCATAGGAAAAAAATATATCTCAACTTAGTGCAAAACTTAATAAAACATCAAGAGTTTTTGTATTTTAATATTATCTTTCTAAGTATATAATAAAAGTATTGATATTTCAAGTTAGTTGAGTATTTAGTTATTGGTATGGCAAAGGTTTAACTTACGCATGAAACATATTTCCACAGACTAAACAAATTCACTCTTGCTTTAAAAAAAATAGCATATAAAAAAATCCATATTCAAAAATGAAAAAAACTAGGCGAAAAATAATTAGTATTGAACCCTCCGATATACCAGCTGAGAAGCGATTTATAGATTGATAGGATGAACATTAGAGAGTAACGGTGACATATTAATGCTGAAAGTTTCCTGTATAAGGCATGGAAAGATATTTACAATTCTCTTTGAGATTCTTTTGTTACCGTTATCAGTATATATGCATTAATATTAGCCGACCGTTGTCCGTATGTTGTCAGTATGTATACATTAACAATGGTCCACCGTTGTTAGATACAACCCAACTGTAACGGTATTACGTTTTAGCGAACCCAATCTAAAATAAATTAGTTTGAAACTTTTTTTTCTATTTTTATTCAAATATATTCTATTTAAAGCAAAATATAAAGGAAAAATGTTTTGGATTTGGACATTTTTTTTTCATTGATTTTATTGACTGCAAGCGTGATGTTACTGACTGATTGATTTCAAAAATGAAACTATTGGTCGTACCATTCGTAGAGTATACTTTGTTTGTATCTAAACGTCTGTGTGAATTAGCATTTCGAAAATGCCAATTCTCCCGATAACTTTTAACAACACAGAAAAAATTATTTGTTATGGCTATTCAAATTTTAACCTGAGATTATCACTGCCCAAAAAACCACTAGTTGATTGGAAATTATTACAAATAGATTTGTTAAATTTACAAAGTGTAATTTCTTTAATTTATAATTATTACTAGTTTAAACACCTTAATTTCAAAATGATAAAGTCATAATGATTTTGGTAAATACAAAAATAGACAAACCTGACATAACAGATGCCCCATCGTAACATTGCCAAATTATTTTTTCTTTTTTAATCTTCAGCCGGTCGAGTGTATCTAATATACATCTAGCGATACATTTAGCTGATAAATCGTCAATTTTAGCAACGTTTATCAAGTTCTCTTTACATTCACCTTTATAATAGCATCTTCCAACCTAAAATTGAGTATCAAAGCACTCATTATTTGAAAAAGTTTATAAATTGAGAAGTGAATTTTTTAAAAGAGCAATTTACAGAAAATTGTAATGTAATTTTTTTAATACTTGTGTCCCAAGATACAATGGGAAAAAAAAATAAAGTTACCGATTTTTGATCGCACACGTTCTAGTTTGGTTCTCCCACATGATATATAAATCCGGTCAAAATTTAGATAAAAATTTTAAATTTTAAGTCGACCCTCAAAAATTCTCAAAAATTTTTCAATTTTTTATTTTATTTTTATTTGTTGTTTTGATTTTAAAAAAAACTATTTTTAATTTAAAATTAAATTTTTTTAATTTTTTTGTTTTTTAAGTTTTCTTACAATATAAATGGTGATTACACAAAAAAGTAGGTTTTTTTTTAATTATTCACATAAATACACTTTTGAGTGTAATCTTAAAAAAATTATAATTTATTTTTATAATGCTATAAATTATATTTATATTTTTGTTATCTAAAATAATGGCAATTACAAGAAAAAATAAGTTTGTCTTTGCAGTTAGTGGAATTATTCGTGAAACCGACTTTCATAGTTGTAAGCAACTTCCGACTAAAAGATGTGTTTTAGAAAGACTTTTTTTTTATTTGAAAAATTTGAAAAAAAAATGTTAACGAATCTTGCATTATGGTAGCAAATGGATTGATAAATCTTTGGAATATAGCAAGTTTAAAGACGTCAGATAAGTCTTATGTTACCAAAAAAAACGTTTTATCTATGAAAAACATGAAAAATTCATGAAAAATAAAAAGCGTGTATCTGCTTTACAGTCTAAAAAATTTAAAGAATTGAATATAGTTTGTTTGACATCGCACATCTACAATCTAAAATTTTGATAAAAAACAAAGAAGATTTAGCTTTTCTTAATGATAAAAGGGGAAAGAGAAATATGTTTATTCGTGAAGAAGATAAAAATTTTCTAAAAATATAAAAAGAAAAATCAAGAGAAATTTATATTATGTTTAGAAGAAAAAGAAAAAGCTTCTGGAGATGTTGCTTTAGAAAGCACAAATACTTCAATTTCTTCTGACAATGACATGAATGAAGCAGATTATGAGCCATCTTGTGCACCATCAACTTCAGCTTTTAGGAAGACACCGTAAAAAATCTTAAAAACAAACAAAACAAAAGGAAATACACTAAATAATGAAGAGTTTATAGCCGCTTTAGACAGAACAGGCACTTCTATTCGAAAAGCCGTGCATATTGTTGCTGCAGCCTTGTCATCTCCTGGCGTTAATTTAAATCACATTTCTTTTTCAAGTTCTTCCATACACAGATCAAGAAAAAAATTCGAAGTTCTTTAGCTCAGACTATCAAAGAAAATTTTTGTCCAAATACTCCTTTAATTATACATTTTGACACCAAAATACTCAGGAATTCTTCAATTAAAAAAATCAGTAAGGCTTGCAATTGTCGTATCCGGAAAAAAATATTGAAAAAATTCTTGCAGTTCCTGAGTTGTCTCAAGGATCAGGTAAGATTATTGCTGACACAGTTTTGAAAGTACTTAAAGATTGGCCTTCTTGCTTACCATGGATTGCTGGATTGTGTTTTGATACAACCGCTGTAAACTGTGGAGTTAATAAAGGAGCTTGTTCACTTATTCAAAACCAAATTGACCATCCTTTGCTTTTTTTCCTTGCTGACATCACATTCATGAATTGCTTATATCTGCAGGCTTTGATTCATTTTTTGTTTCAACGGCTCCTTTTATTGGAATTTTCGAAAGATTTAAATTAAAATGGTCTCCTATATCAGCTCATTCTTATAAATGTTTTGAAACCCAAGTTGAGCAAGATTCTCTTGATCTATGTGTTTCACAAAAAAAAAACCAGAAGTTATGGAATTTTTGAAAAATGAACTTAAAAAAAAAAGTAACCTCGTGATGTTTATTTAGAATTATTAAAACTAAGCCTTGCGTTTCTAGAAGAGATGAATTATAAATTAAAACAACCTGGAGCTTACAACAGAGCTCCCTTGATGGCAAAGTGTATATACTGTCTTAAAATATTTTTATTTCAAGAATTGTTTGATTTAACACAATATGTAGAAAATAGTCTGATAAGAATATGCGTTTTCATTGTTTCAGTTTACGTAGAAGCTTGGCTTATACTCCACATGCTGTGAATGCTCCAATTAATGACCTTTCTTTGTACACTTGAAGACTATCAGAAAATTGATTATAAAATAGCGACAACTGCTATGAAAAAGTTTAAGAGGCATCTATGGTATCTCAGCGAAAACCTTTCACCTCTAGCTTTTTTTCGACTCTCATCACATCAGAGAAAAAGAAATTGATGTTAAATAATAATCTTTTGAACAAGAAACCTTCAAAATATAATCTGAGACGGTTTGAAGCAAATGAAATTTCATTCAAATATGTTCAAATTGAAGATCTTTTGAGCAAGCATTCCATGTCTTTTTTCTTTTCGTTAAAAATTTCTCCCCCATTTCCAGCGTCAAAAGAATTCAGCTACGTCAACGATGTTACCACTCATTTAAAAGTTGTGAATGATTTGAGTGAGGGAGTGTAGTTTCGTTATTCACAACTTTTAATTCTTCTATTACAAAAAAAAGAAGAAGACAAACAAGCCCTTTTTCAAACGATTGAGTATAACAGAAAAGCAATAGCTTCTCCAAAAAAAAGTAATTTTGTGTAATATTTGTTTTTTTGAAAAATAAATTTGATGTTTTTTTTTGTTTTTATGTTTGTTTATAACAGAAAATTTTGTTTTTTGGTGTGAGAAAACGCTTGTTAAAAAGAATGATATTCGGCACAATTTCTGATTATTTATCAGAGAATTGATTTAACATGTGCCTAAAACAAAAATAAAAACTTCACTTTTTTGTGTATAAAATAATCAACTATGTTTAAATTTATTTTTTAATTAATAAAATATCAGGCTGAAAAATTTTTACTATTGATATGTTTTCCTCATTATTCATATCTCTTGTTCCATCAGCCTTCAAGCATAAAAAAAGGTACTTCATCAGAGTTGATTTCTTCAATGACTTTATTTAACACATATTTTTTGCGATACTTTGACTAATCTAATAAAAATTATAAATATTTTATCCGATATAACAATTAAAAAATACACCACTTCACAGAGTTTGTCATCTTTTTTAAGGCTAAATTCAAACAATTTAGAAAATAAACCATTTGAAGATTCTCCTTCATTTCTATCTTGACTATCAACGTCATGATTGTGACCTCTAAATGCTATAATTCATTAACTGTTTAAAATTGTACCACTTCAATTATTGCTTTAACATAATATCTTAATAAAAAACCGTTTATACAAAAGTGTCTGAAAAAAATGAAAAATCCATCTGTTTTTTTCTAGTTGGGTATCCTTAATTAAAATGGATCATTCTTTATTAGACTCAGCTCTTTTTTCCATTCAGTCCACATTGAAAACGTGATTTAACGACTTTTCGTGTTGATTAAAGCCCTTTTCCTTGTCTAAAGCGTTCTTCAAATTTGTAAGCCCATTTTTAGTAAAAGCTTTCTCTTTGTCGCTCATGGAAAAATTCCTGCATGTAAAACAAATGCTGCTTTTTTAAGGTGGCAAAATTCTAGCCAACGTCTTCCTTCAAACCACTCTTTCTTGAAGTCACGAGTGAACTCACCGTATTTTTTGGATTGTGGCTTTGAATTTTTGTTTGCAAAGGCTTTATATTATTTAATGTTGTGCCGCAAGTGTTTTTAATTTCACTTGTGCTGTCAAAATAAAAAAAATGAAATACAATTAAAGTTATCAATTTAACGAGTTTTGATAAAAATAGATTTAACTATTTGTAAAAAAATATCATAGTAAAAATTACGTGGTTTGAGATTTTTCCACATCTCCATAATCTTTTGTACAAGAAGTAGTTGCACAGCAGACGTTGTGTTCATCGTTTGCCGACAATTTATTTCTGAAAACTTGGTCTATTTTACTTTTACCTTTCATACTTGAAGCAACTTTCAATGCTTCTATGTGTGGGTTTCAAACTTTAACTTCGCGATCAAATTTGATTCTGAAACTTTTTAGATAGATATATTGCGACATAAACAAATATACCCGCTGTACAATTCATTGAGACTTCCTCATTGCTGTATGTTTTTTCTATACAAGAGACCTAGTTTATACTAAGGTAAATGCATCATAGGCTGTTTTCATCGAGAAAGCACAATTGCGCTGCTTGTATCGAATTATGAGGAAAGCAGGCTTGATGCGGTATCGAACCCAAGACCTTGAGTTATCGAATCCAGCATTTTACCAACCCTACTCACGCCCCTTCTTTTTTGAATACTTTACTATTCAAACCTGACAATACAATTTGAAAATCAAACAATAAATTTTTTGAAATTCAAATGCAAAAAACAATTGTCATTCAAATTTTAATATGTGAAATTCATCGGTTTTATATGTTTTCAAAATTCGAACATTATTATTTGTCAAAATTTCGCTAAAGTATTGATTTGCCGAATTGATGGACAACCTGTATACAATTTACGTATTACATTTCTAGGTTGCAGGTAAAAATGCCCCCAATACCCCTGAAAAAATGCCCCCTATCTGCAAATAGGTCAAAATGCCCCCAATTGTTTGTTTTCAAAAATTAAAAAATTATATAACCACTAAAGAAGAGACACTTCAAACTCATTGTTTAGATCATAAAACTTATAATCAAAATTTTGTTTATTTCCATAACTCCTACCTCTATTACACAGCCAATAGTTTTGCTAAAATTAATGTTATCGTTTGAAATGAGTTTCATCAATTTTTAACATTTTTCTTCACGTGAATAGTGAATTTCAGAATTTTTGTTTCTATGAACTAAAAAAAATTGATACAGACTGTAACTTTCACTCTCAAAAATTTCTTAAATATCCTGAAAAAACAATAAGGGCAATTCGACCTATTAGCAAGTTGGAGGCATTTGACCTATTTGGAGATTGGGGGCATTTTTACAAGGGGCATTTTTACAGGAGGGCATTTTTACCGACCACCACATTTCTATTATAATTATGAAAATTTCTAGCTCACTTACAAAAGTGTAGAAACTTCACTTACAAAAGAGGGAAACAATAGATTCTCCGTTTACGTGATGTGAAAATCAAACTTAACTCAATGTAATCAATCAAAAACATATAGCAATGTATGCGAAAGACAAATTCGATTGTTCAAATAACTTAAACGCAATATCTTGTCTTTTAACAATGGACAGTACAGAAGTTGATTTCCGAAGCTTTCAAAAATAATATACCTTATTTGCACTGTATGAATCTTCAACTGCATCTTGTAATTGTTAATGCACTGAACTACGTGAGTGATATCAAAGATGCCTAACTATTTGCAAACTTAGTTTGTTAAAAACCTAATTTAGCCAAAATTTACGATGGAGAAAAAATAATAAGAATTATCGAACAAAGGTGGAAGGGATTTTTTGATTCCACAAACTCGATAATCCATAACTTTGATCAACTCATAAAAGTATTTGCAACTTGTTCAAATAATAAAACGAACCATGAGCTTAGTATCGAAGCTCAAAGCATTTTATTGCAAATTAAAAAGAAGAAGTTTATTTTCGTTTTACAATTTAATAAAGTTTTCAAAAGTTTGCTTCCTATCAATACATACGCACAAGTAAATAGTACTTTTTATTTTTTAGACTCATACCGATGTGCTTTTTTTGTTGAAATTTTAGGGGAACAACAGTGATGCCTTTTCAACCTTGAAACTTGTGTTCTCAGAGAGATGAATTAAATAAAATAAGAAACGATGGATATTCATTTGGAAACTTAATAAAAAAAAATTGTGAGAAATATGAAACTTTTGAAGAGTATCCAACAAAGAAAGTCAAAAAAACTCGAAAAAAGTTTCAAAAGATTATCGTAATGACTTTCACGGGTCAGACTAATTATGACAATCGATCTGAGTATCTCAGCATCTTCAATGAAGTCATCGATATAACTATTGAAGAAATAAATAATAGGTATCATCAAATCTTCAAAATTGTATGCATATGTGTTTGAATATTTAAAATTGTTCTTGATAGGTTTGCAGAAGGACAAAACAGTTTGATTAAAAGTATGGAAAACCTATGACCAAGTAGTGAAAACTTTTTGGACGTGGAGATATTAAAATTTCTTCTAAAGCATCCCGGAATTGTAGTTGACGCTTATTTTGAAAGTCAGATTTGAGTTGAAAAAACTACTTAAAAAGGGATTTTGATGCAACAAGGCATAAACGTTTGAAGGATATTTTGTGTATTTTGATCCCTTTGAAAGATGCATTCAAAAGTGTGTACAACTTGTATGTAGGTAAAAATTTTGAAAACTTCAAAAAATAGATATTTTGAAAATAATTAATTTTTTATTCAAAGGTGCAATTACTATTGGAATCAGTACAGGTTCATGTGAAAAATCGTTTTCCTGCCTGAAAAGAGTTTTAAGAAGTCAACGATGCTCAATGCTGAATGAGCATCAAGTCTAAAAGAGTATACAAAAAAATTGTCAACAATGAAATCTTGAAATTTTTTTCCAGAAAGTCCAGAAGGATTCAACTTTTTTGAAAAAAACTTCCAAAAAATAAATTTTTGTGATACTTCATAACTTCCAAATAAAAATAAAAAATTTTTTTTTATTGATATCACATTACTAAAATTCTTAAAATATATGTGCTTTATTACTTTTTTTGGTAAAAATGTCTGCTTTACGTATAAAAATGTCTGCATCTCCATTTTCTGGCTACGCCACTATTTGGAAATGAAATAGTTTTGAGTGAAAAATTATGTAAGTGTGGTGTTGTGATTATAGTGGGGAGTGAATGTTATTAAAATAAAAGTAAACTTAACAATAAATGTTGAAATATTGAATTTATATCGAAAAATTTAGAAAAGTATAAAGTAAAGATAAAAGGTCCTAAGATGGGAAATTTTTTAAGACGAGGAAGACATTTTGTCTCTTGGAGGATTGTAAAAAATAAGAATAGCTAGCATTTTGAAAGCTCCTTTACTTTACTTTGGATATAGGAAAAGTTAACTTTTAAAAAAAATATCATGTATTTATAAATCAAAGAAAGGTCATCTACTCTGTACAAAAATTCCAATTGGCCTGAGCTAAAGAAGAAGAAAAGCCGAATTGGTCACTATTATTAAGAAGTATATTAATAGAGATGGTACAATTATGTATTTAAAAAAGTTACCAAATTTTTTTTGGAAGTTTTCAGAGATGTCAGTAATAATTGAAGATATAAAAAAATAAAAGAATACCACATTGACAATGATTTTTTAATTAATAAATTCAAATAAAAATCTCGGCAGTTTTGAACACATTATGCTACTAAAACTGAAGCCTAACCCTTCCGAAAAAAAATAGTCAAAAACCTAGAAACTAATAAGAATACACTTACCATCTCAAACACACGATCCTCAAAAAGTGGCACTATTTACTTTCAATTTTCAAAACCAGAAGAGAAAGCACTAACACATCAAACACTTCACAATAACATAATTAAATCCGAAGATTTACCCATCCTCAAACCCCGTTTCCTACTCAGAAGCATACCCATAACCACACCACTTTTTCTCTCTCTGCAACAATTGCTAAACCTAAACCTAAAAAATATTGGCACCCTTAACATAGTACACCAAGCTGGTAACACAGAAACCTTTTCTTATAGTGCTATACTAGAACCCAGCAACCCTAACATTTTTAAACACATATTTATATCTCCTATACTCATAGTTGACCATCACATTCTCACTCTAACCTTAGCAAAACCATTACATCGCCAATGCAAAAATGTCTAAAACACAATCACTCAACGAACAAATGCAAAGCTGCATCACCCAATTGCGATCACTGCGGAAATCGAGGCCACTCTATATCAGAGTGCATCTTCAAAAATGATTCCACAAAACTCTCATGCTTCAATTGCCACAATCACCATAACACTACATCCAAACTATGAGAATTCCAAATTCAGCACGCACAACATATCCAAAATTAACACAACCTTCAAATAAGCAAATTCTTATGCTAAATTTTCTTCACATAAACCTCAACCACTCTTGTGTCGCTTGAACAAACCTATATAACATTCTAATTTCAAACTTCTTTGATATTATATCCATTAACGAAGCATACCCAAATCTATCTTTTAATTAAAGTTCTTAAGTTTTTAGTTTATTTTAAAGTTTTCGTTTAAATTAAATTTTTAATAAGTTAACTCTTGCTATATCCACACTGCCGTCAACATATAATTTAATTATCTCTAGCGATTGCAACGCTCGATCACACATCTTGGACCACAAAGAAAATGCACGAGGACAACAAATCATCAATTTCTTATGCTCTAACAACCTATATCTCGCTGATAACTCTAAAAACACTACATGCCAACGTTTATGTAACAACGAACAGTACACATCCCACATTGACCTCACAATAACTACTTCAAATAATCTCAATCTAATATCTAATTGGTCGATCTCCGACGTCCCATCAGCTTCAAATCACTCCTTCATAACTTTTCAACTTCTCATTAACACTACAACTATGAAAAACTATAACAACACCATACAAAAGAACACCACTCACTGGCTCACGTCTCTCAACACTCTCAACAACTCACTCCCAACATTACCATCTCTCTCCTCTCCCACATCCATCGATAAAGCTGCACTATCCCTCAATGATCATGTTTCACATTCCATCTTATCTTCCACTCCCATCAACCCATTTCCTAAAAAAAGAAACGCCTATTTCTGGACATCAGAACTGACCGTATTAAAAAACAAACTGAAACTCATCATCAAAACCCTAAGAAAATCCCCCACCCTCTCAATCATTTTCATCCATTCTGCTGCTAAAAAAGAATACAAACAGACAATACTTCAGGTTAAAAAAAACTCATGGGTAAAATTCACAAACCAGCATTCAAACAATCCATGGAACATCATCAATAGGCTAACTAAAAAGAAAAAACCTTCTATTCTCCCCAAAACAATACATCCCTGCTCATCCTATCATACCACACACTACAATCCTCCATTTCTATCGACAATCTTTCCCCCGGACTCGACCTCTTTTGACCTCTCCTTCCACCACACAATCCAAGAACACTCTAAAAATATCATCCACTCCATCCAAAACCCTATTTTTCCTCCAATCATACTAAACGAATTAAACACAGCAGTAAATTCTCTCAAAACAAATGCTTCATCTAGTTTCGACCTTATCTCACCCAAAAACATTAAAAATTCAGTAAACATTCTATATAAACATTTACTCCTTATTTTCAATGCATGTCTTACCTACTTACATTTTCCCAACGTTTGGGAAATCGGTAACCTCTTACCCATTCCCAAACCCAATAAAGATTCAAGCTTCATTCAAAATTGGCGACCAATCACTCTACTACCCATTCTAGGCAAACTTTTCGAAAAAATCATTCGCAAACCTCTAGTCCACTACATCCTATCCCATAACCTCATTCATCACACGCAATTAGCATACTTTCCTAACAAAAATACGGAAAGAGTTTTGTGAAAAGAGAGAAACAAAAATACTATCTTGTCTAAACACCTACATTGACTCTTCCCTTTCTACCCAAAAAAATTTCTTCTACAATTTTCCTAGACATAGACAACGCTTTCAACTTTGCCTGGCATCCTGCCATCATCACAAACCTAGCTCACAAATTATTTCCTCCTTACATCATCAAATTTATAGGCTCATATCTTTCAAAATGCTGTCTTATTTTCCGACATCGCGCTTCCCTTTGCATCCATAAGCTAACCCTCTCTACTCCCCAAGGAGGGTATCTTTCCGATATCCTCTTGCTAGTTCTCATAGACTCTCTTCTCTATCTAATATACATCAACACAGATTTCTCTCAATATTTTTCAGATGACATATTATTCACTTTCACGAGTAACTTTCAACAAGAAAACCTCACCAAATCCATTTCTATCAAAGTTACAAGATATAGCAAACACACAAGATATTCTTTAACTCCAGCAAAAGGGGGCGTGAGTAGGGTTGGTAAAATGCTGGATTCGATAACTCAAGGTCTTGGGTTCGATTCCGCATCAAGCCTGCTTTCCTCATAGTTCGATACAAGCGGCGCAATTGTGCCTTCTCGATGAAAACACCCGGGGTACCTTTACCTTTACCAGCCTCATTCGCTTCAGACACAAACACACATAACATTTACCCCTTCATTTAAATACCTCTACTTCTATACCTACCTCAAAAATATCAAATATCTAGGACTTAACCTCCAGTTAAATCTAAAATTTTCAATACACTTTAAAAAAATATACCAAAAACTCTCAGTCACACTTTTTTCACTTAAAAGCGCAGTCTTTTATAAATGGGGAATCCGTCCCAGACACACCAAATACATATATTCATCCTTAATCCTCCCAGTAATTCAATACGGAATTCTTTCCTGGGACATCTACTTAAAACCCTCCAAAACCATCCATTTTCTTAACAAAATACACCGTCTTTGCCTACTTTTCATCACCGACGCGTATCGTACTACTTCTACACAATGCCTAGAAATTCTAACAAACACCCTACCATTGCAACTTCACCTCAAAAAACCATTATTAAGCTCTTCATTTTGACATACAACAGCTTATTTCCGCCATTTCTTCCGATCACACCCCACAACACTACTCCATCGTATTCTTTTTACTCCACTCTATTAGCAAAATACGCATCAAATATTGCAAATTACCTAGTTCTTCCATCTATATATCCATCTCTTTTAACTCACCCATCTGCACAAAATCCATTCAAAACCTCTTTATGCAAAAACAAATTTTTTGCAAAACTATCAATTTCACACTTTCATTCTAACTCTTCATCAACCTCCCTACGTATCTTCACAGACGCCTCAAAGAAATCCATATGTGCCTTCTTTGCTTACGCCTTCTTCAACGGCTCTTCCACTCGCCCTTTTCACACCCATCGCTCTTGATTAAATCCTTTACTTTCAATCTGCGGATGCGAGATCTTCAGCCTTTTTCATGCCTGCACTACGAACTCTAACAACATTAACCACTTCCTTCCCCACTTTACTACCATCCATTTCTTTCCCTATGCAAAAAAACATAATCCACGATTTCTCTCTATCAAACAACATCCCCTTTCCCTCCTTTAAACTCGCCTCCTCCATAATCAATCTTACATAACATTTCTACATACACCTTTGCTTGTGCCCTGCTCACCTAAACATACCATAAAACTTCCTCGTAAACTACTTAACCTCAAACTTACACATAACCTCCCACATCCCTTTCATTAACTCCTTACCTCTCAATTCCTTTCTCACGCACATTCACTTATCCTCTCTAGAAGAATGGCAGATGTCCATATCTTCATCTCAAAATGCACTAATCTCATACCTATCAACCTAAAATTTTTAAAATCTGGAGATTATCAGCGTTATATGGGAAAAAACCGGGAGAAATGAATTGTTTTGCATAGTTATTGTTCAAAAAACAAATATTATCATGTTTATTTAACTTTTTTTGAATTGACACAAAATAGCGATATTATTACTATAATTAAAGTTCAAAAAGTATTTATTGAAGAACAAATAAACTAATAAGAATTCTGACATTTTTCAGTGTTGTATATTACAGTTGCTTTTTTTTGAAAGTTTAAGCAATTCTTCATCTGGTCTCCAATCATACCAATTATTTTCTTTTTCTGGGTTATTTACTTTCATAGTCAAAATGCTTAACAGCGTACCATCTAACTTCAAAGAAGATCGGGTATCTGTTTTATTTTTCTTTATAATGATAAATAGTCTTTCAAGACATGCATTACTATGTGGAAGAAAAAGAACCAAAGTATCAACGGAAGGAAGAATTTTAAATCTGGCTGTTAAAGTTCCAGGAATTTTCATTTTAGCAATGTAGTGCCATAAAACATCTATTCGATAATGAACATTTTTTTGGCCTCCATCATCAACACTATCCACTATTTCTGCTTCAATCCAAGCATTTTCTCCAATTTCATCAGCAGATAAAGATTGGTAATCGACAAATTCTTCGAACAATGAGTCATGGTTGATACTTTTTATAAAAATTTGGTTCGAAAACTTTTCAAGAAAAAATTCAACTTGAGGCCATTCACTTTTGTCCCTTTGAATAACTCAACCCATGAACTGTTGAGTACAACTTTGTCTTCAAGTGGGAATTTTTTTTGAATATACAAAAGCGCTTCTTTATAATAAACTTGGGCAGCTTGAATGAATTTATTATATTTTTCTTCTGTTATTTTTCCAGAATATAGCAATGTGTTTAACTTAAATTTTGTTAATCCATCAAGAAAAATTGTTTTAGGCTATATAAAAACAGAAGTATCAGACAGATTGAGGTTCAATACAGAATTAATGCTTTTTAAAAAGTGGTTGGTTTCAAAAATCTTGAGGCAATTCTTCTTCCAAGATTTTCTATAGAAGATTTAAGTAAATGTAGCGAAGATTCTTCTCGTTTTAAAATTGGTAAATAAACTAATTGTTGACTGCATGAAGAACAAAGCAGGTTCCAGCAACGGATTGTCAAACCATGATTTTAGTCTTTTGAAACGCTCATTGTTGAAAGATTCACTTAAAAAGTATGATCTCTAGCTTGGAAATTTTTTTAGGAATTTTTCTGTGCATTTTTCTAAAGAAAGCCATCTTACCGAGAGGTGCTTCAAAACAGAACAATATTCTTGGTTAAGCTTCCCTTTCGTTTAGTGCTTCTATCAAACCAGTAATAGCTGTCTACACAAAGATCTTCTAAGTTGAATCCAATATATTCGCTAAAAGCATCATTAGCGTGACTTGCAGCAATGTGAGCCAAATTGCATGCACAACCGCCTACAAAAATACTTTTATTTTTCTCTAAAAATCTTGAAGCAATTGAATTCCGTTTTCCAATCATTACGTTTGCGTTATCAACACTCAAACCAGCACAATTATGACAAGGTATGCCATCTGATTGAAAAGCATTGTCAATCTGCTCAAAAATTTTGAAAGCCTTTCCTGCATTCTCTCCTTCAGTTGAACACATTCTGTAGAAATGGTTTGATATTGTTTTTGATTCAGCAACATTAAATATTTTTATCATGACTGGATTCATTTTTTGAACACAACAATCATTTGAACTATCATTTCCGACACTAAATGGATTTTTTTTACAAAAATTAACAACTCCACTATAATAATAAGGTTGAAATGCTTTAATAATAGAAAATGTTTTTGTTTTTGCACATGTATATGAAGAAGCAATCTTACTATCAGGGAAAATGTTTCTAAAAAAGCGAGTAAGGTGATCTGAAGTGGCTATGGGCAAATTATGCTGAACTAAAAAATAATTTCTGCTGTCAAGACTTTTTTGTAGAATACACTTTCCGTATTCTCAACGATTAGTAAAAAAAAAGGTTTTTTTGAGTTGTCCAAGAAGATTAGGCTTGTTGATGCGATTGCGTGCTACAGTGGTCTTTCACATCTTTCAGACCCTGATGACCGCAACTTAACTGTTTTCCACATGGAATACAGTAATACATAAGCGTGTTATTTGTGACTTCTTTTATAGGATAAGTCACGTTCCATTCATTTTTAAAGGATACTTTGTATTTTAAAGAACCAGAAAATTTCTTTTTAGATGCGTGAAGAATGTTAGAGTTACTTTCTAAATTAGAATCTTTTTGTCTTCTTTTAGACGCCATTTTATAAAAGGATTAAAGTTCGACTATAAAAATCTAACAAAAAACAGAAAATTTTCAATTAATAAATTTATTGATCTATTAACAACTTTTAGTGCAAAACTTTTTTATATATTAATGAAAAATTTTATTTTTAAATGAAAATACCAGCCTTACTCAGACTTATTTTAGTTGAAGAGGTCAGAAAATTATATTCAAACTAAAATTTTTGTTTTTCACTTGATCCGAGATTGAAACTTAAAAATCGGGAGATTAAAACCAAAAAACTGGAGATCGGGAGATATTAAGCAAAACATGGAGTCTCTCCTCTTTACCACACACAGCACAATATACACAACTTTCAAAAACAAAAAATTTACACCCCAGCGTTCAACTATTTGTTGGCTATCAGGTCACTGCCCATGCAAAGCATATCTCTTCCGAATTAAAGTTACCGAAAATCCATACTGTCGTTTTGGATGCGACACAATAGAAACGCCATACCATCTCATCTTCCCATGTCAAATCTTCTCTTATCATCTCCAAGATCTTCTAACTCGCTTCTTTTCTTTACTTAATAGAACTCTAACAGCACTCTCAACCCAACATTACTAAATCCCTTCTAACCCTCATTGACACCATTGAAACAACTCTCATCACCGTTGATAACCCTATGACAAACATCCGTAACTACTCTCTATCTCTATCAACCTCTCCATCCTCCTTAACCAACTCTGAAGCTTACGCAAGCTTATCAGCACATGCTGGAAAAATAACATTCATAAGTCCTCCCTATCTCTACTAACATCTCCACCCTTCTTAACATACCTACTTAAATTTCAAGATTTTAAATTATCACTTTTTATTTTAGTTTTGCTTTTAAAATAAAATGGTATTTTTCTTTTCTTTTTTTAACCAAAACATTTATGGAGAATTAAAGAGTAATTTCATATTAATTTTAATAGCTTCAGTTTTTTATCATTATAAAAATTTTGGAATTAAATTTATTTAATTCATTTTTAAGTAAAAAATGTAACAATCTGTTTTTAAAATTGTAACATAATAAAAGAGCCTCAATGGTTCTTAGGGTGTACCTCTCAACTTAGCAGTTGAAGGTCAAGGGTTCGATCCCCAAGCCTCCCAACTCTTAAAACCAAAACTGTGATTAACCATCTTAAGCATAATGCGAGCATATAGCCTTACGGCTGAAAGTGCTTTGATATCTCGAACCACCAACCAAACTAAGTAATTATCTTAACTGTAAATTATTTTCTATTTATTCGGATACTATTCCGAAATTATTCTGTTTAACTCATCGTTTGTATTCAGGGTTTCCAGTTTTCCATATTTTGTCTTCTGTTAAATGGAGTCCCTAGCAATTTAGAAAATTCCTTGTTTTTCATTCATCAATCCTTTAGTTCCAAAAAAGGAGTTCATATAAATTTAACTCAAATATGATTGATTATTTATTTTTATATTTTTAGAATTTATTTTTTATTTCAGACCTATATATTTTATCCCATCAAATTAATATATCATTTTTAATTATTAACTATTTTTTGTTATTTTACACAAAACAATTAACTATATAATATGATATCTATACTACTTTTTTAACTTAAGTGCTTGCAAACTTTTTAGGGTCTACATCGGGGATTTTTTCCTTTTTTAAATGGAAAATCAAGATTATTAACCATCTATATCTTATAGCTCAAAACATGTAATTAGATATAAAGGTTAAGAAAGTGCATAATGGTGTATTTGGTTAAATTCAATTACAGTCAGATCCCGTTTATCCGACAACCTCGCTATTCGACACACTTTTTATGGTGACCATTTTTCATAATGAATTTAACACCGTTATACCGACATTCATACTCCGACACCGTTCTCATCAAACAAAATGTTCTCACCCTGTTCTCGACACAATTTATTTTATATTTCCGCTGAATACATCATATAATATAGGGGAGACTTATTATGACAAATAACAACAAATGAGCAAACTGCATTTTTCTATCTAAAGAAGATGGCGAAAAGTAGGGCCAAGAAGAAGTAGCAGCACATCATATCTATGTGTAAGCAAAAGAAAGCGTGATGAATGCGAGATTGTAACATAACTGATTTATGATTTTTATCATCAGTCACATGTGCAAACTATGAAAGTGATGCTACATGATGTTTGTACTAAGAATTATAAAAAATGTATAATCAATTACGTATATTTAGTCTTTGTTACGTCTAGTTCATTGAAAAAAACTTTTAAAATATTCTTTTCCTTTTAACGAGTTTGTATTTAATTTAAACATCTATTTGAAAGTACAGAGGCGTTCCGCTGATAAAGTTAAATGTCTAATCAATCCTAAGAAAATTCCAGTAGCATCTTCCACTCTACTAAACGATCACGTGTGGACTTATCTGTAAATCAAAAACGTGAGATATGCGTGTACAAAGTAGATCACCCCAGATCCACTCAACACGAGATAGCTTCACACTTTTCAAATATTTATCAAACAATCATTGGCCGTTCAACAATAAGTGATTTTGTCTAAAAAAAGAAAAGTGTTGAATATGGATACCAATGAAACAAGTATACTTCGCTTGCGTAGTGCAAAACATCAAGCAATGGAAAGTGCTTTGTATATGTGGTTCACGGACGTATCAGCTCGTGGCGCCTCAATAAATGATGATATTCTCATTTCGAAAGCTCGTGTATTTGGAAAAGATCTGAATGTTGGAATCGAGTTCAAATACTCTAGCGGTTGGCTTGACCGTTTCAAAAAACGTCATGGTATCAAATTTTTTATAAACATGGAGAAAGCTCCAGTTGTAGCATGAATGAAGTTCAACAATTTAGATAAAAAATGCATAATGATCTTCAAAATTATGATCCAGAAAACATCTATAACATGGATGAAACTGGCCTCTTTTTTCGTTTGGAGCCAAATGCTACTCTCGCAACTGGAGCCAAGAAAGGTAAGAAAAAGAACAAAGAACGTCTTACAGTGGCACTTTGTGCTAACGCTAGTGGCACACACAAACTTAAACCGCTTGTAATCGCAAAATTTGCTAGCCCACGATGCTTTGGCAAAAATTTCGATCCCAAAGTTTATTGTGATTATTATTCAAAAAAGTCAGTCTGGATGACCACAATTATTTTTTGATTTGGCTTAAAGACTTTGACAGACTCATGAGAGATGCCAAAAAAACAAGTGATTCTACTATGCGATAATGCCATCAGTCACAAAGAAGCTGGACTAAAGCTCACAAACACCAGGATAGTTTTTTTGCCGCCAAATTCCACTTCACACATCCAACCAATGGCATCTATGTAACTTTAAATTACATTATCGTAAATTCATTACACGCCATTTCATCCAATGTATTGATGATAAAGAAGATTTGAAAGTAAACGTAAGGCAAGCACTTGGTATGGTGTATAATGCATGCGGTTTGGTTGAACAGACTACAGTCGTAAATTGTTGGAGACATACAGGCATTCTTGCTAAATCTTACCTTACAGTGAATGTGACACATGTTGATGAACATAGAGATACAGAAAACACAAATTTATGTGAGTTTCAAGAATTACTCATTCGCCTCGAACCGGAGTTTGAGAAAGTAATGTCAGCAAGCGCTTATGCAAATGTTGATGCTAACATTGAAACAACTGAAATGTTAACTGAGCAACAAACATCACTTTGATTTCATCTTCTGAAGTAGAAAGTGGCAAAAATGTGAAAGACAATGAAGATGATGAATATAAACCTCCAACTACTTTAGTTGAAGCTAGAAAAGCATTTTCAACTGTTTTGAATTTCATTGAGTGCAACCCGAAACTACATTTTCGTCATCACCAGAATTTAATGGCTTTATACTATGATCTACAACCAAAATCAATTGAAAGTTCGACTTCTATTAAAGATTTTTTTGAAAAAGCTTGAAAAATATTTTTAAAATAATTTTTTTATAATTTTTACACTCTGTTTGACAAGAATATAAGTTATGCTTGAGCTGAGTGTTTCTATAGAAATTTGAAGTTACACTACAACAAACTTCATTAATCCGACATTTCGTAATCCGACAGAAAAAACTTACTAACGATGTCGGATTAACGAGGTCTGACTAGCAAATTTTTCAATTTTGAGTAAAAGGTAAGGTGCAGCGGGTGTATTTTCATTGATAAGGCACTGATGTACCGCTTATGTCAAACTATGAACAAATTCGTATCGATGAGGAATCGAATCGAGACGCTGCCGAACCAACCTCTCATGCCACCCATAGAGTATGCTGTAGGGCAGCCTTTTTCAAACTTTTTTTACTGCGATCCATAGCAAGAACCGCAGTTTGCATCGTGACCCATAATACTTAGGTGTAATAAGACAAACTCTGTTCACTAGGTTCATTTATTCAGCATCGACTATTTATATGTCCTTTCTTTTTTGTCATGACCCATTTTATTTTTCACGCTACCCACTGAAGGGTCGGGAACCACAGTTTGAAAAACACTGCTGTAGGTGATTACGTCAAATTAGTTTTCAAAAAACTTAAGTTATGCTGTAAAAATTTTTAGTTTTTGTTGAAGCTCTATAACTTTTTCTGATAGACTTTTTTTCCTTAAAAGTTATTATAAAAGGCAAATCATTGCAAAATGTTAACAGTTATTTTACTTTTTGTAGATTTTTGTAGCTTGCATCAATTTAGCTTTTAAACTATTTTTGAATGATGCTGAGAAAAATGAAATAATACAATCTTAATTTATTGTTTTATTTTTGTTTGCACAATTATAACTTCATTTTATACCCTTGCCACTGAATCAATCACATTTTTTCATATAAACATCACAGGGTGTCTAGTAGACTCTTTGCCTCTAGACTAAATTCACTCATAACCTTCAGTTATTTGTTTTCTCTATGAATCAAATATCCTTTCATCAATTCCTGTAATGTGCCTGGTAGACTACTTCATTTTTCAAATGAAAAGCCTATTCCACCCCCTAACAATTTTGGATTTTTTTAAACTAGTGTATATTCGATGGTTGTAGGTAAAAATGCCCCCTAATTTTTGCTTTTCAGGATTTTTTTAATCATATAAATATTTTTATTTGGTACCGTTTTGAAAGGTTAAATTTCTAAAATTTTTTAATCTATAGGGTTTTTTCTTTATAAAGTTCTTGAAAACAATAGCAAAGGTGCAGATTTGTGGGAATGTGTTCTTAAAATCAGTTAAAATACAAATTATATTTAGAAAGTGTTCTGATACACATAAAGTCCAAAAATATTTGCTGTTTTATAAATTTTTTTTTGTATTTAAAAAATTGTCGTATGCTGAGTATTTTAGTTTACTTTAATTAAATTTTAAATGTTTTAGATAAAAAGTTAACTTTTTGTTTTTTTTACAAAAAAATCTTTATTTGACATATCTTTTTAAAAAAAAATTTTTTTAATTTTAATTAATAATTTTTGAAATTTTTTGTGTTGTGCCATTTTTTCCTAATTTTAAATTGGGGCATTTTTACCGGGGGCATTTTTTCTGGCACCATATTCGATATGCAAATTTAATAACAATATTTTCGCTGGAAGTATAGTATTTAAATTCACCAATTTTGTAAAAAAAAATATAAAGTAGTCTTATAAATTTAAGACTTTAGGTATGCGCTAAATACACTCTATTTTAAAGGATTGCTTGAATATTTGGTCTCCCGTGGTATTTCCAGACAACTAATTTTGAAAATTGCAACAAAAAAATTTCGCCCCCCCTCCCCCAATAATTTTGAAGATGTGCGCCCCTGCCCCTAATGGTTTTTTAATCACTATCTATCAAAACCACAAAAATAACGTAAGAAAATCCCTTATAATTTTTAGTCATTATAACCCATTTTTAGTTTTTATAAGAAAATTTGCTCTGTTTTATTTTGGAAAAAAATGGAAAGATATTTGTGAAAAATTTTGTTTTTTAAAAACGTTTCTAATAATTTCTTTGTATCGTATTAAATTTGAATGTTTAAATTCCTATTTAAACAAAACGAAGTTTGTATTTTTAGCGATTTTATTAATCAAAAATTTAATGTCATTTGAGAAATTGTAACTTTTTCATATTATATCTTATGTGCTTTATTATATACTATTTTTTAATTTTTTGTTCACTCCTGTGATTTTGTCAGACCACTACTATGTCATAATTTTTTTCATAATATAAACACTTCTTTAAAACAATTTAAAATTTTAAAGTTAGCTAACTAAAAATTGATGTGAGAATTAAATTTTTTGTATCCGCGAATGTGAATATCAAAGTTGACATCCTAGTGAATGTGGATGTCATAATTATTGTTTTTGCCGATGCGAATGATATCACGATTGCTATTCTAAGCAAATGCATGTTTTATACTTCTTAAAAATTTAGAGAGATGTCAATGTATATGTGTTATCATAAAAAATTTGGATAAAGTAAAAATTGTAAACTACCGAAAAAAAACTTTGCTGTAAATAGAAAAAAGAAAAATGTTTGAAAATTACGGATGCAGATGTTGAAACATCTTTGCTAAGAGGATGTACAAATTTTTACCGATAATCCACATTCTGCGGATGGAGATATCAGATTCATCTCTACTAAAAATTTGTAGTATAACCTTTGTTTAAAATTGAAGAAATGTTCTTATCTGAAAAAAGTACAGTTTTTTAAAATTCAAAAGCAAAATATCGTTAAAAAACCTTCTTTTGCTGTATGTAAAATAAACTGGACATTTTGATTTCCAAAAAGAAACAATGGTTATAAATGGGTATTCTTTTCAATTTATAAGATGAATAAAAAAAGGTATCAAGAAGGTGTTTCAGTCAATGGAAAACAATTAATATTTGAAGACACATTTCTAAGTGCACTTGAAAAAATGATGGAGTGAACATTTCAACCTCTTTAGTCACAAAGACGCTGTATCTTCTTATGTTGTAATGTATTATCTTTCTCAGAGATGAGTTCAAAATGTTCCTACCGAGTTTGGACCTTTAGTGCCCAGATTTAGATAAACTTTTGTGCACGAAACGTTCTTCTCTGACATATAAAACCAATTTGAAAAGAATACAATATTTATGATACAGTCGACCATCAATAGTCTGACAATCAGCACCAATCAGTAGTCCGTGACAAATTACGCCTTGAATAATTTTAAATCTTGCATGACGAATCCATACCTCAACACATGCTAATGCCACTTTGGAAGTGACAGTATTGATCCTTCTCTTGGAAATCAATGGAATTATTTTGTCTGCATTTCATTGTTTGAATTTATTTGATAACTCTTTTTTTCGTTATTAACAAACCTGTGCTGATTTAGGAGGTATCTTAATTTTAATATGAAATGATTAGCTACTCAGTTTGTGTATTTAACCCGATAAATGCTTACTCATACATCCTCGATGTCTCAATAATGCTGAACTAGTTAAAGTTAACTTTGTTATATATAATGCAGTTCAAGACTTAGGTAATTTTTAAGTATACTACTTTGAATATATGTGAATGCTTATTTTTTCAATGTTTATGAATTTACTCATATATGCTCTTCTTAATTTAGATAAAAAAAAATTGGAGATAAACTGGTTTTATGAATCTTAGAAGATAAAGAATAAATCCTTAGAAGAGCACACTTGTTTACACAATAAATACGTGTTCTCTTCTGATTATTCTTTATCTTATATTCACCCTTTAGCTTATTATGGACACCTTCGTCAACTATCTTTTAAAACTGTTTTTAGCTGATCCCATATTCTCTACAGAAGGGGCCAACTCGGCTAGTAATGGGGATGGGGCATGCCTCTTCCTCTCACTGCTAACGTTAAAAAGGGCGCTGAGTTGAATGCACTGTATGGTAATTTATTATTTATTATTAATAATCTCTTCATTCTTTTTTGAAGATCTTCGAAGAATAGTTGGTTAAAGATATGTCTGATACACCCATTTCAATCAAAAAAAGTATTTCGTTGGTGAACAAAGAACTAGAGTGTATTGAAATTAAAGAAAAATGTTTACTGTCCCTTCGCAAACTCGTATCTGAGAAAATAGGCGAGATAGAAAACTTGCATTCCTATCTTCATCCTGAGATCATGCTTAGCCAATCCAAAGCAAGTGAAGGAGAACTGCAAGATTTTGGTATGCACTCCCAACATACTCAGAGCCGTTCAAATTTTGCTCAAGTAGACAATTTTACCATGCAAGACGCTTTATCATACTTTCCACAGCTTGCAGATAGACATGAAGATATTCCCAAAGAAGAAATCAATCTAGATTTGGCATCATACATGTATCCTCAGAATAATAATACAAACGAAGACCTTGATTTAGATTTCACAAATAACTCCGTCTACTATATTTCCAAACATCCTGACTTAGATCTGGATATATGAAATGCTCCTTAATAAAGTTTTTGACATTTGAGTGTGCTTTTTTATGTGAAAACACGAAATAAACTATAATTTAAAATATTAGTCGCAATTACCTTCTCTTGCTTATTCTTATTTTATAGTGTGATTTCTATACGTGGAACCGAACTTTTTGATAAAAAAAAAGCGCTCGATCAAGGTTTAGAGTAGTGCTTTCCAAACTGCGGCTCATGACCCTCAAATCAGTCACAATCCTTTTCTTGGGGTTCATGGAGGTTTCAAGATTTTTATGATATTTAGAGAATGTATACACTTTCTTATAGTCCAGACCCCATTAAATGTTTTCATGTATTTTTGAGATTTAGCATTGAAAGGAGATCTATGCCTCAATTCTTATGAGAACTTGTGACCTCTTGGGAAATTTGATTTTGATAGGGAAATAATGGTCTAAAATTCGTACCACTTTTGGCAATCTCAAAATTCAAAGATGCAAATAAGGTGATATCCTATTTGTGTAGCATCTTTAAAGTACTTTTTCATCAGAGTAAGAGAAATCTTCAATTTATACTTTTTTTTAAATAGTTTTACAAGTTAAAAAGAGTTTAAATCTTTTTTTTAATTTTTATTTTTTTTCAAAAATATTCTTTTAAATCATGCTGAATATTTAATTCTACTCTCAGTTGAATATACTATGCAACTTGTATATGTATTATATATAATCAGGGGAAGAAATTTTTCATCACTTTTTCATATTCCATTCTTTACAAGGTAATATCTGACCATTTTAGGTCTAGAAAATTAAAATGGTTTCTGAATTACCGGAATCAAATGTAACACAGGAGTCTTAGAATCGCCACTCGTGTAATATGAAAGGATTCTCAGATTCAAGTCTTTCTATACCAACTAGGAATCATTGATCCGATACCCGCATCAATGATCTTGGAATATTACGGGCTTAAACAAAAATAAGATTAACTAAGAATTTTCAAAATAATCTTTCTTAGAAATGCAGAACTCCCTTTTGTAAGATATTGCTTTTCTGGTAATAAGTTCTTTCATTTTCATGACGCTGTTTTATTAGTAATACATCTGCAAAAGGCATTTAATAAGTATATGGGCTTCACCAAATATCCAACTCCAACCATAATGAAAGTTTGTTGGATAATTCTAGTTTTTTTTAATGGCTACACAAAATATCTAATATCAACTTTTTGCAAATTAAAAAAATCCGCCATTCTTCAAAAAATTCAGCGATTTGCGCCTCTTCCTTAGATTGGAACCGTTTAATAGGAATGTCCATTTATTTCAAGCTGCTCCTGAATAGCATTGAAGCCTATCTTAAGCTTTTAGATGCAAATTTCCAAGACGAATGAGTTAATGCTACAGTTACATGCTAAATTTTGTTGAAACATAGATATATGTAATGAGAAAAGGTTTATTTTGTTACAGCATTATTTATTAACTAGATTTCATTATGCATACATTTGCACTCGATAGCACCTCAATTTAATATTTATTCACTAGTTCAAGCATTAGTTATTTGTTTTCACATGGGAATCGAATTTAAATAATATTGATAGGAAATGTATTAGCAAAAATTCTATACACAATGAAGAATAAAAGTTTTGTTCTTGGTGTATCAATTGATATCAATAAATTAGATGTATTAGCATATATCTAAAACAAGGATTTTCATTTCTTGGGACACTCGTCCTCAAAGGGCTGTAGTGAAATTAAACAAAATTTACATTTGACATTTCATCCATTTCCTAAATTAAGCTCGAGCCTCATACTTGTCCATATCTCATCCTTTGAGGACCAGAATTTTGAAAAGTTATCAGCTGCTTATCTTTTCAACGAGTTCTTATATAACTTAAAGCAGACAATTTTATTTAATGTAACACCGGTTCCCAATAAAGCTTGAAAAGTTTAAAATGTGTTTTAATGTATCATTATAATGAGTTGTAGCTGGAAAAATGAATCTGGCTTAGAGGTTGCTTTGTAAGTTGAATAAATAGGTGTGCAGACACACCTTAATCACACTGTAAGGTCAAATAAACAAAAATCAAACTTTTTATTGATTAATTATATTTAAGTGAAATTTTATTGGTTGTGATTAAAAAGAAGTTGTACTAAAAAGTGTCAGATTAATTGTCCTGTTAATCCAAATGCAGTGGCATTTGTTTTTTCTATCTCAAACAAATTTTTTAAAGACCTTGTAATTTTGCAAAAAAATAGAAAAGTTCATTTAGATTTGTAAAGTTGTGATATTCGCTTAGAATTTTTGTTCAAAAACTTTTCAATCACATCATTAACATTTATTCTTTCAAATTCTTCTTTTTCAATGCTGAGTAAATTAAAGAACGCTCACAAGATGTTATAGACTTTATAACCATAGGAAAAGTCTAATGGATTCTTAATTCTCATAAAAGCAATTCCATTTCTTTTATTTATTAACATCAGACATTCTGTTATTTCGTGAGAAAGTTCTGCTCTGTCAAAATCACATTTGTATGCTGTTGCAGCTACTTTACATTTTTTCACTACATTTTTATCTGAATAAATGAGTAATTATCAATATCTAAAAGAAATTCAATTTTTTTTACAAAAGATTACAAAAAGTAGGGATGAAAAGCTTTCAAAATTAAAGGAAAAATGTCATTTTAGGAATATAATTGATTAAGTAAAAATAACATTTTAAAATTAACTTAAATTTTTTATCAAGGTACAACTAATTTTGCGCCTCCATAAAACTGCGTCCGCTGCAAATGGCCCTCCCTCTCCCCCTTTGTTTCGCCACTGCCAAATGAGCTTGCATGTAAAAGCTTTCTATAAGGAAAAGTCTACTATTAGAAGTGGGCTGTTTTGTATTGCACACGTGTTGTGAATTTCATTTATGTTTTAGGTTTTCTTTCGTGGTAATGGATTTGAGCCATAGTAGTCTTCATAGTTGCACAAACCCGAGTTTTGAAGATGAAAAGAATTTGCGCGTCCCAAATAAAGAAAATGAAGATTTCTTAACGCATGCGGAAGCAAGAAGCACTGAAGCTACTGCACCCAAAAAAAAGAATTTTTTACACAAATTTTTGTTGAAATCTTATCAATCCGAAGATGATAAAGAAGACAAAGGCGCTACTTTCTTTACCAAAATGAGAAATGCCTTTCTTCTGCCTCCACACGGAGAAGTGGCATTTTTGGTGCTTCTGCTTCTTGTGTTCGCTCTCCTCTTAGCAGCATTACGCGCTACACTTGCCGAGTCATTTGCTCTTTCTACGAATGCCTTTGCCATTTTCATCATTTTCACTTTGTGTCTTCTCTCAGGATTTCTTGCCTCCACTTTTAAATTGCCAGAACTGTTAGGGATGCTAGTTATGGGCATTTGTCTGCGCAACACCCAACTCCAGTTCTTAATATCCGGGTTGAACCCGATTTGGGCTTCAAAGCTGAGAAGTATGGCTTTTTGCATTATAATGCTTAGAGCAGGCCTAGGCCTAGATCCAGAGAAATTGATGAAGTTGAAGGCCACTATCTTCACACTCGCCTTTCTGCCCTGTCTCAGCGAAGCTTTGGTGATTGGCACCGTATCCCACTTTGTGCTTGGGATGCCTTTTGCGTGGTCCCTGATGCTCGGCTTTGTTATCGGAGCTGTTTCTCCTGCCGTCGTTGTCCCTTTGATGATTCAAACCCAGGAAAGCGGGCTCGGTGTCCAAAAGGGCATACCTTCGCTCATCATCGCCGCATCCAGCATCGACGACATCTTGGCGGTTACCGGCTTCACAATCCTACAAGGCCTCAATTTTTCGTTGGAAAGCAACAGCAGCACTCTTCTTCTACTCTTGCGTGGCATTGTTGAGATAGTCATAGGCCTTGTTTACGGCTTCTTTTTCGGCCTTCTCTTTTGGTTTATTCCTTCGTTTGATTGTGGCGACAAAAATATTTTGCGCCTTATCCTTCTTCTCTTGGCGGGGTTTGTTGCGATGCTGGGCAGCGTATTCTGGGAAGTTCCCTCTGCTGGACCTCTTGGAACACTTGTGCTATCTTTTGTAGCTGGGTTTGGTTGGAACAAAATGAGTAATAGTCAAAGCAAATTTGTTAGTCAGACGCTCAAGCATTTTTGGTTCGTTTTTCAACCTCTTTTATTTGGCTTGATTGGTACAGAAGTGTATTTGAACAAGATCAAACCTTCTATGATAGGTTGGTCTCTTTTAATTCTTGCTTGTGGTCTGTTCGTTCGCATTTTGGTTTCTAATCTTTCTGTGTTTCATTCAGGCCTTACCACCAAAGAAAGGTTGTTTGTGTCAGTGGCATGGCTGCCTAAAGCCACTGTCCAAGCAGCTATTGGTCCTATTGCTTTGGATTATGCCCGTGCGAATAATTTGAGCGATGGTATTATTAGATATGCAGAATATATCCTGATTATAGCCATTTTGTCAATTCTCCTCACTGCTCCTATTGGTGCGATTTCCATTAAATCATTAAGTTCATATTTGCTCAAACAACCCAAAAGTAAAAGTAGTATTGCAGGCTTGGATAACGAAATTATTTCTCAAAGGCTTTAATAACGTTGTGTTTTTATTGTGCTGTTTTTCTCTTTGCAAGATTTCTTTTATCCTGATCTTGGCAATAGGAATGGATCTGCTTGCTCATCCATATTCGTATCTCATTTCTCTTTTATATTCATTAAATTTTTAATATATATTAAATAAAAATAAATTTTTATGTGTGCATAATAGTCATACACTTAAAAGCATTTTAAAATTACATTGCAGAATTATATTTGCAACAATTAATATAATTAATAACAAATATTTTTGTTCTTTTGGTGTTTAAATTACCAATAGGAATTTTTCAACTGTTGCGAAAAATCTACTCTAATTAAGACTTGATTTTTGTCAAAAAATATTTCTAACTATAAATTATATAAAAACAAAAATATTAAGAGTCAAAGTTAATTTTTTTGGGGTCGTGTAAGTAAATGCTTAATACCCTTAACTTCAGAAATTTTTTTTCATTTTGATCAAAGCTTAATTTTAAATTTTAGGTCCCAGGCAGAAATAAGATATTTTTGGATTTGAATAATAAACCCTTTGACAATCAATGTCATTATAAAATAAAGTGCATACTATAAAATAACACAACTTTATAAGATTTTAATGACAAAAACCGCATATTTGGTTGATTTTTTTTTTATAGTTTTAAGAAGAAGAAGAAGAAAAAATTTATTAAAATATTTTAGAGCATAATAAATATAGTATATCTATATACATTATATTTACTTATAGAACAGGCATAGATTTAGAACATAACATAAAAAAAAAACATTTAAAAAAAAAAACACTTATGATTTTGTTAGTTTCCAAAGGTTTATAAAAACCGCTTCAGGAGATCTAACATTACAATTGAAAAAAAATATGATAAAGAAATATGAATATTTGTTACGGGACTTTCAAATGAAGAAGTTTCAAGTTCGAGCTACACAAGAGAAGCAATTTTTTTTTTCGCATTTTAAATTTGCAGGATAGGTAGATAATATCTTTGCTTTAAACAGTCTTTTAAAATTTTTGACTGAAGAACAGCTTTCACCAATGACATGGCGGTAGACATCATAAAACGATGGGACTTTATACATGACAGATTGATGTGAAAGGTGCAATCTGTATGATGGTTTCTTTAATCTTGATGGTACTCTAAAATTATATGCGTTTCTGACATCATAGGATATTATATCCTGAAAAAAGCTTTCACTGTGATTATTTAAGCAGTTGAACAAAAAGAGGCCGAGTTTCATATTGTACAGATCTTTAATTTTGAGTAAGCTATGTTCATGGAAGAGATGATCAGAATGAGAGTACTTGCTTAAGTCACAGATAATTTTGAGTGCTCTTCGATTCAGTGCTTCTAAATGTTCAATGTTGGAATGCGCAAAATTAATGAGACTATAGTTTAAATGAGGGAGAAAAATAGTCTTATACATAATTATTCTTACATGCAAAGGAAAGATTTTTTGACATATTTCAATATGCCAATAATTCTGCTAAGTTTAAGATTCAGGTGATTCAAATGTACATTAAATTTTAGCTTGGAGTCGATATATAAGCCAAGAAGATTGAAACTATCAACAACGCATATGTTGCTTTCATCGAATAACGCGCAATTAACTGTACTACTTGTTGTTACAATCATTGCTTTAGTTTTCTTTACATTAATTGACAAATCATTGCGCTCAAACCATTTTAAACTTTCTGTAGATTCCTCTTATAAATATTACTTTTTGAGAGATCGTAATCAAAGAGTAGAGTGACATCATCAGCGTACATTACAAAGTTGAAAAAGTCAGAGGATTTGTGTAAATCATTGATGTACAGCGAAAATAATAACGGCCCTAAGATCGATCCTTGAGGTACACCTCGAGTTAAGCATTTGATGTCTGAAGATATACTTCCAAGAGAAACAAATTGTTTCCTATCTTTTAAGTACGATGAAAAAAATAACAAGACATTTGAGAAAATCCATAATCAGATAGCTTAGATAATAAAATACTATGAGATATCGAATCAAACGCTTTGGTGAGGTCAATAAAAATTAACCCGGCAGATTTTTTGATTTCTAAATAGGATATGATTTTGTCAATGAGATAACTATGGAGTAACTCGGTAGAGAAATTTTGTCTAAAGCAAACTGCTTGTCATAGTATAAACTTTTTCCCTTAAAAAAGTTGAAACTTGAGAAAAAATTATTTTTTCAAAATTTTTGCAAAGATTGGGATTATTGAAATTGGTCTGAAATTTGATAGATTGAAATTATCAGCTTTTTTAGGAATTGCAACGACTTTATTCAACTTTAGAGCTGGAGGAAATTTGGAATATTGGATACAAATGTTAAAGCAGTTCATTAAGACTGAGGTAAAGCTATTCAGAACTAAATTTATATGTTCAAGATTAATACCGTAAGCATCTGTCGACTTACTGGACGAACAACTGTGTATGGCAACAAGAACATCATTTTCATTTATAGAATTCAAGCAAAAATCTCTTTACTTTGTTTTTGTGCTAACACAAAATAGTCATTTTTGCTTAAACTAGGCAAAATAAAAGAATCATTCAATTTATCAACAATGACTTGTTTATCAAAAACGAATTCCCCTGTATCAATTTCGAGTTTATCTATTTTTTCACTTTTTAGGCTTGATAAAATAATTAATTTTTGACCAAACTTCTTTCGAACTTCTGTTTGATCTGAAAACGAATTATAATATTCTTTTTTCAGAAATATTATTCTATTTTTAATATAATTACGAAGTCTTATAAAATTGTTTTTCAAGTATGGACAATTATGTTTTAACTTCTTAATTTTCTTAAATAGAAAATTTCTATTCTTAATTAATTCGAGTACTTCGGGCTTCATCCATGGTTTTAGTATAACTTTGTACCCTGTTTTGTCATGATACGGAAATTTTTTGTGAATTGAAAACACAAGAAGAAAACAAAGAAGTTACTTTCTCAAAAAGAGATTCAGGACTATTTTTGAGGTTTTCAATATAAGATGACCAATTAATTTTATAATACTCTGATATAAAAATAGACTTATCAAAAACTGATCTTAAACTAGGTGAGTGTTTTATTTCCAAGTTAATTGAAAGACAAATGGGAAAATGATCAGAGAAATTAGTTTCTATAACGATAGATTTGTATGCTGAAAGAAAGTTAGGAACAAGAAAGTTATCAATAACACTACCTGAAGAAGGGCGTGTGGAAGGTTAATACAGTGCTTATATCCATTTATCAAAAAGTCACTTACAAATTCATCGCGTTACAACAAACTTAGAAATATCAAAGTAAAATCACCTGCAAGGATATTTAATGAAGAGCTAGATGTTGTAGATAGAACGAAGTCTAAGTATTCACGAAACTTGTCAATTACATGAGAAATAAAGCATGGTCTACGATATAAGTTATGTATAATGAGGTTTTTCCCAGAAAAATTTTGAATTTCTATGGAAAAATGTTCAAAACTGTCAGGAGAAAAGTGTTTACTTAATATTTTAAAAGTAAGATTTTTTTCAATAAAAACCCCAGACCACTATGCTTACTAAGCCCGCTAAAATAACCTACAAATGCATACCCTTCAATATTATAAGAGGTATTGCCGCCAGCCCATGTTTCTTGAACACATAAAACTTGAATGCTACGATTATATGTACGGTGAAACATTTGAACAAACATGTTTAATTCATCAAATTTGCTATTAAGTGACTGTACGTTAATACTAATAATATTAAAACTATTAAGTTGAACGTATCCACTCGTACTTGAACACCGATCAGTGAAGAAGTTCTCTTCATTGATTTGGTTTTGATGATAATAGCTGTTGTTAGAACTGAAACTATAACACCCATTTGGTACTTTATTTAACAACTCAGTCATAATATAATGTATTCATACCAATCTTTTTTATTTCCTTTTGAACAAGGGGACAATTGAAGTCAAGAGCAGAGTGAGAAAAATCTGATAGGCCTTTAGATTTACAGTTTGTACAAATATTTTCACTAGTTAATTTAGAGCAATTACTCCCATTATGTGATTCACTGCAGTATCTACAAATTGAGGATTTTTTACAATTTGATGCAGTATGACCAATAAGGCAGCAGTTGGAGCACTGCTTATGAAAAACATATGGATACACTTTGCATCTACTCAAATCAAAATACACCTTGAAATTATTTTTAGAAAGAGATTTGAATATTTCTGTTGATTTTCAACTTGAAATTTAAACTTGAAATTTTAATTACCTACAACCTTTTAATTCATGGGGAAAATGTTTGTTTTTTGATTTTGAAGAAAAATATCGGCTTTTCAAATGAAAGTAGATTTATGGCTAGAAAAAATAATTAAAAAAATATAACTTATCATTGAAGAAAAACAAAGTCAGGCTAAACCACAAACTTCTAAGCGTGTTGATAGAACATTTGAAGACTAAACTAATTGATCTCATATTTTCCAAACAAATGTCAAACATTTCATACATTATTCAAAAATTATTGATTTCATAAATAAGCTCCACTTTGGCAGCAACATCAGAGTCATCAATGCTACTTTCGCTCACTGAAAAAGGTCTGGTGATCCAAATGTCATTAGAACGGTTATTTAACTTCGGAAAATAGTTTTGAATTGCTTGATTGCAAGCAACATGTGTGAGATTTAAAATGATGTTTGATTTTAAGAGCAAAATTATTAATTGATTGCATCATACAATCAGGAGTAATGAATACATCAAATAGAAATAGTTTTGCAACTGATGGAAAGGCGTTCATGAGGATAAACTTTTTGATACCAAAAGTTTTTCATGACCCTTGCAAAAACTTCTAATGACCCCCAAAGGTTTCACGACCCCCAGGTTAAGAACTTGGGGATAGTGGCTAAGCGAAACAAGCTATTGTAGAAAACTCATTATTTACTTCCCTTGAAGGTTACTATGATATTTTACTAAATAACCAGAAAAAAATATTTGTTAAAATTAGAATTCTTTTTCCAGCGATAAAAATTTTTTAAAAGAGAGATGGATGATAAGCACTCTGCTTTATGTTTTAGGAAGCATTCATAATTTTTCATAAATCATAAGTTTAAAGTCGGTGACACCTTTGAAATGTAGGTGAGGGATAAAGGATTTACGAAAATTTAGTCGTAATAGAATACGAATTACAAAATTCCTTTGCCAAAATTAACGACATTTAAAGTGACATTTCCTTTTTTCCTGTTAGAAAGAGTAGGAGAGCTGACTTAGGCTTTTTATTCTAGCATTTTTTAAATGAAGTCCAGAATAGCGCCTGATAACAGCCTGCCTGATTTCGAGATTTTAAATGGATAGCAGAAGTTAGAGTCAGTATCTCATAGAATTTACGAATATTTTAAATATTAATCAAGAAAAAATCTCATTTTTGTAAGCACATGAAGTGGCCTTTCTTTAGCGGAATCCAAAAGTAGATTTCAATACTTAAAATTTTTGTATTTGGAGGCGCATTTTTTAGCATATAAAAGTCGGCATTTTTTAAGTACTTGAAGTCACATATTTCCTCTCTACCTCCCGCAACCTTGCACGGTAATTTTTAATTATATACATTAAATGAAGTGTTTTTTTTGAAAAATTTTTACCTAGACAAATAGGGGCTCTTTGAAAAACTATTATAAAAATATTTATCAATGATAAATGATCATTTTTGGTAAAAAAAAAGTCATCGCTCATTCAAAATCGATCATATCAAAAGCCCTATTTTTGATGATTTTTAGGGTGCGAATAAAAATTTAGGGGGGCGTAGACTAGTTCGGTGAAAAAAGAAGCAATGAAGGAGAACATTATTTCTTTCAATTTGATTTCTGCCTTTCCTTTTGTAATTTATTAATATAAATATTTTATAGCTAAAAATAATTAAAAAGAAGAAAATTTAACTAAATCCTACTTATATATTTTTGATAGGGGAAAGTATTGTTTTCACTTACTTTCACCGACCACCATTTTATTCTCGTAAGAGTGCAATGATCTTTTGCAGAAAACAACATCAAGATCTCGTAAAGCGAAATAAAATGGAATGGAATTACCGATACAACTCCATACTTTCAATCTCTCATTTCGCTTAACCCTTATTACGCAGAAAAAAATAACTCTTAATTTCCCCCTTGGGTCCAAATGGACCCATACTAAAAAAATATAAAAAAATAAAATCAAATGTTTTTATTTAAAAAAAAAAATTAAAATTAAATTTAAAAATACAACTAGGATTAATTTGAACAATTTTTACAAATTTTGTTGTAATGCTCTTTACAAACAAATTTATTACAAATAATGGAGGTAGAGTCATATTTGTTGTCTGTTCCTTTACAAAGGTGGCATCTTTTTCTTTTCAATTCTGTATTTTCTTTTCTACAAGATATTTTCTCCAATAATGTTTTGCTTGAAATGATTCTCGGTAAAGTTTTTCTTGTTTCTATATGTGCTGAAAGAAGTTTCTTTCCTAAAGTATACAAAAAAATTCTTCTTTTATAAGGGCAATTTTCTTTGTATATTTTTTTGTAATCTCTGAAAACAAAATATAAGAATTAAATGCTGAAATATCTAAAATGTTGAAGAATATAATCATAGGCCTTTTTGGTCGAAAAACTTTTTTGGTATAAAACTTTTTGGTCGAAACTGTCTACTCCACCTTTTGTTTTATTATAGTCCAGTATAATTGAAGGAATTTTTTTCTTTGATTAGTCAAAATGTTTTTCATGATGATAATATGTGCTTTGAAGAATGACTGATCTATTTTTTTGGCATATATGATACTATTGTAAAGTCTTGTGAAAAGATAAAGTGAGGTGTATTGGGATCTTCCTTTAGTTGAGGAAAAATTTTCTGGAAGAGATGCTTTATTTTTTTTTAAGTGTTCCTATACATGTGATTTTTCTTTCCAGCAACTTTTCAACTAGCAAGTAAGAAGTAAAGAAATTGTCGAATGTAATATTGTAGCCTTTCAAGCCACCTGACAGCTGTAAGACATTTTCTCCTAAAATTTTTTTTATTGAATCATAATTCTTGTCTAAATAAGGTTTAAGTCTCCAAACATAATGCGTACTAGAATCACACAATTCCAAAATTTAAGACCATATTTGGCTGTTTTTTGGCATATACTGTCTAAAAGGAGCTCTGCCTAGAAAAGCTTTTAATTGTTCGTCAATTGTAACAAAAAAGTTTAAATTATACAATTTTTCAGAAATTAAGCTCCAAATTGTCCAAAAATCAAGGAAAGCTGCGAATTTATCTTTTTGTTTTCATTGATTTCTAGTTTTACTTCTGTCAAATCTTAAAGAGCATAATTCTTCAAACCTGTGGCGAGTAATAGTTGCAGCAAAAATAGGTCTACCCTTTAGTCGTTTTATTTTTTGACTTATAAACACCAAACAGAATTAGAACTCCAAAAAAAGCCATCAACTCAACATGATCCAAATTCTCTCCAAACTTATCTTCTCCTTTTTTATTAGTATTTTCCAGAATTAAATTTACGATACTTAGAGGAAAAAAAGAGAAAATGGAGAAACCAAACCTCATCATCCACTCGAGAATAGAATATCTTGTTGGACCTGGCTTTAGGGAAATTATATTTACAGCATTATTTCTACCAATATTCGCTGGAAGAATACAACTCCATTCAATTTTTTTATCTTTGGAAAAAACAACTGAAGCTTCTTGAACATATCCTGAATTTTTGCTTCCATCTGTTGAAGATGAAGATCGTATAGAAATCTGAACATCACTTTCAGAAAAACTTTCATTTAAAGAACATTCAGAACTATCACTTTTAGAAACGATTCTTCATTTTGGAATGTGTATAACAATTTTTCAAGGCATAACTATGAATTTAAAAAAAAGTTCAATATCTAAACTACCCAGAAAAAAGTTTGAAAATTTTTGTTTTATAAAATTCAATATCAAAATTATTTTTTTGAAAGAATCTGAAAAGATTCAATCAAAAAGACAAAAAATACAAGTTCACTTTATATTTTATTTTTAAGTTACTAAAATGTGCAATTTTTAAAAAAAAATGTATACAAAATTTTTTTTTAAATCACCGTGGCGTTAAGTTCAATTACTAATAAAATTTAAGGCATTTTCTGTTATAATTAAAACTTTTTATGACATAAACATTATTCGGTCCAAATGAACCTGAAAGGGAAATGTGAAGTTTTTTTATTTCTACAAGTTCACTGAATTATTTTAAATAAAATGCTTTCTATATATGTAAATCTATTTTTAAAATAAAGTCAAAAAGTTTCAGGGCCTCATCTTTATTATTTTGTAATTTTCACAAATTTAAAATTTTTTACGGGTCCAAATGGAGGCGAACGGGTAATGAGGGTTAATTATAATGTATTTCATCGTCCTCTGTGATAAGTCCTATCATAGAAATTGTTTGAAGCTCGTAATTATGCTTTCTATGAAAAGATACTTCTGAACCTATGTGAACAACATAGTAGCGCCTGTATCCCAGATAGATTCGGGCATAGAAAATTCCTCCAGAGCGAAGTCACTGGATAGGGATACCATATGGCCCCGTAGTCCACCCTTGAAATTAGATGCCTTTCTGGACGTCCCAAACTCCAATATGAGGACAAATCCTTAGACAGTTTGGACGAGAAATCAGATTCTACGAAAATAACAGAAACCTCTACTCTCCGAAAAAAATGAAAAAGAAACTTCACCACCCGTTTGTAGAGGGATCACAACGATAGTGATTCAGGATGACCAAAAACAATTCACGTCCTCAAAATAGAAGACAACCCATAATAAGGGGGCAAAAAGAATGAAAAAAATGGAGAAAATAAAGAAAGTGACCAACAAAAGGATAGAACTCCAGTAGAATCCAAATTAGATTTAGTCCACAATAAAGAGGCAGTGGCAAAGTTCGAAATAGATTGCCGTTCTCGGGAACTTCTTAGCAATGCATCTTTCTCCGTTTCCGCTCCCACATTCAAAGCTCCGAGAGATTAAAAAATTGGAAATTGAGAATCTTAATTTGGGTAATTACGTTCACATCCAAATTTTTTACTCGTTGTTTCAAGCTCCTAAAAGAGGAGAACGAGCACATTATTCGAGTCCTAATCTAAGAAGACTGGAGAACGATGCATGAAATCAGGAATATGAACAAAGAAAGAGCCCTCCTGAAGGATTTTCGTAGATGCCTCATCCATAGGACTGGGCTTCCGAATACGATCAAACATCTACAGTACACAAAAAGTCCTGCGCGGGTATGCTTTTTCTTACCTGCACTCGCCCATGCCCGAAAAAATATAACGCTTGCACCCACAAAAAAATTTTTTTGCCCTTGGGTTCCGCTTATTTTCACTTACCCGCAAATTTTTAAAAGCATTTCTTGTGAAAAATAACACACACACTAAAAAACAATATAATTGAAGCTGCAAACAATTTCTTAAAATTTTCAATTTTATTAAACAAATTAAAAAATAGGCTTATTCAAAAATGAAAACTTTTTTATATAGTATTCAATCTTTTCATTGCACTGTTTAAAAATGAAATATCATTAACGCAGAAGAAGGTTTCAAATGTGTTCTTCTTTCATTAAGTATAAATCCAGCTAAGCTGAAGTTACTTTCACTTGTAGCCATTATGCAAAACACACTTATGACATCTGATGCAAGAAAAGGAAAAGTATCAGAGTAAGAACCTGACACCTATCAAGAACATCAGTACAAGTTGAAGGATCCCGCGAAAAATTTTGATATTTTTCTGTTTCTTCGGATTGTGGGTAGCCGCATGACCGCGCGGGTATACCCACCCACTGCAGGACTCTAGTACACATCATCAACACAGGATGGAATATCGCACATCAGTAACTTCTAGCAATTATTGTGAGGGACTCCACCTAACAAAAGCTGTTTTCAGACTCTAACCCAGCTATTAACGTCATTAAGAATGTTGGAGCGACCTCCCTCATAAGCCTTGTCCTAATAGCATAGATGGTCATAATGAGACCTGACACAGATTTCATCAGAAAAAAAATCAACTACACCCGGTTAGAGAACCCGACGGACAAATCTTGAAAGTATAACATATGAGAAGGAAAGTGCCTAAGAGAACTAAAGAAGTATAAAAATCTGTAAAAATAAAGCTTTTTAGTTGAAGGATAATAAAGACAAATCAAATCAACAGTGTATTCTACTCCTTTAAATTGGGTATCAATATAGGCTAATGAAGTAGAAGAAAGTTTTAATTATCTTTATTAATTTAATTTAACAGAATTAACATTTATATTCTCACACCGAGTAGCTAACACTGCACTCGACATTATGCCACTTCTTCTGTTGAAGAAGGTCATTTAACTTAATTCAAAAATAAATAACACAGAAAAAACAGTGTCAATGCGTATTGTGTGAAATTCTTCCTACCGTGCATGCACCTATTTTGTTCAAAGTGGGCATAATAGTAAATGATGCTTATAAAGTTTGCTGATTCATCTTCGGATCTTTTCAATACTCCAATTTTATTGCAAAGAAATGAAAGAACACCTTCTCAAATATTACCGCCATCTCAAAATTCTTCTACCAGCAGTGGCGTAACTAGGTGGGGGCGGTCCGCCCCGGGCGGCACATTTTTAGAGGCGGCATATTTTGAAATCACTCATATATTGCAATCAATATGATATAAGATCTTTATAACAGTTTGTGTTATAAGAGATTTTCATTTGACAAACACAAAAAAACATGCATACGAAGTTATTGAAGAGTTTGCTAACAAAAAAGCTAGAAAAGTTCATCTATAAAAAGTTGAAAATGAATATTTGTATGTAATTAAATAAATTTTCCAGTTTTTTTTATTTTCATATTAAAGCATTATTTTCTATTACAAGCATTTATATAAAACTAATTTCTAAATAAATAAAGTTTTAAAATAAAAAGGGGCGTCAAATTTATGACCCGCCCGAGCGGCAATTCTCATGGTTACGCCACTACCTGCAAAATTTATTTCATATGGGCATACGCATAACCGCACCGCACAGTACTCTAGTAGGCATTAGGGTCAAAAAGTTTGAGAAAACTTTGCTCTAACAAAAAATATTCTAGCAAGCTACCATTATCCCCTAGCTGAAAAGTTCAAAGAAGAATCTAGAAGTTAGACATTTTATGCTTGGAAAAGTGGCATAAAATTTTATTCGTAGGACAAAACCCCGTAAACGTTAAATGAATATCCAAAATAATGCTTTAAAGCCCTAGATTAAAGGCAATGCAGTGCTTCACCATAAATGAGCAATGAGATTTTGCGTACGCCATGGCCGAATTTCTTAGGCCACAATATCGATATGTGGCGCTTTTTTCTATTGGACGAAATTTGTATGCAGCTTGAATGAAAATTGAAATACAGTAAAACTTCTTCTGAACATATCCAAAATAGAACGATTTATTGTGATTGAGTAGTAATTTCTAATCATTTCTTCAATAAAGACCTTGTATCTAAAAAGTGAGAGATGGCCTTAAGCTCAGTATTTTTGAGCAAAAAGGAGGTTTTTTGTCATTGAACTTCTAAGATAATCTAAATAGCTTGATAAATAGTAATAAGTTACTTATTAAGTTAAAAAGTAATAAAATTAATAAAATGTACTAGTAATTATCATACCTTTTTAATTTCGAAACAGGAATCTCGATGTTTAGATGAAGTTATTAGTAATATCGATCCATGTGCAAAATGCGGGAAAAGTTATGAGAAATGCCATTCAGTGTAGTTTATGCAAGATGTGGGTCCATAAAAGATGTTCAGGTGTGCGTGGTGCGCTTATAAAGGTTACAAATTTTGTTTGTTGTATTTGCAAAGAAGAGAAAATTGATGAAGAAAATGAAAATACGGTCATATTTGGGAGACAAAATTAATGTTGTATCGGTACTCAATCAGGTATTCAAAATGATGATAGAAATTTGAAACGCTAATTTTTAAAGTATGGATGGTAAATTTTAGTTGTAAAGTATTTTACGTACTTATCTAATAACTTCAGGATGAAAATTTTTCCTTTGCTCTTGAGGATTAAAGCAGATAATAAAGTAACACAAACACTTCTTTCAAATCTCTTTGCTGGTATTCAAAATAAAGTTAGTGTGATCCTGAATATGGAAAATATTTCATTTTAATATATAAAAAATTCAAATAAATTTAAAAATTTATATATAATTTTGTTTTTTTGAATGTATATTGATATTATTAAAATTAATTTTATTTAGAAACAATTTCTCAATTACAAAAAAATTTAAAAAGCAAAGCCTAATCACGTTTTATTAAAGGATAAAAATACAAATTTTAATAAATTTTATTAAAAGATTAAAAAAAATAGGCGTGATTGCGGAGTCGAAGGGAAAATATCCCACTGTGACTCGATGTACGCATAAAAAGCAGACTTCGACTCTAAATACTTGGAAATTTAAAATATTTAAAGAAAGCTCCTACTTTTTGGCTTCACAGGGCGATTCCATTTTCTTTTAAAAATCAAACTTTTCATTAATTAAGATATATAAAAAAATTGAATACACACTTCCACTCGGACTCCTATCCATTTAAAATCTCATACCCGGCTTACTCCTGACACTGCAACCATGATGAAAAGTGTTTGTGTAAAAGTTATTAAATTGTGTGAAATGCTATAGTTTGAAATTTTTTGCCTGGAAAATAGGAATAACAAAGGTATCACGACTTCCACTTTACAACTAAAGTTAATCATCTCTAATTTCTGTTTTGAAGTTGAAAGGGTGCAGTATTCAGGGGTGCGGAGCATATGGAGTGACACTTCTTGAATAGAAGTCGGAAGCGAAGAGTTTGTGTATTAGAGGTAACTATTTGGAGACGGATATTTTCCCATATATTTAGTAGGATAGTATTTTCAGTTAATTATAGTCTTTATTCAGAGAATACATAGATACTAGTACTTACTAAAATTTCCAGTAAAAGCAACTATTTGCGGCAGAACATGTCAAGCGCAATTTTGTCCTGACTAAAGAAGATCTTTTACAGTTTGTATAAATGCTTTTACCATTCTATTTTCTTAACCGGTTATCTATCGGTCATACCTTAAATATTCGTAAATAATTTTTAAATCTACTGATATCAAGGCCTAATCAATATATTTGGCATATTTTAAAGTATTTTTATTCAGTAACTTTTGCAAAACAAGGTGTCCTCATATGGGGATACTGGAAAAATAAGAAAAAAAATTAATTTAAACAATAAATATAAAAACAAGTATTTCATGTGATATACTTCAAAACGTTCAACACAAAGGGTAGTATCGCATTTTCGCAATATGTTCTTGGGTTTTTTCCTGCAAAATCATAAGCCTATTATATTTTTTCTCTTTCAAATTATATGGTTTTTTTTTTATCATTTTGCTCTTACGATTAGAATATACGTAAACTTTCCAAGCGTTTATTTCAGACATACCCAGCATTCTTGTAATAAGATACGAGATTCTTATAATAAGAGTAATATACGATTCGATATATAGAGTAGTATCTCCATTTTAAATGCCTTTTCTTTTTGCCAATGAATGCAGAAAGGATAAAAAGAAAATGGGTATCTTTATTTTCATCAAATAACTTAAAATTAAATCCTTTTGTTGCACTTTTTTATATATATAATATTTATGTAATTAAATAGATGGGGATTGATAAGTTGGAGTATGTATGTGTATAAAGATAGAGAAAGTGTGATTCTGCTTCACGCTCCATAACACTTTGGAGGTCAGTCGGGCTGTTCCAAACATCTATACATGGTGAGGGAAGGAGGAACTGAAAGTTTTGCGGAGGCTTTTGAAGCGCCATTGGAACCGTGTGTTTTGAGCTTGGCCGAGGAATACCTAAATTCGACACTCTGTGGAGTAACAGTGCTTGTAGGGATAGCTGACGATATGCTTGATCTTGTAGGGTTTCTGGGCGAATAGTCTCGATAGTAGGATATGTTGCCATATTCTTGAAGTAGGGGACACATTTCCAAAAAATAGGAACAAAAATCCTTCTTGAAGCCAAACCACCCTATACAAACATAAAAGATTAACAAAGTGTATTAGCGTTGCTTTCTCCTGACTTTTCAATTATTTGTTTCCTAGGAATATGGTTAATTCAGGATATATTACTAAGTTTCGATAGTTGACTTATTTTAGGAATAAATGAAGTAATTTGGCCTCGACCATTACTATAAGGATTATCTAAATAATATTAGTTAAAACAACTGTTTTGAACTAAATTAGATTTTCACATCTCACTCTAAAAATTCAAAAGCATATAATTATTTATAATAGAATATGCAAAAACATTTTTTTCGATCAAATTAATTTTAACTGTGGATCTCCTATCTATGACATTGAAAGATAAATTATAAAAGGCTATTCAAATCAAAACTCAAACTGAAAAATTTGTAATGCTATATTTCCTATTACATAGTTACAGCTGTTTTATATGACGTGGAATCATTCTTCAAAAATTATACAACAGAAAGTGCCTTAAACACGATTCCTCCAAACTATGCCGAGTATGAAAGAGCTTTTTCAGCCAATAGCTTATTCATAACAAAATTGAAAACACGTGGCTTAGCGACAAAAGTATTGGTTGTTTATGCTTTCTTAAGAATTAGTAAAGTAATTAGGAAAAAATATGTTTATCACCAACGTATTTTCTAAATAAGAATATTGCAATAATTTATCACTTTGAATTTATATATTAGATAACACTTTTATAACTTTAGGATGAATTTACCATATCCTTTACGGAAAACTTAGGGAGAGGAAGAGGCAAAAATTGATTAGATACTAGTTGAAATATCTATTTAAATAGCTTACATACACAACAGAGCTCTTTTGCAATGCTAACACGAGAAGGACGGTGTTCGTCAATTGACGCAGTATGATTTCATTTACAAATGATGTATCATTGCTCAAATTTAATGACTTGAATTGATACGAAGTATACACACTCGTGATCATTCATCATATCAAACATCTGTGAAGAAAAAGACTATTCTTACTACAAAGACGATTTGCATCAATTGACGCACATTTGATTTAGTCTTTTATTTTACTTTTGTACACTACTTAGTTATTTTTGTTCTCCTTTTACTTTTATCACTACCTTTAATTTCCCTTTTGTCCCATGTCTGATCAAGAAATTTTGAAAAAACTTAGAGATTGATTCTGACTTATCAGATGAAGAGAATTTGGACAGCCTTGAAACTGTTGAGAGTGAAGATATATTCAAATCAAAGATGAAGGTAATGAAAATGAAAGTTTACATCTTACCAAGCATTTGCAGAGCAGCAAAGATGGATCTTTTTGGATAAGTGACGCCATTACACCTCGTGTACCGGGGCGATTTCCAAAGCATAATGTTGTGAATTTTCAACCCGGTCCCACTACTTTCGCAATCAGGCGTGTTATTCTTTTCAATGATTTTATGATTCAAATAATTCAAATGCGTACAAATGAACAAGATAAAATTTATCATGAAAAAAATTGGTTCGTTTCTTTTGAAGAACTTGAGAAATTTCTCGGACTAATAATTATTAGGTGAATTATTATAATTACACGTGGTACAATAGGAGGAAGAAACTTGCCATTTAAGAGTTTTTGGAATAGTTCGTTGTTTATAGATTTTTAGATATAATAAAAAATTTACGCTTTGATGTAAAATCCCAAAGAAGAAATTTGAAGCAAGACTGTCAAAGCTTTTATTCCATCACCTTACCCTACTGTTGATGGACAATATTACCTTGCAAGGCTCGATGTAAGTTTATACAATACATGCCAAATAAACCAGATAAGTTTCATTTGAAGTTATGGATGATAGTTGACGTGGAACATAAACATTTAAATAACGCTTTTCCTTGCGAGGGAAAAGAAAGTGAGGTAAGAAACAATGTTAGTTTACGAACGCCCATACTAATGTTAGTTACACGTCACACCTTCTTTTGGACTTCTTTGTATCGATTAAAAAAAACTTACATGGATTTTGGGGCTTGCAATTGAAGGATAAAGAGATCAGAAGAAATAGAGAGACAAGCAAAGGCAGCATTATAATTGTGAAATGAATTGGAGTTTTGTTTTCCAGACGACTGATTAGAAGAACCTAAAATAGTTACATTAAAGTCATGAAATCAATAAAATAGCCATCATAGGATTTTTCTCGATGGCCCATGTTACTCAACCAGATTATGCACAATAAATTATAATGGATAATTACTCATGTCGTTTGTTTTTTCTGGCATCAAATATAATTACAGTTCTTCAAAACAAATTGATTAATTTTTCCTTTTTACCCGTACAAATTGAAATTTATTTGCGATAATATTATTAAATACTTTACGTCTAGCGAAGCAGTATATTTGGCGGGATGTGTTAAGGGGATGAAAGTAGTGAGAAACCAAGGGATAATTAACTAGTAAATTACAAATTATTATCAATAGTTTGAAGAGAATGAGTAAATACTAAAAAAGCACCAATTTTTTATTAAAAAAAACGATGAAAATATTTCAATTTTAAAGTATAATATTTTAACCATTTAAGGTGAAATGGAACACCAGTAGCGTATAAAATAAAAATCGCGCCTATTTTACTTTCAAAAATGCATTGGAAAAGATAAACAGCGGATTCGTTTTCAAAAACCTAGGCCTTTTAAAGGTTTAACTAAATTTTCTATAAAAAAAATAATGTTTTCAATTATAGTAATTAATTATATTACTGTTTTTTTAGAAAAATATAGCTTGATTTTTGAAGAAATCTAACCTAACAAATATTATTCTATTTTTGTAAGAAGAGAGAACCATTATACTCAATAATCATAGGAATAATAACATGCTTTCTCATGGGTAAAGAAAAATATTTATTTTGATTTAAAAACCTTAATATCAAAGATAAAGCATTAGCAGTTTAATTAGTGGGAAGGGGCATATTATCATAATTTAAAAAATGAAATCCCCTAAAAATCAATAATGAGCAAAGTATGGCTCGCGACCTAAATTTTGGTCTTGAGCATATTTTATGATACTCATATGCAATATATAACTGAATACACAAAATTGAAATAAAATTAAAATTATTACTTGAATGATATTTTTAAATAAATCTCAGTGGTATAATCTTTGAAAGTTATATTTAGCGAAAAAATTTTGATAAATGTATTTTGTGTGAATTAAGAATTTATTTTCAGATAGTTAAACCTGTTTTAAAGACTACCTCTATTAGACGAGCATCTATCTGTCCATAGCGGTCAGTCAAAACAATTAATCGCGATTGAGCTTATTCCACCCTCATTAAGGAACTAAGCGTTTACAAAGACGACTTTTGATGGTTCGCGTGATCTCTTAATACAGGTTCGACTACATGCCGTTGAAAACGCAAAAATGTGAAGAGAAACAATCTTTTACTAATGGATTAGTGGAAGAATAGATTAGGAAGTAGGACGCAGACAATATAAAGCAGGTAATCTAATACGCGATTATGAAATTGTCATAAAAAATTCTCAACAATCTTTCAACTGATTCAGGAAAAGGAAAGCTATGGAGTAGTTAAAATCGTGAGCCAAAACAAGGAAGCAAATGTCATTGTTTTCAGGGAAGTGGACACATTGACCAAAACCAGTTATACTATTTCATGGCACATTGCTCTTGAAAGATGCGAAAACTTCCGATTTTGACTCTGGTACATAGCCAACGTGGCGATGAGTATTATAAACATTAACTACGGCTTTGAATATGCGTGCCTGCTTATTAGTTCAATGTATAAATATGTATTTAAATAAACTTTAGTGATTTAAACAGAGAATACTCTTTCAAAATCTCAATTTATTCTTGCAGACTAATGCAAGCTCATCTCAGTGAACATCTCTATATAACGACCACTTTTAACCGATCCCTATGCTGTTCAATACGGAGAAGCGTCACCGTAACCAGCAATCACACATGTTAATTTAGTTAAAAAATAAACTATATTTTAACGCAGGCATATTCTCTACTGACGTCGGAAAATATCATGAGATAAAGTATTGATAGTTGTTGCAAACTAGCCAAACTATTTTTCAGGACAGGGCCTCGATATCTATCAATTTGCAGGACAAGTATTGAGGAATAAGTAATGTGATGTAACGATACTTACTTGAAAAATAAGAAAAGGAACAACTAGTAAGGAATAGGTTACACTAGCGTATATATTATTTCTTCCTCTGATGAACATGATGCTCGGAAAGCGGATCATTGTTATTGCTAGAAAGGCAGTTGTAATGAGGTAGAAAATAGAAACACAGGATATCAGCCACAGAGGAACGAATATGAGCTGAATAGGATCAAATCATTTATGAAAAAAATATATTAAAAGCAACTTAGAAGCTTACCAACCAACTCCAGTCAATTATTTTGTCTAGTTTAAGGGGAAGAAGAATGAACTGGAAAACGTTTGCACTTAAAAATATTTCTAGCTAAAAATTAAAAGAGGTGGATGTGAATATTTATGTAAAGATATACAAAGCAAGTTAAATGTCTGTCATGTTTTTGGAGGTGATGGGTAATTTTATTTTTATTATTTTGGTGATGTTCCATGTATAGAGAAGGAAATAAATTCTCTCCATAGACATCTGTCATTACCAAAATAATAATTTGCACAAAAAATCTTATTTAACATTACCCAAAAAATATCTATATTTGGCCAAGATTTTTAAAAGATGATCAATGATGATATTGAAAATGAAAGCGGATTTGATAAACTTTAGCTTAAGAATTTTGTGCATCATTTTATACATTAAAGGGAAAACAATTTTCCTTCGTATACATTCCCTACACTATATTGTGAATGCAAATATCAAATAATTGCTTTAATATATAACTTAAGAGACAATCTTTATTTTACGAGACACTGCTGTTCCATTATGCCAGAAGGGGATAAATTAGTTTAAAAAGTATGCCTTCAAATGTCGCATGCCAAGATATATGTTTTTCAGAAATAGATTTTGAAGCTGTGAAGCTTACGTCATAAGTTAGATCATTTTTGATGCACCAGACGGTAACGGGAAAAGAGAGGATAGAGGCAAAGATGAGTGGCACAAAGACTTGGGACCACTGATAGCGGTTGCGAGAGAGTTTGTCGCAGAGCAGTAACTCAAAAATGAGGACAAGCATTTGCAAGGCAAAGGAAAGGAGCATTGCCTTGTATTGAATGTACGATTCTGTGCTTGTTCTGGAAATCAACAAAAATATATGTTATGTTGTGACAAAATTTAAAATACCACAACTCAAATCGTTTCTCCAAATCAATTTTTACATATATTCTAAGAAAGTATACAATTTTTAAAGGATTTTACGACCCGGTGTAAAAATCTTTTAACTTTAGTTGTAAATCAATAAATAGATCAGTGAAATTAAATCTTTCATATGCCTATTCGGTAGCCGGTTAAATGCAGCTATTTATATGCTGATTAGATTAATTATTTCCAGTGGCTGAGATTATCTGACATGATTATATTGCCTATCTCTTGCGCAGCACTCTTCCTTCAATACGAGTTTTATCTCTCTCTGTTTCTTACTGTATTACTGAATACTCCAATGCACAAGCACACACACACATTTTTACTAGTTCTTAGGCAAGTGTAATAATAATAACGTGAAAAAGCTGACCACCTTTGAAAAACCAAGTTACTTCAAAGTCGACCGTCCAATCAGGTTGAAAAGGACATTATATTAAAGTATTGCATGATGGCGTGAGCTACTTTTAGATTTAAGGGCTTAATTTCATGGATGCGAGTAAATGCGCGTTGTCATTCCCTCGTTGTGTAATGTTGTGCGTCATATGAAGGTCGTGTCGTGAGAAGGTATGCGCCTACTTCTTATTTAGGATAAGAACTTCAGATAAAAAAGCTTAACATGCAAAAAGTTAAGTCAATACTCTAAATTATCAACATATTATTTTTCGTGAAAAAGACTATGCGAACTTTTTTAACGCGCGAATCGCCATTAATTTACCTTCCGCGAAAATTTCTTGATTTACGGTTGTTTTCGATGAATTTTATGACGAGCAAGAAAAAATAAATACAAAAGTATCAGCAGTTCACAGCGCAAAATTGCTGTAGCATTGCGGCTGAAAGAAAAGACTTTCTGTTGTTGCTCCGAACTTGTTATGCATTATGGCCACAAGTGTTGCTAGCAGGGCTAATTTCAGTGTTGCTGGCCATGTTATTTCCGCTTGAAAATCATCTTTAAAAGTCAAAGCGTGAATGATATTTTAATTTTGGGCAGTGCTATGAAAAAATAATTAAAACAATTTTGTTATTGGAATTAATCTCATGTTCACAAAACGATTTTCTGCATTCGTTTTTTTATTCTGTCGAATGCTTGGTAGTGTTCAGAAATATCTACGAATTTTAAAGTGTATAAAAACTGAAAGGCGGGTTTGGTGCAGGTTTCGAAACAAAAACTACTGGGCGAGCGAAGGTCTGATAACTGATAATGCATGCAAGTACAAAATAGAAAAATGTCAACAAATATTTACAAACGATGAAAGGGCCTAGTTTTCACTCCCCATAAAATTAAAACGTGAAAGCATTGCTGTTAGTCCTACAGAAAGGAAAACCTATCTATATAGGCACTCTAAATCAAAAATCTCCAGCGCTCGTATATGCGAAATATGTCAGATATGGATTCATCATAAATTAAAATGAACTATAGACTAATTTTTAAGCATTTTATAGTTAGCAACCAGGTTTTGGCATGCATCTAAACCAGTGGTTCTTAACCGAATGGGCGTGCCTGTCTACTTAGAGAGGCGCGAGTAACTTCTAACTAGTGCATAAATGCCCCTTTATCATTACTTATTTACACGCTACCTATCTATTTTCTGTATTGAATAACTTGATGTTTTTTTTAATTTTGAGTTATAATGTCAATTAAATAAATTGAGTCATTTACTTCCATATTGTTTTCAGAATTTTATATCATGTTTTTTGTGATGTTAATTCAGTATCTCACTAATCTATATTCATTGTTAAAGAGAATATATATATTAAAAATATCTTTTATTTTCTAAAAATTTAGAAGGAAATTAAATGTGTAGATGCAAGGGGCGTGTAGAAAAAAGTTTGCTTTTAAGGGGAGAGGGGCATGATGTAAAAGGGTTGGGAGCCACTGATCAGCAAGTCTTTCTTTCTTTTGCGAATGAATTTTTCGTATGTATAAAATCTTTTTTCAAAAATTTATAAAAGATTATAATTTGTTAACTATGAATATAATATTTAGAGGGTATATAAGAGAAACAAATTTTTTAAGTTATTCTTTGTTTAAAGTTTGCTCGCTAAATTCAAAACTCATTAGACTACTTTCTTTTTATTCGCTTGACGGTAGAAATATATACAAATATAGGTATGTCAAGGCATTGCAGGCAGTTTGGACACGTTTGAATTTAACGGTTAAAAAATAGAGATAGAGAAATCTAAAAAATATGCGAAAAAAGACTCGTTAGACTTCCACCAAACAAGGCTTCCAAAGAAAGTGCCAGCAATGACAAACGATTTCCAAATCCATAGAGGAGAAAGTATGAGCCAAATGCTCCAATTTATGTAGTGATCAAGTTGTAGGGAAAGAAAGTAAATGACGGCGCATAGCGAAGAATAAACAAGAAATTTTCTATTTTAAAAAATAAAAGAAATTCATCCAATGGAAAATTGCTCATTGAGTAATAAATTGAATACTTCATTAGTACTTTAAATCATTGGTGTACCCTAAAGAAAGGTTTCCCATTCCAACCTATATTATTTCTTCGCCCACATTTGGAAATGTTTTTTCTCGCCATACGAAAATATATAAGAATAAAAAGGCAAGTTTTCATTAAATATGTTGGTATACTAAGAAATTCATTTTTAGGATGTATATTACTGTTTGATTTAAAATGTTGTATGATTAAGATGACATATTTGTTTATGTTAGAGTAAAAAAAAATAAAATCTAACCAACTAACTAACTAATTCATAAGCACACATATAAATCAGCATGTAATACGATTATTATTATCATGATGTTGATAATGGTAAAGAAGTATACTTATAATGAGGTTATCTCATCGTTGAATTTATAAGATGGCGAATTGCCCCTTAAAGGCCTTTCATTATTTTTAGAGGTTTTTGCATTTGCATATACTGGATTGATATTGCACTCCAATTCGGATTGATTATTATATCAAATGAACGGGAGATTAATAAAAAAAACTAGATTATTCACTTAAAGACATAGCCTTTAAAAGCAATATGAAGTCTACTTACAAGCCAAATAAGAATTCAAAATTATTGCTAGGATCATAGATTTGCCCTATTGTTTAAATATATAGAAATAAGTAAAAAAAAAATACGCAGGATTAAAATCTTGGAAAAGAGAAGAAATGTCCATACATATTCCCAGCATGTTTGATTTTGTTCAATATTTCAAAGCATATTTTATGCTAAAAAGAGATAAAAAAAAATATGTATTACTTTTATCTTAAAAAAATTAATCTCAATTTATAAATCAATAAAATTAATGAAAAAGCAAAAAAATATAATAGAAAAATTAAAAGTTCATTCAACAAAGGCAAAAATTAAAATTTACATAGCAATTAAAAAGTAGCTATTCACAAAAAATTTCATGCAATAAAATTTTTGTTTTTTGATAAATAAAGTTAGGAAGATTATAAATTAAATAAATTTTGTTCTTTATTAGAGAGAGAAGGTAAATCCTTAATCTTTCAAGGCAAAAATATAACTTTTGAGAGTATAGTGAAAATGTAGATAATATTTATACTAAAGATAAGATACCCTTTTTTATTAAATAAATATTTAAAAATATGATATAGTATTTTAATTATTCACTTGTATTAGACTCCTTTCATTATATTTCTGTTCTGTTTATAGAAACTCAAAAAAAATTTGACATTTTGTCATTAGAACTCAGAAATGAAAAATACATTCTAAAAAAAAGTTTCTAAAGAAAGAATTACACTGTTTGCAATCTGATTTCAAAGACTCCTGTATTCACTTTATCTCCATTTTAGTACCACTTTTTCTAAAGAATTTTTCAAAAATGCAAAGATTGGTTTACTGGCTTCTGCAACTGTAAAAAGTTTTTGAAATTAATTTCAAAATGCAACTCAAATTTATGTCGTTTCAACTATCCAAAAATTGAAGATCCTTTTCACCTCATTTCTGAATGTTCAAATACTCAATTTTTGACTGAGCAATTTATGTTTACTCTTCGCTGAAAATTTTGTTTCTCCTTTTCACCTTTTTCCGATTTAATTTTTAAACTAGAGTTTCATAAAATAACAGTCTCCTACATCAAAAAGTTTGGAAAGTGCTTACTTTTACATCTGCCTTAACTTTCTTTACGCACTCCTTTTTTTAGCCCCTTTTTTGCTTTTCTTCTAGTTTCTTCTCCCTCCAATTTGTCTTTTTTCTTGAAATTTAGTTGATTTTTTTAGAAATTTTTTCTTCTACAAGCTTCATGCGAGCTTCCACGTCCTTGCATCTTATAAGCTGTGTCAATTTCAACCAACACCCTAAAGGCCTGTACACAGCTTAAAAAATGGGGTAGGGGGGGGGGGGGGGGAGGTTCGTTCTCATAAAAATTTATAAAACTATCATACATATCTTATCGTTGTACTTGCTACATCTATATAAAGAAATTCGATTTTCTTGGTAGATTGAACCCTACACTTTTATCAATCATATACTATATTTGATTGTTGTTTTTCCATTCCTAACCTAAAACTCTATTTTTTAAAAGTTTTTTCTTAATCTGACATTTAAACCCTTTTTGTGCCATTGCGAATATTGCTGAATCACTGATAGAACAGAAATAAAGTATAGATTTTAAATTTAGGTTGATTCAATACTATCTTATGACAATTTACTTCATATTATCATTTTTTTCTTTTTCTTAAAAACTGAGTCAAATATAAAAAATTTTACAATAAAAATCACAACATTAGGCTTTTATTTATTGGAAATCTTTAGAGGGTCAAATAAATTGAACATATTTTCAAATGTAGACATAAAGACACTTCTAAAAATCTATTTAATTGATCATTCTACTTGAACACAAAAATAATTGAGTACAAATATATCAAATATACAAGTAAAATTTATTTAAAATTTTCAGTTTTTTAAAAGAGTAAGCTGTTTAATTCAAGTCTACGAGAATGCTTCCGAACATAAAAATTTACAACTTTATCCAAATCTATTTCTGCATCGTAGTGAATGTGCAGAAGTGCTAGGTTAGACAGATGACTTTTTTTCATTGAAGCTTTCATATATGTGTTTAATCTACGTAATAAACTTATACTTCTTTCACACTGGCATAAAGGTACTGGAATTGTGCAAGCTATCTCTAAAAGAACATAAATATTTGGAAACATTATTTCTGAGCATTCTTTTATTGCGTGTGCAAGAGATTGAGCCCGTAGATTTGTGGCCATTTGCATAAAATGATTTTTCCAACCTTGGAATTTTCATATATACCCTTATCTTCATTGTTTAAATCTATTTTTTTCTTCCTTCAAAGTAAAGTTGAACTAAATATGATAAGTAAGGTTTTTCGTTATTTAATATAATAATTTATTGTAATGGAAGTTAGTAATTAATCCCAAAATAATGATGTATAAAATTGCCAAATAAACTAGACAAACAAAGAATTAATTTGGCGCGTCTTTTCACCGAAATTTTCCGAAATAAACCAAAAAAGAATTAAATATTCATTGAAAGATTAATCTTATCATAAAATTATTTATTTCTAATTATAATATTAAGATTATAAATCGAAAAAAGAAAGAAATATGAATATTTAAATACTAGCATGCCCAGACTCTAAATAAAGGGGGAACTAATGACAATGGGGGCTTGAAATAATGCTGATATCCCACAACATAGTGTCCAAATTATACTGTATACTAAGAAGAGAATTTTGAAAAACGTAGTAGTTACAATCGTAGGGAATAAATGAAGCATTTAGTTCAATGATAGCTTTATTTTTTCCGGGAAATATCTTTTCCTTTGTGCATTTTACATGTTTCATTCACTAAATTAAATTCTTTTGGGAGGATCATCTTCATTGAAAATGTCGATGTTGGAATATAACATTTCCATTGAGCTTACTTTAAAATCAGGGAACCTGACTTTTTGAAATTTTTAATATATGAGACGATTGTCGTTTACCTCTTCTACAAAAGCCCAAAATCTGTTCGATTCAGGTTATCTTCTTTTCTTGAAAAAAAATTATTATCCGAATTAACGCCATCCGCCCTTTTTCTTGACATCAACAATATTTTCAATTCAGCATAGCACCCCGCAATAATTTTTAATCTGATCCTATAAAAATATCCCAATTACCTCATAAAATTTATTCAAAATTACGTTTCAAATAGCTCTATTATATCCAAGCACAAATGTCTAATTGCCATTTATTTTCTCTCATTTTCATTCCACAAGGTGTGTTCCTCTCTGAGATCCTTTAGCTAATATTTATAAACTCCTTCTTAGATATATTAAAGAACTATTCACCATTCTTTCAATGCCATTCATAAGATCTAACCTTTATCTTCACCTAGTACTCTCAAAAAAAACATAACGAATACGAATACACTTTTAAACCCAATAACTTTCCGTGTAGATTCATTAAAAATAAAATTAAACGTAGCTAAATCAACTCTTCAAACGAACACATTCACCTCACCTTTCTTTATTAACATCCAACAATACTCTCATTCAACCATCCTCCTCTGTTAAATGGTCAACCCAGTTGGAAAACTTATAGCATAAATTCATTTTCAATCTGTTTTCCCTTAGTAAAATTATATCTTGTAAATGGGGTCTGGTCATTCAATAATCCTTATTTATTTACAAGTTAATCATTCTACATACCCTTAGGGGGCGTGAGTAAGGTTGGTTAGATACTGGGTTTCGATCCCGCATCAAGGCTACTTTCTTCATAGTTCGATACAAGTGGCGCAATTGTGCTTTCTCGATGAAAACACCCCACGGTAGCTTTACCTTGAATACAGTATTCTTTCATGGTGTTTATCTTTAAAATACTCCTCATCCTTTACTTACCTAAATTCACAGTCTATGCCTGATCACAATGACCAGAGCCTACAAACCACTCCTTGTAGTGTCTTAGAATTTCTTAGAAACTGACTTCACTACATCACAAAGGAGCTGTTAACAAATAATATTTCATGACACGAAACGAATTAAATTCCCATCTAAAATACTTCTTTCGCCATAACTATTCAAACAATCCCTCCCAAACTTACTTCAGTTCTTTACACCCACCACCATTATCCACACTCAATAATTTTCGCATTAAACCCAAAATCACACCACTTCTTTCCTCCACCCTTCCTTGCCAATACTTTTTTTTCTTCAAAACTGTTTTAACAATTCTATCTGGAAACTTATAATAACCATCTTTAATTTAATATTGCTTCTTACCTAGCATAATCTATTATAATTAGGCAAGAGTTTCACTTCTTTTTCTATCCATCCAAACTCTTAATTCTCCACCCCCTAATTTCTTCTCTAATTCTTTTTATAAAGGAAAATATTATTTCCTTTTTTAAATTGATATTTCAAACTTTGCTTGACGAAATGATGCGCTTGATAATCTTTCTCGATAGAAAATAAACGTTGAACTTTTGCACTGGAACGAAATGCCTGGTTGAGTTTGACAAAGAAATCCAGAAAAAATACTTATATAAAAAAGCAGCATCTATCAACAAGTTTTTAGAGTTAGTTTGTAGACAATACTTCACCAAAAATTGGCCTTCATCTTTTATTCACTTCTGGCCCATTTCTTTAAATCCGATCCTATTATACTGCTCAAAAATCCTTTTCTCCTTTGAAGTTGATCTTTGTTGCTTCTTTCACTGATGAAGCCGGTATTTCTAAAAAGTGCGGCAATATCTGGAGAGTAATTGAAATAAAAATAAAATGTCCTTTTTAGGAATTTTTATTTTAATTGATAGTAATTTATAAAAAAAACAGCAATTTAATTGAACAAAATTAAATTACTAGTTATGTATAAACTAAATGTAGGTAGGTTGGAGATATCTAAGCACATTCCAAAGTAGGATGATATGCTTGCGTCAATTGCTAACTTGTGGATTAGTAAGGATGGGAAGTTGGTTTATGATCTAAAATAGAAGAAAGCTTTATTGAGGTGAAAAGTATTATCTAGGTTGCTTGTGCATAGTTATGCATATGTTTGTGGCTATGGAAGAATGGTTCTATTATATTAAGGAAAAGAAAGATGTGTTGAATGATCTTGGGGTATGACAAGAAGTTTAGTAGATTGGAGGGAAGTTCTTAAAATGTAAATGTGCTGTTTCAATGAGTTTGGTTCGTTCTGATGAAAATATTGGACAATAGAGAATAATGTGAATTGGAGTTTCAATATGAGGGCAGCCAAATCTGCAAAATAGGTTAAAGTATAAATTAAAATTATAGAAGTAAGCGTAACAGGGGCAATGTGAGGTGAACCATCTTATTATGTTGCGAGGAAGAGTAATGTTTTTATTTAGTGCAAATTTGGATAAGGGGGTAGGTATGTTGTTTGAGTAAAGCCATTCGTTTGTAATTGAGTTATTTATAGATGTTTCAAAAGTGAATAAAAGGAGGGCGGGGGTTAGGATATGTTGTGATGTGGATTTGGATAAAAAATCTACCAAAAAATTCTCAAAGAAGGAGGAATGGGCGGGGCAGCAGAATAGTTTAATTGAGAAATGGGTGCTAAGGTTGATTTATTTTTTGGCTAGGCTTAGTGTTGAAACGGGAATTTTTCTGTCAAGTTGTAGGTCCTTGATTATGTGAGTCTGAAAATAATTATCTGCTTGAATTTGGATGTAAAGATGATTAAGTTATCAATAAAGTCGTTGCATGATGTTTGGAGTGCTATAACTTACGGAGGTGTTAATGTCTGTGTGAATTTGTTGTATGAAGAATGGAATATTTGTATTGGGGTTAAAAAAAGGCGCAAGCAGCGGTTGCTTTGTTACGTGATTTTCAGCTGTCAGTAAAAATTTAGAGTTGATGATGCGCATTTGAATTGCGTTGGTGTGTGATGGAGTTAACTGTTAAGAATTTGTGGTAGCTCATTTGAGTTGTGTATGGGGGTGGCTTTCCATGGGTGAACTACAAAGTTATATGAAATGGCTTTTCTGAGAGAGAATAGGGTTGGGGGAGTTTTGTGTAGATATTTTTGAGGTGAAGTGTAAATTTTAGATCTGATTGGAATGTGACGCCTAGAGAGTTTATGTGTGGTTCAGGAGTGAGTGATGTTGATATGTTTATTTTCAGTGTTAGTGGAGTTATTCTTTTTCGTGTGAAGTGTATAAGTTTTAGTTTATCTAATTTAAAGGAGACTTTGTAGTTGGTGGCCATTGTTTGTATTTGTGTGATTAGATTCGCAGTATGATTGGTGTTGTAGCGTATTTGAGAAGGTAAATAAGATATCATCAGAGTAGCATTGGGCAAAGTCGGAGTTTGAGTTGATAAAAAAATGGGGTTGATAAGAATTAGCCATAAGATGTCTGATAGGTTACCCCCTTGTGGAGTAAAGAGAGTTAGTTTCTGGATGTATGTATTGTTATGTAGCAAGATTAGAATGCGCTTTAAAAGAAAGTTGTTTACAAATTTGATTATGTATGTTCGGTATTTTTTATAGTTAAAGTTGTTGATGATTGCAGTGTTCCATGCTGTGTTGAAGGCATTTTCGATGCCTAGAAATGTAGTTGTTGCGATATTTTGGTTATATGGTGTTTTTTCTAAGTAAAACAGAGCTAGGCGAAATAGGGCTAATTCGTTGTTTTTATTTGGTATATTTGCGAATATTCGCGTGTATTCGGTTATTTTTGAGGATTTAATGGATTATGCGCTTTGGTAGGATTTTTTCATGATTTTGCCTTGGGTTGGTAATGGAGAAATTGCTCGCCAGTTTTTGATTAAATTGTGATGTTTGAGGATTAGCAATAGTTTGCATATTTTCCAAATATTTGGGAAATAGCTTAGTTTGAGGTAAGTGTTGAGGAGATGAGGGTGTAGTTGGTAGACTTTTTTCACATTTTTAATGGAGATGAAGTCAAGGCAGCTAGAAGATTTTATTTTCATGGAATGTTGGTTTGGTTTAGCTCTTTGATTGGGATTTCTGGGTGTGAGTTAATGGTGTTATTTAGTAGATATGCTTTTGTTTTCATTCTAATATTTTTAAGGGTAATATTGTCAGTTACATTGGTGCCGGCAGGAAATAGAGTGTTGAGTGAAAGGTGGTTGATAAATATTAAATTTTGATTGCTTGAAAGAAGATTGGAGAATGATGCTGTAAGCTTTTTGCGTGTAAGTTTGTTAATGATTGACCATGGGTTTGTTGGAGTTTGGTTGAAAATATTTTTCCATGCTACTTTTTTTATAGCTTTTTTGATTTTTAACTGATATTAAGGAAAAAGTAATGTTGAATGTTACTATGAGAGTTAGTTTTCCTTAAATTTTTTTTTAAATGCTAAAATTGTACAAAAAAAGGAAGAAAAAAAATCTTTTTTTGAAAAATTTTTCATCCCAGTTTGAAAATAAATAACTTTTCATCAAACAAATAGCATTTGAGTAGATTTGAAATGATAAACGAAGAATGACAGAATAAAGTCCAAAAAAACAAAAAATAATTTTTTTTATTTCGACTTTTTTTTCATCTAAAAAAGTCTCAAGAATAAATTATTAGTATATTTAAGACTATATTCAGTGATTTTTAGCAAAGCTTTTTTTATTTGATGCTGTGAAAATTCGATTTCAAAAAGTGTAACTTTTAGTCGACAATGTCACAAAGGTGTACATTTGGAAAATATCAACATAATATGAATTTATATAATTATCAATATATCATGTTCTCATTATATTTTTCATACCGATAAAAATTCTTTATCACTTCCCAGGAAATTTTTTTACAGCAGCCATGTACATTATTCCGTTGTAAAAAATGTTGGAAAAATCGGCATTGTTTTCGGATTACGTATTTCTTTCGTTATATTGTCAAACTTTTTTGTTTTTGTTCACTTTTATCATATGCATAACGTACATTACAAAATAATCATGTAAGTGCATTTTCATACATAGGTGTGAGCAGCGTATCGTTTTATGTGTATCTTTTTATCTGGCTAAATTGTTTACTTCCATTGCGTCATAAAATTTTAACAACACACTTTACCCTTTTGTTGGAAATTGTCTGATTTTATAAAAAGTAAGCGAAATTGTTTTTTTTAATAATTTTTTTAGTTGTTTTTCAAATACTTTTTAGAAAATGAATGTAAATGACGCGTTTTCCTTATTGAATGAAATATCCGCTAAAGTTATAATAACACCTCCCGGAAATAATATTGTTAGTGATGAAGATAGTGGAGATGATTATGCTGGCTTTTCAGTCGAAAACTTAGCTCCAAATCAACTTCTTGCCCTGGCAAATATAGAATTAGTTACTCAGAGTGGGGAAACAGAGTATATCGGTGATGATGATGTTTATTATGATTTTGAAGTTTTACCAAAAAGAACAGCTGAAAACAGATCGTGGAAAAAAAGGATATAAAATTCAAAACCTTTATAAAAGGATCCAAAATTCCAAAAGAGCTTGATGATGAAACTTTTTTCACCCCAACTAAATACTTTGAACTATTTTTCAATGACAAGGTTTTTGAATTTTTGATTGAACAAACAAACCTTTATGCAAAAAGAGAAAAAGGAGACTTGAATTTTGCAAGATCTGGCAGAAATGAAAAAGTTTTTGATTGTTTTGATGATAAGTGGGTATAGTTCGGTCAGTAGAACTCGTATGTTTTGGGAAAGAAGTGATAACTGCAATTTCAAAGGCCTTCAGTAAAAATCGTTTTGAGAAAATTATGAGTTGCTTCCATATATCCGATAACTCTCAAATTGAACAAAGTAATCGATTGTTTAAGATTAAAAAGCTCTACGAAATGATAAATGTATCAAACATTTGCCAGAAACTGCGAGCATAAGCATTGATGAGTCTATGATAGAGTACTACGAAAGGCATCCATGCAAGCAATTCATGAAGGGTAAACCCATCAGATTCGGGTATAAAGTTTGGGCGATGACCACGTCTGATGGATATGTGGCATCGGTAAGACCCTACGTTGGAAAGTGTGATAGTTATGACAAATGCATGGAAATTGGTGGAAGTGTGGTAATCGATTTGATGAAAAGACTACCTAAGGATAAAAAATATCATTTTATAATGGATAATTATTTTACTTCGCTACATCTTTTTCAAACTTTACATAAAATGGGACACGACGCTACAGGAGTGATCAGAAAGGACAGAATTCAAAAATGTCCTGTTAGAGATGCGAAAAACAGGATGAAGCAAGACAGAGTGAGCTATGATTTTAGGTATGGTGAAATTTCAAAATTGATTATAATTAGCTGGAAAGGCAGCAATGTTGTAAATGTTCTGTCAACTTCTTTGGGTGTCGAGGCGAAAAAGTCATTAAAAGGTGGTGTTTCAGGACAAAAATAATAAACATTTTTCAACTCCATGCGATAAGTGAATATAACAAAACGATGGGGGGAGTCTATATGGGCAAATCAAAACATTCTTCAATATCACACTGAAATACGCTTGAAAAAATGGCGGTGGCCCTTTTTTCGTTTTATTTTGCAATCCAAAACGCCTGGTTTCTTTACAAAAAAAGCTCGCTCTATAAAAAAAAACCACTAGATCAGCTGGCATTCATTCGTGAAATTGTTAGTGTATACTAGGGTGCACACAACGCCCTCATATAAATTTTTTTTGTCCTTAGTATATTTTTTTTTCAATCAATAAAAAAGAAAATAGTCAAAATATTAGCAAGAAAAAAATATATTTAAGGGGTCCACCTATCATTTGAATTAAAAAAAACTTACCACCATTTTTTCATATTATTTTTATTTTTCATTTACTTTTAGATTAAAATTAAAGATTTGTGCTCTTTGTAATTTTTGACAATCACTTGATGAAAAAAGATTGACAACTCACCTGTTTTTTCACTTTTTGATATTTTTTGGCGTTTTCATATTTCATTTGAAATGAATCCTAAAAAACAATACTTTGTTCGTCTAAAGCTAAAAAAAAACTTACCTGTTGCCACCAGAAATTTTTGGTTTATAAGAAGACATATCCCCAGACGATGCAGTAATCAAATGATGTCGTCTTCCAACTTTGCAAGAAGTTTTGAGGTGCCTGATGTTTCATATAAAAGATGGGTCTATGAGGTTGAGAACGAAGTGGGAATCAGCAAAAATTGTTTTATTGAAAGTACATCTATTTTATCAAAAAGCTAATATAGCGATGATTTCTGAAGGAAGGGCATGCGAAAAAATGATGAAACTATTAAGAACAAATTCCAAACTTTCGGGAAATTCCAAAATCAAGACGAGAAACTTTTACAATCTTTCCAACTGTGGCCTCCTTCGGCTTATTGATATTGAGTTTCTTAAATCAATGAAAACTGATAGAAAAGCAACGTTTGGTTCAGCTGACTTTGTTTTGGATGCCAGAAAAAAGAGAGCACTAGAACGAAAAATGAATAAAGACTAGAAAAAGCTCGTCTTCATATGAGTGATTTTGCCTCGAAGACTGCAATTATTGAAAGTGAGTCAAGTGAGAAAAACAAACCTTTTTCTTCTTCTTCTCCTTCGTGTTTTATCCCATCAGAACCAGACAAAAAGAAACATCAACGAGTTCCTGAGGGTACAGAGGCCTTTATACCTAATAATATTTTGCAATCTCGTAAACTTTTTGGCAACTCGGATGAAAATAACCCCAACTCAACAGGCAACTTTCATTAAAGCCTTTATTGAAGAAGCTGGTGGCGATTCTTCAAAGGTTTCAACTTCATACTCTCAAACGGCAAAGACGAGAACAAAAGTGAGACAAGAAATTGCGGGAGCCATTTATCAGGAGTGGAACCACCTCATTTTATGTTCACTACACTGGGACTCCAAGTTGATGTCATCTCTGGTCATCCAATACAAAAAAGAAGAGCGACTAAGTGAAGATTCTTGGGGTTCCTTGCTATCAACTAGGAAATAAGGGAAAATCAGAAGTAATGAGCAAATTTATTCATGATTTATTAATTAAATGGAATTGTTCAGATGGAATCTGTAATTTGGTTTTTGACACGACAGCCAGCAACTTGTGTTATGGTTCAGGAAAAGCTAGGTAAACCTCTTTTGTGATCATGATCCGGCATCATGTTGGAGAAGTAATATTTACGCACGTTTTTGAAGTATCAAGGTCTCCTGAAATTATGGTTTTCACAAAACTCAAGAAAAACTGGAAAGAATTATCCCAAAATACTGCTGATTTGGTTCATTTAGAGTTGAGTGATTTTTCTGAAGAACAAAAATGACATATTTCAGAATGGAAAAATGAGGCTTTGCATATGGTGAATTCCGAAAACCATGCAGCACGGGAAGATTATCAGGAATTTATGAGCCTTTGTTCGTATTTTCTTGATTCTGATAATGTCTCGAACTCATTTGGAGCTCCAGGAGCACTTCATAAATCAAGATGGATGGCTAAGCTTTTATATAGCATAAAACTCGTGCTTTTTCAATACCAAATTTCAAAACTGAAATCAGAAACAATTACAGCTAAAGATCAACCGTCAAAATTGAAAAAGTTTGTGATTTTTATAACATTAGTTTACAGCACATGGTGGTTAAATTGTGGGTCTGTTGCTGATGCTCCATTCAATGATTTGAAACTCTTCAAACGTTTGATAATTTATAAATCAATTGAACCCATGATTTCATATTCTTCAATCAAAGCTTTCAGCCGTCATCTTTGGTACCGTACAGCCGAGCTTGTTTCCTTATCTTTGTTTTCTGAATTGGTTCCAGATTACGAAAAAAAGCCAAATAGCGAAAAAATTGTTACAAGTTAAGCCTTCCAATTGTGATGTTCTGCCTTTGAATCGTTTTGGAAAGGGTTTTGGCAAGCCTTCATTTCCATCCAAAATAAAACTTAACACATTGTTGATTTGATTTCAGCTGACTCATGGTTTTTCTTTAAAGTACTTAAAATTGATTTTTGTTTTTTGACAGAAGAAGTTAGTTTATGGAATCAAAACGAAGTTTATAAGCAGGAAAAACTCAATACTGAGTCAATAAATGTCAACAACGACTGGTCAGAACGCATTAAAAAGCTTAGTAATGATTTTTTGCCATCGGCGCGCTTAGAAAGAAACTACCAGTATGTCATCCAAGTCGTCGAAGAAAGTAGAAAACGAACAGCGAATCTAAAAAAAATCAAATCTTTCATGAGAAAAATCCATATTTCTCCATAATTTTTTCGCACTATTTTCTGCCAATTTGTATATTATTTTTCATAATAATGTTCTTATTCGTTTTTTTAGTTTCAAATATGATGTTTTTAATGTGTAATAAATTTTTTGTAAAACTGAAAAGGATCAGTACTAAAGTAAAATAATAATCTTAGGATTGTTTTTAAAGCTGTTTGTTGACGCCTTAAATATGATTCAAACTTTTCAAATAATACAAGATTGTTAAAAACTACAAAAGGAAAAAAATGAAGTGAGGACAGCGTAAAAATTGAAATTTTTAAAAATTTTGGGGCGTTGTGTGCACCCTAGTGTATACCCTGTGCAAGAAAGCTCTAAAACGTCTCACACCCCAAGTTTTACTAAAAGAGTTATTGATGATGTAAGGTTTGTACTCAAAAGCGATACGCTGAATGTAAGAAATCCACCAAAAAATGTGTTTGAAGTGTAATGTTCGGTTGCACATGCAATGTTTCAATTTTTTTCATAGAAAACAATAAATTTATTATGATTTGATAAAAATTTTTTTTGTCAACTTATAAGTTACAAATTTTCAAAAGGCTCAAAAGAATAGTTAAAAAATCAAAATTCAGTATATTTAGTATAAATGAGCTTTTCAATGCATAATAAAGATATTTTATTCAAAAATCTGAAAAAATCAAAATTTGGTCAACCTTTTTCGTGGCACTTACTTAAAGCCAATAGATTTTGTTGTAATACTTTATTTTTAGCTTGTCTGACAATATTTTAGAAATATTATACAAAAAGATTGGATACTCTTTTAAAAAAATGCATGTTCCCATGTGGGAACATCGCGGATATATAGTATCTTTTTTTATACAACTATATTTATTAAACTTTTTTCTACAAAGTACTATTCATAAATATTATATATATGCTTTTTAAAGAAGAATTATTTATTGGGATAAAATTCAAAACATTTTGCACTTTTATCTGAATGCAGCCTCACTTTACATTTTTCACACATGTAACACGTGTTTTTTTGGCACACTTTACATCTTCCTTGACTTGTCGAAACTTTGAAATGAGCAAATCCGTCAAACCTTACATCATCAGGAAGATTCGGTTTTGTGCCTCCATCTGTTTTTTTTTCTCAAGCTTATCTGAGACTTCAGAAGACATATTGCAACTTCTCGCCTAAACTGAAGATGAGACATCATATTTATGTTGACTTTAGAGTACAACCTCCATGCTGCTACAATTGAAATGTTTATTGCGTTTGTAATCAATGGCCAATACCATTTTTCCCTCGTAGGAGGATAAGCACTCAACAGTCTATCTAACAAGTCAACTCTACCCATACCAGCGTTGTATTGCTTCACCAATTGAGGTTGAATAATGTCATGGCTTTTTTTTTATTTCGTCGTTTTGTCGTGCTAGTTGGTATATGAGTAATGAAGTTACTACCAATGTTGACGATAGAATTATCGTTCCACCTACAAAAATTAAAAGTTCCTCTGGGAGTTTTTTTCATATCTGAAACAGATTTAAATTTTTTACAAGCACCTTTAGTTCTGTTTTCACATACGGTTCCAATAGCTTTGAAGTTCTTTGTAGATAAATCTGCAAGAAGATTATAACTTGTGAAAAAATTATCGAAAAATAAATCATGTTTGGATGAACTCGAGAACTGCTTTATTACATCGATTTTTTCATTCACCACACGACTTCCCAAAGGTTCAGCTTGGCCTTCACTTTTGCCTGAATACAAGCTCATGTGATAAGGGTACCCATCTTCTCCACAAAGAGACCACGCTTTGTAACCAAACCTAATAGGTTTACAACGAATAAACATCTTGCAACTATGTTTACCAAAGTAAGGAATCATAGATTCGTCAATACTCAGAAATTTGTGAAAAATTCCATGTTCAACAAAAGACTTATTCAAGCTTTCATACAACAACGAAACTTTTGCCATTTTATTTTTATTATTTTCTAGCTTTGAGTTATCAGCAGGGCAAACACAAATATGACTGTATTTTCAAAAAAAATATGACTTTTTGAGTTAGAATTTATGACTTTTAGAGAAAAAAGATGACCTGAAATTTTTAATATGACATTATGAAATTTCATTTTATTTCGGATAAGGCTCAAGTGTTATATAAAAAAAATGAGTTTTTTTTCTTTTATTTCTTGAAAAAATAAATTTATTCACAATTATAGAAGTAAATCATATAGTTAAAAATGTTATCGGAATTAAAATTTCGATCTTTCTGCAAAAGTTTTTTGAGTTTGGAGAAGGATCTTTCTACCTCAGAGCTAGAAGCTGGACAATTTTGCAAAAGTATGTATCTTTCTCGACTTATCTCCTTGTTGGTCATTTCCATGATGTCTTTTAGCTGATTATCATCAATTCTTTTCTTTATATAGGGTATCAATTCACAGGAATCATTGGGAAAACTGAGCTTGTTGATAGAATCTCTTGCATCCTTAATAGTAAAGGACATTTTTTGTGAAACTTCAATCATTTCAATTATTTTATCTGCATAATCCCTTTTGATTGTCAATAAATCATGTGATAAACTCTTAGATTCAAGGCTTTTTTTGCGTTTTTTAAAAGAATACCCCCATCATTCTCCATTTCTTCTGTGATTTTCTTGACTTCGGGGAGATTTTTGTTGTAAAATAGCGCGGCCTTTAACCAACTACCCCATCTAGTAACAACTGGTATTGGCGGATAACCAATTTTGAGAAAGAAGAACGTCTTGTTTTATTTTTTATTGTGAGCGCCTTGAATTCTTCTTGATTTGTTTTTTGAATTTCACCAAAAAAGAATAATACTGGTGAAGTAAATAAAATTCAGGATTTCATGTGTCCAGAAAAAGATTGCAAACTCTTAATTAATTCTGATAGTCCTTTAGATTGTGTTTCGAATCAAGTTAAAGAAAACGTTTTTATTTAGTTCGGAAAAGAGAATTTCATAAGAGAAATTACTTCTCAGATAACTGTGAAACGTGGAGACCAATATCTAGTAAAAAATACCATTATGTTTTGTCTAAGGAAGGCAAAATGATTTTTTATTATCAAGGTCGGTTTTTATAGAAAAAGTGGAAAAAGTTATATACTCTTCTTCTGGGGAATTAGAGAATCTAATCATATTACATCGCTATTATTCAGAGCTTGCAGATTTCTCAACTTATAAAAGGAGAATATGTTGCTTGGAAAACCACCCTGAAATAAGTGAGGCAAAAGCATTCGAATTGTTTTAATGAAAGAAAATATGTTAGGACAGATGTTGAAACTAAATTGTTTATCTTAAATCTGCCAAATCTATTTACATTGATTCGTTGAAGTCACAAATTTTTCCTAGAAATTCAAAATACATTTACAATTGTAAATACCTGAAGAAACAAAATTATTCATTCGACAATTTAGCAGATGAAATTCAAAACATTTTGAAACGGGCTAATAGTAACCACTCCTATGTAAAAAAAGTGTTTCACACATATGGTAAAAATGCCTCTATTATTTGTTATACCGATAAGCAAGGTACACATCGAAAAGATTGTATAGTATTCCAAGAAAATTCTTGTTCAATACTCGGAATCGGTAGAACTTTTAATCTAAGTTCTTATTATATAACAACAACTATTTTCAAAAATATAAATATAGTTTCAAGGTAAAGCGAAAAAATGTAATATTTTTTGGACCTGTTTTACTACACTTTTCAGTAGATTGTGCAACATATGTTGATTTTTTCGCATATTAAATATTTATTAGAAAGAAATCATGTTGAAAGATAAAATTGGTATGAATGAAAGCAAGGTTAAATGTTTCAACGATTGCTCCTAAGGGGGTAGCTAGCTGTGACATCATGATAGAATTTCGGGAAAAAATGCGAATTATCGAAAAGTATCAGGGTATTTTTGACCTGCAAACTTATGAACTACGTTTTCGATGCTAGAAAAAAATATAATTACATTCCCAAAAATTGGACAAATAATAATTCCGAATCAATGAATAATGTTTTCAAATATGCCATTGATTGGAAACCAAAAAAGATCACTGAAATTATAAACTGTTTGAAAGAACAAGTGTTTTATCAAGAACAAATGATTATGGAAATGGCAATTATATTCTAATTAATGACTTCTCAAAATATGTTATTCCCATGTCAAGATGGAAGCTTGAAACTGAAGACAAAAAGAAAAGTTTACTCAAAAAATTATTGAAAAAACACGAAACAGAATCCTAAAGAAAGTTCGATGTTTCACAGGATGGAGTTTACTCAACTTTAAAAAGACCTGATGGTGCAATTTTCTTTTTAACAAGTTTTTTTTCAATTCAAAGTTGCTGCCTATTGCTGCCCATATTTTAGCAATACCACATTAGAGGTGCTCGAAACATCAAAAAAACTTTAAATGCTTCTACTCCACAGGGAGCTTGTGTATCTGATTTACTATTTATAATACTAGTCTTGGAAGAAAATCATTGTTTTTACTAAAGTTACTCAGATGATCTCTTAATTGCCATTGAAGGACCTTGTTCGACTAAAAATCTAATTAAACTAAGTCTACTACTTGAAAAAGTTAAATCATTTGCATGTATTCTAGATCTAACTATTAATTTGCAAAAATGCACTCTTGTAAACTTTAGCAAAAACAACAAAAACAAAAAGAAATGTCCCGACCTCTATTTCACTAATGTTAACTTTTCTCCTTCCTTATCTATCAAATATTTGGGAGCCTTTTTCACCTCTAAACTCAATTGGAGCCTTCACTTTGAAACAATACACTCTAAATGTTTTCAAAAATTAAAACTATCAATGATTTCTCTTGGCCACCACTTTGTTTTCTTTAAAACCTTTCTCATGCGTATAATTCTACCTTTCTTAACTTATGGAATTACATCCTGGGGAACTATCTTCAAATACAAGAAATACATGTATAAACTAGAGATCCTTTACTTTACTATCCTGAGAAAAGCACTCAAATGTGCCATTTCCACTCCCTAAACTATGATTATTTTATTTTCTTTTGTTCCTTACCCAAGATATATTGAAAAAATGATCCTATCAAAAAAACTCTCTTCTATTTCTAAAAATAGAAACTTTGCGTCTTTTGACCTTAATTACTCTCCTGATAAACACCCCTCAAACTTTGATTTTTTCCAAAAACTTGTTCTTAAATATTTTAATGCCGTATTCCCTCTAAATTTTAAATTAGCTAAACCTTTCAAAATTTACGATCCGCCACTAACGAATCTTAAGTTGAATATAACCATGGTACCGTCAAAATTCGCCGCTCTTAATTACTGTCAAAATATTGTAAATAACTCGGATGCAGTCTTTGTTTTTTCTGATGGCTCGTATGAAAAAAGCATCCCAACTACGGCATTTTCTTTTGCATTATATCTTCCAAATCAAAGTTCACGTGTTTATTCCCTGCAGTCAATATTGGTCAAATGTCATCCTCATACCACGCTGAATGTTTAGGTTTACTTGCTGCCTTTAAACACATTTACAAGTCTCCTTGATTCTCCCCTTCTTGATAATCAAAATCTTTAAAATCGAAATCTGTTGCCCTTAACACATTCTCACCATTTATCTCAACTTAAGCAATTTTTCTACATATGTATTTTGTGGTGTCCAAGCCACAAAGGTCTACATGGTAATGAACCCTTGCTAAACGCGCACTAAGCGCACCACTACATAGTATCCTGTTTCACTATCTTCTGTCAAAAAATTTCTCAACAAAAGAGTTTTAGACTTGTAAGTACTCAAATAAATATAAAATTAATTGTGTTAAAACATTGGAAAAAAATCTATCTAAATTAAAATTGCTAACTCTTCCTCCTTAACTTCTAAGATGGTTAACAGGTAAGTGCATATGCAAGAAATTTTTATAATGATAAAAAAATATACAAACTCACTCTGCCGTTTTGTTTGGAAAAAAATGGAAGATACTAACCACTTAATTTTTGAATGCGAGAAAACTCAATATTTGACCGAAAACTTTATTAAAATTGTATGAAAGAACGCGGAGTTATCATTAAATCACTTAATGAAATTTTCATAAAACCTCAACTTATTATATCAATGTTAATCAAAGATATTGAAAAACTGTTTAATTTTAACTTAAATCATCACTCCCCACTTGCAAAGTTTATACAAGGCAACTATTTTAAACATCTTTTTTCAATCAATTATTGAAGCTTTATGCCAGCTTTCGAGTCCTCAGCGACTTACAAGGTGTGTAAATCAATCAACTTTTTAAATCATTGTTTTTTCCATTTTAAATTCTTTCTGTTCAAAACAACAATGGCTGATAGAAAATTTACTGTAGGAACTTTAAAATCAATGATATTCATATTTTGAATAATAATTGAATATAGAATTAAATTAATTTAGATTTTTTAATCTTACTATACGTTTTCATTAAAATTTTTGGTACTTTCCTGTTATCGCCCCACCACCCATCGCTCTTCTACCACGATAAATATTCTTGTATTGTTTTAACCTAACCTACATTAAACTTACTATATATCATTAATCAAAACCTTTTTCATAGAAAAAAAGCCCATAAATGGAAAATTTAAAGAAATTGATTCGAAAACTTGACAACGAAGAAAAATGCATCACCTACTGCAAGAGCGTGGAATCGTGAAGTTGGAGCGGAAATGTGCAAATGGACACCGGATGAATCTTGTTTTTGGAGGAGGAAACAAGATCAAATGGCGCTGTGCCAAAAGGGAATGCAGAAAGGAGAAAGGAGTGCGAATGAATAATTGGCTTGCTGGATCAAGGCTCCCTTACGAGGACACCATTCTTTTCATTTATTCATGGGCCTATGAGCTGACTTCAATAAAATATTGCGAAAGAGAACTTGGAATGAATAAAAACACAACGGTTGACTGGAGCAACTACATGAGGGAGGTATGTCTTTGGAAGCTTCTTAGAAAATCTGTTGTAATTGGAGGTCTGGGTATGCATGTGGAGATCGATGAAGCACTGTTTGCCAAGAGGAAAAATCATGTTGGTCGAATTCTTCCACAACAATTGGTGTTCGGAGGAATTTGCATTGAAACCAATGAAGTATTCATGGTGAATGTTCCAAATCGTTCAGCAGCTACATTATTGCCACTCATCAATCAATACATACGTCCCGGAACGACTATATTTTCCGATGAGTGGCGTGCCTATCGTACAATTAATGATGAAGGTGTTAACGGGGTGCCAAATTACCGACATCAGACAGTAAATCACAGCCGCAATTTTGTGGATCCCAAAACCAGAGTCCATACTCAACATATTGAGCGTGTTTGGCGTTCTGCAAAGGTAAGAAACAAGAGGCAATGTGGAACTAATCGAGAGATGCTATCTGGATATTTAGCTGAGTTTCTTTGGCGTCATTCATCTTTGATTATATATGGTGATAATATGTTTGATGCGATTCTTTTTGATATGGTTGAATTTTATCCACCTACAGATTAAAAGATTTTTCACTTGTTTTTTTTAATACATTTGTGTACTTTAATACATGTTTTATAACATTTTGGGGTGGTGGGGCGATAACAGGAAAGTACCAAATTTTTTATTCTTTTTTTCTAGAATTATTGTGGCCACTGCTGAAAACCCCTATTTCAAAATTTCATTTCATGTTTTGAATTCTTCCATTATGAATGTTTGAATCTTGGTTTTCGCTATTTTAAATCCAAAAATTCAATCTTGCTTCATTTGTTTGAAAACAAATAGTATACAATATTCTATCGATGATGCCTTCTCTCGCATCACTTGCCGTAAGCTATAAATCTATTTTAGACATTTATAAGATGTAATCATACGGCAGTTGTTATCTAACGGGTAATAACTGTTATGCTCAAGGTAAGAATGCTTTGATTGCCATGTGAAAAATGCCTTGTTATAACCAAATGTTAACAATCTCTAGTACTTTATATGGCTCTCTTTTAATAAAATATGCATTTATCATTATATGAATTTTATTATTGAAATTTCACACAATGGGAACTGTCATTTTCTTGGGTGCCATAGTGCTCATCCAAACTTCTCAATTTTGTCTCACTTGTCTAGATTATAATTTATATAAAAATATTTTTTGCTATATGTATTTTTCAATTGGTATTTTCTTTATTTTTGGATTTCTTATTATTTTTTAATTTATATTTATTTATTCTCTTCGCTCTAGCATGGATGATGAAACACATTCAAGAAGCGACCAATCTGATGAACACGTTACGAAAGTATCGAAAAATTTTGTCCCAAGAATATCACGAAACTGATTATTCTTCCTATCAGTGATGCATGATGACGATATTCTTCTTGCAACTTTTATTCCACGTGACAAAGCAAGCGTATGTAACTTATTGCCGAGCAGACTAATATTTACGCACTGCAATGTAAAGGAACAGTCTACGAGAGTTGAAAACTCACATACGAATTCTCGTGAAATTTGAATTAGTCAGCACACCTAACTATCGTAATTTTTGGAAAAAGTCTCGATGTACTGTACTATCTTATTACAGACGCAATGAATAGAAACCGGTTTGAAGAAATAAAGCTCGCTTATTTCCAGTGTGTGAAATTTAATACGTCATTATTTTTTTAAATTTTGTATCAAAAACGTATTAAACATTATTTTGCATTTAAATAAATCTTTTTTTATGAAAAACATTTTTTTCTGAAAAATTTCATTTAATTTGTATTACTTCCATTAAATATTAAATTACATCATATTGACAAGAAAGATAAGATATAAGAACAATAATTGCATAGAGTGAGAAAAATACTCTTATTGTTTGGTTTTTAAAATTTTGTGAAGATTTTATCTACAGCATTTTTGCTTTATAAAATCTATATAAAAATGTTTTTGTTTTAATAAAATTTTGATAGATGTTTTAACTACTTTTACAGGTCAAATCTAAAGACTTTTCAAAACTTATATGTTTGATATGCCAGGAACAGTTAAAAGTTGGAAATCAAAAATTTTAATAATTCCTAAAAAAAGATTTATTTTTGAAGATAAGTTTGATGCTGAATATGAGATAGATTACAAAAGCGTGAAATTTTTAACGTTTTCTAATGAGAAAGATATGTTGCATTTAAAAACAGATGGTAGTTGCTTTTTTAATGCGGTTTCACTCATTCTATTTGGAACACAATATTCTAAAGAATTGAGACTACTAACCTGTATTCAAATGTGTACAAACCGACTTTTGACGATTCTTTCCCATTTACCTTGGCTCCTAGTTTTGTAGAATCGTGTTTTGATTGTGCGAAATTGAACGGTTTTTCATCAATTTATACATTTGTTGCTTTAGTTGATGTTTTATGCATATCGATTAAATCTATTTGCCCCCAAATAAGTAACACACACAATTTAATTCCTATATATTTGAACAGAGTTTTCCATCCTACAATTTCAATTTCAAAAAGAATAATAAACATTTTATGGACAAGCACGAATGCTAATTTAGATTCTTTTTGGAAACCGAACCACTTTGTCCCTTTAATTGACGCTTTTTTTGCTTTAAATTCTTTCACTGAAAACTACCAGGCTAGATTGTTGTTTAAAGCTGTTATTTCACAAGATACGTGCTTAGATTCAGTACCTATAGGTAAAAAGTCTAAGGTTTATTTCAAAATTGACAATTCTAAAAATAATAATTCTTATTTAAAAGGTAAGAACTGTAAATATTTAGACGATTGTGGTATCTGGGACTTTAAAAAATCAACATCAGTTAAAACGTTTCATTTTTATCTCAAAATTTGTTGCAATTATCCTTCAAAGATAATTTATTTTCTCTTCAAAGAAAATTAGAAATAGTACGTGTTTAACCCCTTTGAAAGCTCAACCAAAAGATAATTATATTCTAATTTTACATAGATTTTATTCTACATTGAAGTCAGCTCACACTTACAAACGAAGAGTATCAAAGGTTTTAATAGTGCTAGTCATATTAATTTTGCAATATACGAATATATAGGAAATTTTCCTGATGATATAATCCCTAAAATTAAAACAACCTGATATTATTGAAAACCTTAAATCTTCGCTAGAATATGTTTCGTCTAGAGAAATTTATCTGAGAAAATGTTAGCCTTTTTATAACACATAAAAAGTCGCCATTGTGTTCAGCATACATGAAAACGGGTGTATATAAATAGAAAACTTTGTATAACCATTTAAACTAAGTTTCTTTTTTCAGTTGAGTTGTCATATATCAATCAATTTTTTGACAGGTTTGGTTGATTTTTTTAAAAATAAACGTGACCATTGTGTTCGGCACACTTGAAAATGGGTATATATCAGAGTGGTCCATCAAAGCATGGTAAAAATTTTTTTTTAGATAATTTTGATTAGAACCCTGCATTTGGTTTTGACACTTAAAAGATTATTGAGGCAGAAATTTGAAAGAAAAATAAGATGTTTTAAAGGCTGCACAAGTCGGTCAAAGTTTCTTGGCAATTACATAACTTTGCGTTTTTGGCACCTAGATGAATACCTGAGAAAAAAAGATAGATATAAGTAGCAGCCGTTTTTGAGTTATATATTTAATAAATAGGGCGAATACCAAGTTAAATTACTCTGATTTATGTTAATAATTGTTTTTTTAGCTCAGGTATGTTTAGTTGGTCCTGTCAATTCAACTTTCCCACAGCAAGGGAGGCTGCCAACACTTCGTGAAACACTTGCTGTTTTCTTCCACTATCACACAGATGGCAAACAGAAACTTAAACAAAGTTCTCGAATGACAGTGTCACAGTTAATACCATTCTGGCAAAAAGCTGATTTACCAACCGCTTTAAGCTATGATATAGAAAAACGCCTAATGAAAGTCCACAGACAATTCCAAGGGTTGAAGAAAGCAATTAAGCGCAAATCTAAGACACAACAAGCAAATGAACAGCAATTTATTGAAAAATTAAACCAATTATTTGACATTGCTCATCAAAGTGCTAATAAATTGATCAAGTTACAAGAAGACCGTCAATTTCTCAACCTCCAAAGACAAGGTCGCAGAAGACACATGACATGTGTAGATAAAGAATGGACAAAGAAAGAAGAAGCAATGATCAAGAGAAAAGAGTCCTTTAAAAGGCGTAGAGAGATGGCAAAAGAAGAGCAACGGGACCAGGCCCGTAGCTAGGACTTTTCAATTGGGAGGGCTGGAAAAATTGGGGGGGGGGGGGGGGGGGCTAAAAAGAAATCATTTTAGAGAAATCCTTTATTTCGTTCATTTGCTTTTTTCCAGTTAGAAAAGCCATTCAAAGTGAAAGCTGTGTCTCTTTGATTAATTTTGGCAAAAAGTCTACAGGGAAAGCAAAAAGAAGCGCCTTTCATGACTGAGTATTCAAGCCAAGAATATAAATTGTACCAGTTTTTGTGAAATGAACGTGAATCCAAATTTTTTGGAAAATTTATAATTGGGTCAGGATCTACTGTCTTTATTCAAATCAGTGATACTATTATCTTCAATATCATTTTCACAACATACTTCTTGATGTTCTTCTCGAAACATTTTGGCAGGAATTGAATCAACAATCAATTGTTGATTTAAACATAAAGCAGGAAGAAAACTGAGAAATTTTTTTTCAATTTTTGTTTAAATATAAAAATACTTTTAATATATGAAATTTAAAAAACCGCTTGTAGCCATTGCAAAACTTTGACAAAAAAAGATAGTTTTTTAATTAAAAAAGACGTGAATAAAAGGTAAATAATATTGGATAAAACCTTAAATACAGTCAGATGTCGCATTAGACAGGGTCATAAAATAAAGGTAAAAATCCTATGCTATGAAAACAAAGTTGAAGAAGAAATATATAAGGGGGGCTTTCTATCTTAGTTAGGGGGTTTAGCCCCCATTTGCCCTCTCTGTCTACAGGTCTGAACGGGACTTTGAGGAAAGCCGCATTATTGCTGTGATTTCTTGCTCTGATTCAGAAACTACCAGCCAAGATTCAGAACAAGATAGCACTACCAAGCCAATAAAACCTCCCAAAAAAAAGAACTGACATTTCTAAATCAAAGACATCTCTAATGTCCAGCAATGTGACAACTGCTTTGGACACCTCAAAAGTCACTGACCGCCAAGCTGTCTCCTTACTCGCAAATGCAGCACATTCTCTTGGTCACAGTGTTAAAGATATGACCTTGATTCGTAGTTCAATTCGTCGGGCAAGACTAACAAATAGGAAAAAAATGGCAAATGCCATAAAAGAAAGTTACAATGCAGATGGACCATTGACAGTTCATTGGGATGGAAAGTTGATTCCAGGTATTACTAGACGTGAGAAGGTCGACAGGTTACCAGTAATTATTACCGTTGCAGATACAGATATTCTTCTTGGCGTTCCAAAATTACACAATGGAACAGGACAAACTCAATCAAATGCTGTGATCGCATGCATTGATGAATGGAAAGTATCGAACAAAGTGACCGGCATATGTTTTGACACAACAGCCAGCAACACTGGGCGTATCAATGGAGCCTGTATTCTGATTGAAAACGCACTAGGAAGAAATGTTTTACACTTTGCCTGCCGACATCACATCTTTGAAATAATCTTAGAAAAGGTCTTTACTGCACTACAAATAACCCAAACATCATCTGGGCCGGATATTGCCCTATTCAAACGTTTCAAAGAAAAATTGTCCACGATTGATACCCGTTATTACTCAACAGCTTCAGAGAGAAGTGAGATTGCTGAATTTAAGGAAGATACAATTCAGTTTGTAAGAGAACAACTTAGTCAACAGCAACCACGGGATGACTACAGAGAATTTTTGGAGCTTACGGTCATTTTTCTTGGAGAGAATCCACCTCGGGGAGTTCATTTCCAAGCTCCTGGCGCTCTTCATAGAGCGAGATGGATGACAAAGGTAATTTACTGCTATAAAATGTGGATCTTTAGAAAGCAGTTTACCTTGAAAGCATCGGAAGAGAGCGGAATGCTGCAATTTCTACTTTTTGTTGCAAGTCTCTACACGAAAGTCTGGTTTGAAGCGCCATCACCAGCCAAAGCTCCTCAAAATGATTTAACATTTCTCAAAAAGCTGTCAACGTATAGCAATTCAGTTGTCAAGAAAGCAGCTTTAAAATCTTTTGGCCGACATCTTTGGTACTTAAGTGAAGAAATGGTTGGCTTGGCATTCTTTGACTCGAGTGTGACAGAAGAGCAGAAAAGGCTGATGGCTCATAACATTATAGAAAAGAAGGATTCAGAGGTTCCACCAAGATGTTGTAACGCTCTCAATCAAGCAGATTATGAGAGAAAGCAGAACAGCGATTTTGTCAACAAGAACACGGTGCGTTTCTTTGAAACTCTGGATTTGCCACAAACATTCCTAGAAATTCCTCCTGTAGAGTGGGCTGATAATGCAGACTTTCAGAAGGCTGCTAAAATTGTGCATTCCAGAAAAGTTGTCAACGATGTTGCTGAAAGGGCAATCAAGTTGATTCAAGACTTCAACCGTAACCTAACGAAGAACAGCTCCAGTACTTACTGCAAGTTGTCAACGAGCATAGGCATCTGTTTTCTGATGCCAATAAAGTTACATTGGTTGTTGGACTTTCTAAGTAACATATTAATGTTTCAGTTAATTTTTTCATAAATAAAAACACAAATGATTACATATTTTTTCTTTTTAGCTCGTTTGTTATTCCATTAGGCCTTTTTCAAGTGTCATGTGCAACCTTTAAAAAATATTTTTTTTGCATGAAATTTGGACTTAAATAATTGGAACAGATATGGAATCGAATTCTGGGTTCTAATCTGAAGATTTAAAAAAAAAAATTTTTGGACCACTCTAGTATATATGTGTAAAAAATTTTGTATACAAACTAGGAGTTTTTTTTTTTAGTTGAGTTGTCAAATATCAATCAATTTTTCACAAGTTTGATTGATTTTTATAAAAAAATAAATGTGACGATCAGATTTGCAATCAATCATTTAGTACGTTCACGCGAAAATTTTGTAAAAATTTGCAATCATCCAAGAAAACCCCAGGGGGGGGGGGGCTCCGTCACTGAGGAAATGAAAATAGGTAGTCACTAATAGGGTTAATGCATGATGAGTATTCTGTTAGTAGACTGTAGAGGTATGTGTAGGAGTATGTAGTGAGCTGTTTGGTTTGGAATGTTAATGCATGGTTCATTTATTGATATTGTCATAAGTGTAAGATGTGAAGGTTGTCCCGATGAGTTTTTGAGTGATTTAGATTTATGTAAAATAGTTGGCATGAGTAGTTTAAAATTTGGCTGTGGAGACATGATTCAATTGTTAAAACGCTACAAAGTTTAGATGTTGCAAGGTGTAGTTTTCACAATTGACGTCAACTAAAACGGGGGGGGGGGGTATACAAAGTTGATATGTCGATTTTGTTAAGTGATGATATATCTAAAAGTTGACATGCGGGGGGGGGGGGGGTGAAATTTATCAAAAAAAAAAAAAGGTTGACATCAATTGTGAACGACCCCTTGCTTAAATTTATGCAAGAAATATTGCTATTGTGGTTTAGTAGGGTACAGGATAATGTAGCCTGCCCAAGGTGACTGCAGTTTGATAGAGATGAAGAGATATGGCTGTATTTTAAGCATTTTTTGACTTTGGATTTTAGTGTGATGACTATCCGGGTTACTTGGTTCTAAAATAATTTTATAGGAGTATACGCCGGTTTTCTTCAGTTATGCGGAATTTTCGAGCTATCTATAGCGTTAGATGTTGGTTTTGTTCTTCGATTAATTTTGTGATTTGGGTATAAAATAAGTTAGGTATAAAATAAGTTTAATAATTAGATAGAAATAGATTTATAAAAGAAAGGTTAAGCTTTCAAGGGCTAGGATAAAATAAATTGCTCAGGAGTCATTTTAGAACAAGGATTTGTTGTTGAAGCAAAGAAAAATAATTTGAATACTTTACCAGATTTTTTATTTGTTAACTGAGAAAGAAAAAAAGAGTAAGAAATTTTATTTAAAAACAAGATTTACATATACTACAAGTTTTACATACACCGCACAAATAAACATGATATTACAAAAAAATTAATGGATTAAGAAAAAATTTAAATATTATTTACAAACAATAGAATAATAAATTTTAAATAATATTAAATTAATTTTTTTTAATTAAAATTCTTTATTTAGATTAATTACTGACAAGATCACAGGAGACATTTATAAATATTTATGTCTTTTTATTTTAAGCATTTATCTAATACAATTTTAATTTTAAGCAATAACTCTAGCTCTAACTAACTGAATAAGTTACCAAACAACAAACAAATTAACCTAAAAAACTAACTGAATAACGAACTATTTAACGAATCCATTAAAATAAACAAACCGACAAAATAACCCTCGAATAAATAAAAATATCATTTGATTTGTTAATCCTTTGAAAATTATTTAACAATTGACTAATTTTATCATTCCAATGAGTTTTCACCCATTTGATTATTATTTAATTGTACCATTCATTTAAAATTTATTTGACGACATTTTGTCACTTATTTAAGTTATCACTCCTCTTAAACTATAACTAAATTTACCCATAAAAACACCATAGCGCAGATAGTAACAGGCTACACGACTAATTTACAACGCATACTAAGACTAACACATGCATTTTAAAATCCCCAGAAAAAATACATACTTTAAACTTTAAAAACAAGGCCATAAACCAAAAATAGAAATTTTAATATCTTCATCATGCCCTAGATGCAAAGAAAAATAAAAAACGCTATATTAGATGACCAGAATGCCATCAAATAAAATAATTATCAAAATTATTTTCTTAGCCAAAAATATATAAAATTATAAACAAAAAAATGGTAAAAATTGTCGCAAAATATTTTTTCCCTGTAATTCAATGTATCAGAACAAACATGGTTCTTTGTCAACTTTAATTTATATACCGTATTCAAATTTTCAGTATACAAACAGTTATCATTCGTACTGGTGAAAACATCCGAAACCAAAATGTCCTAAAACCAAAAGAACAGAAATCTAATGATTCAAACAAGTTTAGGGTTATGTTTAGAGTTAGTCTTAAGATTAGTGTGAGGGTTATTTTATATAAAAATTTACAGAACTTAATTTATGCCATTTGGGTTTTAAGGCATTTTAATCTTGAGCCGCTATTCTATATCAAAAGGCAGGAAAACTATTCTTTTTGAAAGTGTTTATAATAATTATACTATAATACGCTAGTCAAAAGTCTAGTTACAGTTATGGACTCATTAGTGTAAATTCACAACTATCTTATTGATTCTTGGTATATTATATCCAGAAAATACACACAAAGGGTGCGATAATTTTATATTTAGACAACAATTAGGTCTGAGAAAGAGGGGTGAGACTTTTTACCCAAATACACGCAAATACACTCAAACAGATCAAAACAAATTTAAATATTATTCTCAGCATAAAACTAAAATAAATTATTAATTTTAAAAATTAAACTCCTGTAAGGCTAAATGCTCGCATTATGCTTGAGATGATTAATCACAGTTTTGTGATTTTGTTTTTAAGATTCGGGGGCCTTTGTGATCGATCAACTGTTAAGCTGAAAGGTACACCCTAAAAATCATTGAGGCTCAGATTTTTTATTTGTTAACTAAGAATAAATTAAAATATTATTTATATATAAACAAAAACTTAAAATAACTATATATTAGCTCTACAACCCAACCACATCCTTTCACCAACTTATACACAACACAAACATACCAATCAATGGAGTACAACAATTCCTTATTAATTCAGTTTGCTCCTAATAAAACATCTTATCAAGTGCTACCATTAAATCACCCAATCGAGCTTATCTTTCATTCTCACCCACACCAACTCCTTGAAAATAGCCGTTAATTTTTTAAAGATATTCCATCCTCACTACATGATCTTCTACAACACCCATTACTCATAAAATATCTCTCTCTTCTCATAACTACAATCGAAACAATACTCTCTTCAAACCAAACACTCAATCCTCCCCCAAATAACTAATCACAATAAGCCCTTATCATCACTAACCCATACATTCTATCTAACAGTCTAGTCTAGCTGGCGGTTATTTTATAATAATAAGTTTGATAACACAAAATAATATTTTAATTTAAATGAATTACTATCATGTGTGGCCTGGCAAGATAATAGAAGTAAGAATACTCTATAGTCTATTGCCTGCCCTCGTTCATACTTATATCTGTGTGTCTTTTTATTTTAAGCATTTATCGAATATATTTTTAATTTCAACTTCTTATTTGTAAATAAGAAATATAATTGTGTGTATTTGGATATATTTGGGTGAAATTAGGTGTCCTACCGAATGTTAGCTTAATTTTTCAAGGAAATCTCTGTGCACCTCTTGTGCACTCAGTTGCGCTCTTGAGCACTTTTTATCTTCTTCAAAAAATCTTCATCCTTTAAATTCCTAAATTTTTACTTCTCTCACAATTTTTTTATCAGAATAGACGAAATTTAATTACTACTTTTTACCTTAATAAAAAGTAAAAATACTGTAGGGTGTTTTAATCGAAAAGGCACAATTCCAATGGTTGTATCGAACTATGAGGTAAGCAAAAATTATAGGGAATTTTTTGTTCGCTATATTAATATAAATGTTAAAAGGCTGATTTAGCTAGAATGGATTATTTTTTTATCCCGAGCTTTGCTATAATGTAGGTAAAAGTATAGAAAGAGAAAATAAATAGGCTGTTTTTTAATTGTAAAAATTTTTAATTCTATTTTTAATTTAGTTTTGCGCTCCGTATTTTCCTAGTCTAACTGTAAAAATCAGTAGAAATCCTCGATGGTTTTCTCATATTTTTTTATGTAATCTCAATATGACTTAAAATTGAAATTTGTTAGGTTTTCAACATAAGTCATTAATTTGTAAGATTTTTAATTAGTTAATTTTTCTTTAATCTAAAAATGATTTTTAAGGTTTTAAATTTTCTGTAATGGATGTTGTCAACTTTTATTTATCATGATCCTTGCGTAGCATTTTTTTAAAAGATGGATGGCTTTTTATGAAGTTTTCCTACTTGTTTTCGTTTCTAAGAGGTATGCTTCATTCAAACTTTAAAATATATCCATTAACTACTGTTTTTATGCATGATATTTTTTTAAAAAGTAATTCATTTCTCGATTTGATAGGATATGTACTTTACTTATTTGGTTGGTAAAACTTGCTTTAGATTTATTTTTTATTCAAAAATATTGATTGAATCAGTCAAAAAAATCAAACGAGTATTTGTTTTGAAATCATTATTAATAATAATTTATAGTACTATATATATTTTTCTGTATTGAAATTTTTTATCCTTTTTCTTTTCATGCAAAATATATTTTAATTTTTAACTATGTCCTCGATATTTAAACCTACTTAATTTATTTAACTGATTTAAAGAAGTAATTCAGTATTATTTTAATTTATATCTCATTTACGAGATACTTTTTTAAATAGGAATTGAAGATTTAATGTGTCTATTTATTGATTTTTTTTTATAATTAACTAGAAAAATCTAAAATATTATTTAAAGTGATTGCTATTTCAGTTTAAAATTTTATACATTAGTGTGCATTATCGCCTTTTTATTGCTATTAATTCACATGTAAAAAATCAACATTTTAAGTGCACGTTTTAGATTGACCAGAGTATTCAATTCTTTATGTTGATTGTCCATGCTGGTTTTGTAGAACCCAAAGAAAAAAACATGGCTTTATATTTGTGTTACTTGTAATACATAAGTAAAATAAAGTTATAATAAAATTTTAAAATTGTTTTTTTATCTTTGTTGATTTTTATTTTTGGTCATATACAACCAAATGCCTTTTTTAGCTACAAAAATTTAGCTTTCCAAGTCTTAATTAAAAGTATACTATATAATAACTTTCCAAAAATATTCGATTTTTGTTTTATTTGATAAAAATATTTTTTATGTTAATTATTTATCCACCCCAAAATTTACTTCACCCCAAAATTAAAAATCTTGTTATAAAGTGATAGTTGTTTTTTATGTAAAGTAGAGGAGTTTTCTGAGACTTTGATCATATGTCATCTTTTACTGTTTATTCTTTTCTTAAGTAATCTGAAAATTAAATATTTTTATTAAAAATTATATACGCTTTCTACTTGATAAAGACTTGGTACGTTAAATATTTAACTAGCTTGTAATGTTTGCATAACACTATTTTGTGTTGTTTTTTGTTTAAAATCATCATGCTTATTTGTTATAATTTATTCAATCAATGCATGTGATTTTTAGGCGCAATGGCTCTTCCTAATTTTTTTCCGCCATTTCCTAGAATTTTTGAATATTGATTTCTTAGATACTCTCATGCACATCAACTTTTAAAATTATGTAGAAATATTTTATTAAGTTTAAAAGTTAATTATAGATCTTAACTAATTGAATATTCCAAATTTAATTAAAAATCATCCTTTTTTATATTAATATTTTGAAGTGCCCCTTAATGTTTCAGATATGTCTTGGTATCCCCTTTCAATTAGTTATGTTATATTTTCAAATGGAAATAATGTAATGTTTTTTCAATTTCTTAACTATATTTTCAATTCAAAAATATTATTTCGTTTTTTCATATATTATTTTTGCGCTTTTGTTTAGTCTATAGTTTATTTATTTTAGAAGTTAATCAATTTATTTTTGTATATCTAATTATCGTATATCCTTGAATATAAGTCGTACTTTTTTCTTTGAAATTTAACATGAAATTATAAACAGGAATTATAGGGGAATTATTTATGATTGGATACAATTCTTGTCATTAGACAAAATGAATTGCGATCGGTATCTCTGCTAACTTTATGAATAAAGAAGAACTAACTGTAATTTCGCACCAAAGTATGTTATACCTTATTCATTTGTATAACCACATAATAGACATGCGAAACGCTCATGATTAGTTTTTGTCATTCGAGGGAACAGAACTGCTATACACAATGGCTGACCAAATTCTACTTGTCCCGAAAACAGAAAATAAATCATTACCGTGTGTTATTGTGTGTCTGTGATGATTGTGCATTCAAAGTCAAAAAGAAAATGTTCTAGAATATCATTGTGGTCCTTTTAAACCAAAATGTGTAGATAGATAGAAATTCGCAGGACCTCCGAACCAGGACAGATGCACCATAAGAAAACCCCATCATGACATCACGAGAGAGGAAAAAGCTCGACAACTGTTTGCAGAATCAGATGAAGAATTCCTTATAACCTACTCTAATTTTGTCGATTCAGGGGACAAAGCATTATAACGAAAGGGGAAGTAGTGAAATTATCATTTGATTTTTATAACCATGGTGAACTTTTTCTAATTTACGTTTTCAATTTAATTTTTTAAATATTTTTGTAACTTAGGATAAAGTAGGAGATAATATTTTAATAATAATGCTGCAAAATATGTATAATAAATAAGGTTTGCTATTTTTGATATTTATAACAAAAAACGAATAAAATTTTATGAAATTAATCCTAGCCATTTTTAAAAAGAAACCTTTTAGTGTACCGCTATATTTTGTATTTAATATATCCAAATCAATAACTATTAAAACTCTCTGGATATTTAAAACGTATTCGAGATCGAGAAATTCGTTTTTTTAATTAGTTGATTATCTTAATCCAATGGTTTCAACTATCGTAAATGCGATTAAGATATTAATATAACTTGGTAAATGAACTAAACGCCCAAGAGACGGCATTGAATTTTAGGTAATTGTCCATAATACCCGTGTAATTCATTTTAAATTTATTTATTTTTATATAAGGATATAAAACTAGACAACCCAGGGATTTCAACCGTGGGCGAATCGCCAACTTTTGAGCCAAAATGGAATTCAGTTGGTAATTTTTTTTAGAAAATATTTAAGCATTTTATATAAATAAACAAATATTTTAATTAAATATGAATTTCAATCAGAATAACATTTTTTATGATCATAAATCTCATCTGGAAAATCACTTATTGTTCAAAATTGAAGATTTGTTTGAGCCCAAAATAGAAGGATGTGTGATGAATCCTTTTTCTAGTAATATGGATCTGTAAGTGAACATTTTTTCAAAGAATTTATTGAATATTAATGGAATTAAGGGTTTAAATTAAAGTTTGGAAAAAGTGAAAGATATTGGGTATATTTTTTAAGATTCTCATTGAGCGATTTTGACAATGTGGAGAACCCTGTTATAACCCATATCAGAAACTATTTTCTTAGTACAAATATAAACATAGTTTTTTTGTTAAAGAATTTTTTTTCATTTTATTCATCAACATTTTAAGTTAAATTAACAAATTTAATCTAAATGACTAAAAGTTTCTAGTTATTTTCACAAGATGTGCGCATGATTTTTGTATTTATAGTGCAATGGCTGTTACAAAGTTCGACATAAAAAAGATTTGCCTTGTTTTTAAGAACTTGTTGAAATTTGACTTTGATGTTTTACAGGTTTATAAATACATACTTTAGTATCTTTTAGCGACCATTCAAAATCCATTCGTTTTTTTCATATATTATGAAACTATCTTGCTAGCTAATTTTTTAAGTAAAAATTTTAAATTTTCGTGATTAAATAACTATTCAAACAAGCAACATCAAATAATAAATAATAAGCATAGACCAGCTTACAATTTTTTTCTTCTGTTTTAATTCATTATACCTATTCCGCCTTTCGTTTTATCGTATAAATCAATTATTTTTTTGCATAGGGTAGAGATTTTAGAGGGATAGCTTAGAATAAATAAATAATTAAAATATTGTCAAGCAAAAAACTACAGGTTACAACCAAATGTAGGAACAAATCATGTTTCATTTTTAAGTGGAAATTTTGCGTTAAATGGTAAAACTAAAATGTCGTCATTTGTAGACACTAGTCATATATTTTGTTGCATGAATGATTTTTTTAGTGCAGTTATCTAAAAGCACATGTTGTATACCAATTTTCATCAGTATAACTACTACATGTTAAAAGTATAGACGATTTAAACTTGTAGGTCTTACAACTGTACATTAACATAAGTTCTATTAGTTTAATAAAATTAACTAACACACAATCAATATGATAAACTTAACACCATCGCTATGAACCTGATTTTAAATCGTTAGTTCTGGCTTCTGCTCTTTATTTTACGTATTTTTGATTCGAGTCGCTTCAACTTTCCATCAACTCGATTTTATTTGTAAATATGGTTGCAGAACAAACGCTAACATCTTGATCAAATGGCTACCGCATCAATGATCTCAATATCTCCATACAACTCAACAATCGTCAATATACTCAATTGCCAAAGGTGTAAATGCAAGTCCGCAAACATCTTAATTCACAATTCCGTAACTGCATACCCCAAATCCTACGTATAACTCAAATTTCATATCACCTACATCTGGCATACGCAACAATTCTTCACATGTGGGCTAAATCAAGTTTTCAGAGCTTGGTTATGCGCCAAATTCATTATTATAAGCTTTGAAAAAATGCACCTTTTATTTTCATATTATACTGCACCCTTATACATTCTGCACTCTTTGCTGTGAGGGGGAGTATCTGTTTAACCTTTCCAACTGACTCAGGCGATTTCTTAACTTTGAAGTATTTTTATATGGAATTAGTCAATTTCGTCCGCTTTCTCTCGGATGAAATGGATTTAAAAACTTTAAAATAATGCTATCGCTTCTTTTTCGTAAAGAAATAAAAATGGAAATGACATGAAAAACATTGTATACTTTTCAAAGTGGAAAAACATTTTAGGAACTCATCTTAAGTAAGATTTAGCAACCCTTAATCTATTTTTCAATTTTAAAATTAAATCCTTTTGAAATTGTATTTTATCTAAAAATAAATTATCTAGTATTATTCTAAAGATTAAAGAAAATTACGGAGATTGATGCGTACACATGGACGATGGAGATTTTTCTGTCTAATATTCTACGATACCACTAAAAATGTTGCGAATACACTTGTCCTAACGTTTAAAATATTTTCAAATGGCTTCCTAAAATTTTCTGTAGATTACGGATGTTTTGGTTTTTATCGTTTTAAAATTTTAAGTTTTTTAAATTTAAACTTTGAATAGAAAGATGATAAACTTTATTGTTAAAAAGGAAAAAACGGTTAGGATTAGGTAGAAATCTTAATCTTGCGAACAAATTTTATTTTTAACATGAACCCAAGAACAACTTTTAAAACATGGAAAGTTAGCAGGGCCAATTAAAATATTGATCAAATATTTTTGATAAATTGTGTATAGCACACTTCGCCCTCTGCATCTCTTATTCATTCATTCATTCCAAAAAGCTATTTGTTAGTGCGTTATCTAAAACAATCATTTCACAGTGCGTTATGTGCAATCAATACGTTGAGATGAGTTATCTACAACACATTCATTACTTTTCGAGCTTCTGGCTTATCAATAGATGATTTGATTACTTTATCTATAATTATTGAGTTTATTTTTTATCTACTAATTGGCAATCTAACGCTTTTTAAATTTTTTTGACTCGCTTTTGACTTTTAACGTATGTGAGCGAAAGTTTTAAGGTTTTTTTTTATATATTTCATTTGCTCTTAGTCTCATTTAAAATTTTCAAAAATTGACTTGATAGAATACTGATCCTTAATTTTACTTTAAACCAGTGGCCACATCCGGGAGGGGGGGGGGCAAAAAGGCATTCTAGAAACCCCCCTCCTCCCCTTTATATTATTTAAAAGACTTGCTTTGCTTATGAGTAGACTTTTCAGAATAAATTTTTTTATTTTAAGGCAAAATTTTAGAATGAATATTTAAGATTATTAATTTTAACTTCATTTGTTATAATAATAGGAATTTTAGCTATAGTTGATCAGTGGCAGTAATGTAACCAGTAATTTGAACAAGAGCCCATAAATTTTTCAACGAGGCAAATGTTTTTATAGCACATAACTATATAAGAAAGTATTCTTTATAATTTAAAGCTTAAAAAGTTTATCGCTATTGATTACGGTAACTGAAAGCGTTAAATTAATGGAATATCATACACAAGATAGGAAAATGCCCGTATTATATTTGCTAAAAATATGAACAAAAAAAGTACAGTTTCAAACACACTTATTTTTAAGTGACACGAATTTTGGACTCTACGAGTCTTTATCAAGTTAAAATACTTAAAGTTGAAGTAAAATTTTACAACTTCTACTATTATGAGTATTCTAACTTGATAAAGACTCGTAGAGTCCAAAATTCTCGCCACTTAAAAAAATTTGTGTGAAACTACTTTTTTATTTCAAACAAATGATCCTTCAGCACTTTTCCTATATTTGCTAAATATAATTTAAATAAACCATCAAGTCTTTTATTCCATAATTATAATATATAGCATCTTTATTCTTAGATATTCATTTTATTTATTGATTTCGTTTTTTAATCAAGATTGCTTTAATTGGTAATGTTTTCACACTTCCCTTAAAATTTTTGTCAATAAAACTTAGTACGAATAATTTCATTATCATGTAATTTATCGTGTATAATATAGGGAATGGAATAGCTAATTCCTAAAAATTTAAGACTTGTAGCAAATTTTCTTCAAAATATTTTAAGCCCTTAATTTCTATTTAAGAGACCAAAATTTAAATCCACGACTCCATACTTGTCAATTTATAGATACAAGTTCGAAATATATTTTCAAACAATTTACTTTATTAACAGAATATATATGTAGGTAGTAATAATATGAAGATTTTATAAAAAGATTCCTTGTTTTCCTGTGTTAGTATAATCTAGTTTGGTAACATTTCGTTGCTAAAAATTTAAAAATTTAATTTTAAGCACAGTACATAGTTATCAATGCATATAACCAATTCATTTGATATCAACCAACGTATTGACAATTGGTGAGATCTGAGGTTGAGAAAAATCTCTTAGCTCCTAGTCAATATTTTATGGGATATCGTTGTTGTCGAATAATGGAATGTTGGATACAAGCCTTTCGACACAGTCTTCGTAAGCTTTTTAGCCTTCGAACATTAAATACAGAATCGGCTTAACCAATAATTATATTCCCTAAAGATTTACAACAGATCGTTTTAAGCGTCATTGTATAAAACCTAGCGATAAGATTTTTATAACGCATGCAGTTGTTTCAGAACTACGACATCCAAATGTGAAAGCGTTTGTGACCAACCGTTTAAATAACTGATGAAAAGCAATAAGGAGAGATAAAGCGTTTAATCCATCCGAGGAGTAGTGATCATTGTCTCTCCGTGTCTTAATGCGAAAGTCTCAAACATATAAAATAAGGCGTAACCTGCACTATTGATTCAATTTAGATCCTGCTTGCCAGTATATTTTCGTCAGAAACCGTAACTGTGAAAATTTTCTGAAAGTATTATATATTTGTTTTAATTTAAAATGTCATATCTCACGAATTTATCAAGCATATGATATCTATAAATCCTACCTCCAGAGAAATACACGTTGAGTTTATGAAAAGCTAAAAAATCTCCTATGAGTGTAAAAATAATAGCCTGCATAAAAAATTATGAGTTTCATTTCGCTTTAATTCTATCATATATAAATAATTTTGTTGTCTTGTTGAGCTAAAACGGTGGTTCACAAACTTTAAAAATTTATGGGTCTCTATAATTTTTAGATCGCGGTCTTATTTAAAAACTTAACTAAGAAGTTTGACACAATTCTTTATTCAAAAATTCTCTGAATGATCCAATCAACAAGTCAATGGGATGGAAGTATCTGCTTTGTCTAAACTAGTTTGTCTAAGTTTGGCTCTGTTTTGATCAATGTCACTTTCGTATTACTCACTTCCAATCTGTTTCGGGATTTTGTTTTAATGATAAGTAGCGTGGAAAACGCTTGCTCATTCTCAAAAGGACTGTCCCACTTCAGTCGAAAAATCGCTACAGGACATTTCACGATAAACATGTTTTGTACCTCCTCTCAATCATTAATCAAATCAATAACCTGTTCTTCAATTAAGAAATCTTCTGAAGCAAGATCACTAATGAAGATAACAAACGGATTTTTGATAAATTGTTATTTTTTAAATTCCTTTGACTTCAAAAGGAGATCTCCTGATTAGTGTCAAGTTAAGAGAATTTCGGTTTATAACTATATGAATTTATGAGTTAATTTTTCTCATATTATATATATTATTATAGATTTTCTTTGAATTTTATGTTAAACAATTACTATTTAATTTTATTCTACAATTTGAATTTACAAAATAAAATATAAAACTCCGTTGTTTTGAATACCAAGAAAAAATATGAAATAAAATACATACATTTCACAAATTAACGCTTACCAATAAATGAAAGTTAAAATGATCTTTCAAATATCAACTAAGAGCTTAATTTATATCTTTGTTGTATAACGTAATAAGCATTAGATCCTCAAAACCTGGATCATAGGTGCAAGGAATAAAAATGGGCCCTAGGGTGGCCCGCTTTCCATTGGTTGGACATCCCTGCCTTAGAATATGTACACTATAGTTTTGCAAAAATTAGGCAATGGGTTTATTTTTGAAAAATTACAACACAGAATTTTGTTAAATCAAACTTTTGTACAGAAAGTTTACCAAAAGTATCCTGACAAAAAATACTTAAATTGAAATTTAAAAACCATTTTCGAATAAATTTATTAAAAAAAATATATCGATCGAAAATATTTGATAGTCAAAATCTCTAAAAATATTGATCGCCTCAAAATGTCAACCACGTGCGCTCATTAACTTAACACTAGCTAACCAAAATAGAATTGGGGATTTTAGAACAAAACTGTGATTTTGATTGTAATTTCATTTTTAACATATTTTTTTAAATTTCCATATGAAAAGCAAACTCTTAATAAAATATGTAATTTTGTTAATACTGGATTAAATAGAGTTCGCGAAATATTCATTGAAATTAGAATATTTTGCGCATTTAATAGTCTGTAACTCAAAAAATGGCGATTATAGATTGAAAATTTCGTCGATAAAATTATTAGCAAGATAAATGATTTGTTCCTATGCATTTAATATTTATAATTTTAGTATATTTTCTTTCCTTATCGATTTTTCAGCATCCATTTTTTGCATTTGTACGAATAATTTTTGTTTTAACAGTGTATGTTATTATGCGCACTCACTCCTTAACTACACTCAAAATAAAATCTGCTAGACAGGCTTGGTCAAAATATATTTTTTACTTTTCACTAAGATAATATTATTGCAGTCTTATTTCACTAATCTCTCCCATTCCTTTTGCTTTGTGCATAGTAAAATTTGGATAAGTGAGTCTGCTCTATCAATTTTATTTAAGAGGCTCATTTGTGATGAAAAATTCGAGAACGCTATCATACCGAGTAACTAACGATGACTCCGCTTTATATAATTCAGGCTGCTCTAATTTCCCTTCTAATAACCTATTTACAAATTATTTCATTTTTTACCTCGTCATTTAAAAGGAAATTTCAACAAAAAGTACTAAATATTCCACATGTATTGAACTTTGCATGTACAAGAATTCATGTAGTGATTGGTTCTTTTAAAATAATACACTAAGCGAATCCGCATTATTTGGAGCAGTGTTGTTGAGTTGGAGTCCGAGATTTAAAGGTATAGGAGTAGGAGGAATGTTCGTTTATTTTTACTACGAATCTAACGAGATCTTTTTAGCCTTTTTGTTAATGGGTTAACCCATTAACGACCAGAATAATCAGACGATATCTAATGTAAAGCAGAAAATTTGTATTAAAAAGCATTAATAAAAGCAGACGATTTTATTTGTGTAAAGTCAACATATGTCGACTGTGGTCGATAACCGGTTAATTGTTGTTAACCGAGTTGGTATTATGCACGTGTGCTTAATTCATTTGTTTAAACCATTTTGCGTTATTGTTCCTGTGAAGGACCGCAAACAAAATCGAATTTTCAATGGAAATCAATAGGGGTTAGTCAAAATCGTCTGCTTTAGGCGAACTAAAATTGGTTAAGGACAATTCGCGAAAAACGCCTTTGGATACCCTTATTCACGCACTCCTTTTGAACAGTAGAATTTAATCCAATTTAACAATAGTGAAATTTACTCAAATTGCAAACACCACTATAGCGAGGTTGCAGTGAAGCCGTAATAAACTATTTCTCTATTTTCAAAATGGGTTTAGGCTATACTGAAATCATTGCAGTTTACGGAAAGCTCTAACTTTTACCATTTCTGAAATGACCGATTATTTTCCTTAATGAATATTTGTTGCCTATATTTATGGTGTTGCCTCCCTTAACCCTTTCTAGCAAAATGGGCGACCTGTTACCCACCAAATGAAAAAACGTCGGCTTGAAGTTTTATGAAAATTCATCCAAAAAGAAAAACAATATTTTTTTCGAAAACTGATACCTGAAAGCGGGGTTTTGGAGGCGCACGTGTTGATTCGTCGGATCCGGGGCGTATTAATTTTGCGATTTAGACTCTCATTTTAAAAATAGTGTTATTCATAACTATTAGATTAAAAAATAAATTCATAGTGCACTATTTTATATTTATTTATATATTTATTTTTACCTATGCAAAAACGCAACATAAAAAATCTTTAGCATTTTGGTCTAATGTTGTGTTTTTGCAACTCATAGAAAAAGGCTGAAAAATTCTATAAAATTGAAGAATGAACTTTTTTATTGTCCAAATACCTTGTAAAGGAATAAAGCTCAGTTTGTGAGTAGGAAATTAATCTAGTTTTTGAATGCTATTGTTTTGTCTTAGATAAAATGTTATAAGACAATAATTTGGAAATTTTTTGAAGGCAATGTAAGAAAGACACTAAACTATTAGAAACCAATTAAACATTTTAATAAACTATATTGAAGAAAATAGATAAAACATTGTGCGTTGCAGCATAAAGCATACGTGTGTACGATTCAGAGCATCTTTCAATAACCATCTAAAATCCGCATTCTCAAACCACCTTGAAATATGGTACATGTCACTACACTTTTAATAGTTATAAATCAGTGTTTCCCAACGCGTACGCACGTGCGACCTTGTGGAGATGCTAAAAAGCTTCGGACCCCCTGCTATAAGCAGCGCGATTAATAACTTTATTGTCTGTGAAGGAAAAGGAAAGAAATATATAATCTAAAATTCTTTTGGAGGTTTCAACAGGCATTTAGCTACCCATTTACGACCAATGTTCCTATTTTGGAACATAAGTAATTTCATCTTCGTCTGCTTTTTTCAATGACTTTGAATATAAATCGTCTGCGTTTTTTTAGATATCGTCTGCTTTGCTTGGTCTTAAATGGGTTATTAATGCGATATCTGCAGTTGTACTTGAGCAGCAAGCTTTAGAATCCATATCATGTCATCTCTAACAAGGAATCTGTCTCTATTTCTTGTTTCTAAATTTATAAGAGTTGAAAACCCTTTCTCACACTTGTAGGTAGAAGCAAATGTAACAAGGACACTCAATACTCTTTCCATGCTGACTTGCCTAGGACAGAAGTTGCAGTCGCAAAATTACAAATAGGTGGAGTCAGACTGACTCCAAAAATTCTAAATAAGTGGATTCGGAGTCGCAAAATATTGGGATCAAATCGGGTTGAGAGGTTCGTTTCCATGTTATTCCCCGATCTAAGAAACTTAATTTGAGTTTGTATTTGTTCAAACGCCTTTTGGTGTTTATTTCGATGCCTATCGTTTTCTAATATTTCACAATTCGCAATAAAATGTTTTATATATTGTATCTTTCATAAATACACATGGCATCAATTTCTACGCACTCCGGGCAATAAATGTGGAGTTAATTCATTTTGCTTTTTATTTAGATGAAGCGTTGCGGTTGCGGTTCTTCTGTGTTTTTTAAATATCAACCAGCTCTTCTTGTTTTTAATTGTTTTATTTCTTTTTGACACACGAAATGTCTGTTATCAAAAGCATGGCAAATAAGAAAAAGAGTTACTTCCAAATAACAAGTGTTCAAGAAGTTAGTGATCCCGACATCACATCTCCCATCAATGAATTTGAAGCTATTACAGATGCCTCCTCTATTATTTCAGATGAAACTTCTTCAATTAATTTAAACACAACGACAGGTTGTATTGCTAATCATCATTCCCCCAATAACACCACGATTTCAAACTTGCCATGCTCTACAATAACTATGACAACTAGTCCGCCGTGTGTGACGTCATCGTCAGTTAACCCCTGCCGTTTCAAAATCATTAAAATCCCGCAAGGTCCGTACAAAAGAGATCGCTGGACGTGTATGGACATTCCCGAATCTACTGAGGGAGAGACCGCATCTGGGAATTCATCTGCCTCTAGTTCTCTATATATGACTCCATTTGACGCCTTTACTTCTTCTCAGCATTCCGTAATTTCTGATTGCCTTGTTCGCAAATCTTCTAGCGAAAATATCAGTGTTGCTACTTCTAACTTCGCTCCTATGAACAGGCCTACTAGTATTTCTGCTTTAGATGCTGTGAGTCAGAGTGTCACTCTTAGCAAACCTCTAATCACGAGCGCCTCGCTGCCTCCGCCGCCATGCTCCTTTGACCACAACCTCGTTGAACAACACTTAGTTGATGCATTTAACAAGCCACAATTCACTTTGGACAAGTTGTAAGCTTTCAACTGCTTAATTTAATACTTTCAACAATATTTCATTTTTTCAGTACCGCATCAATAATGGATGTTAAAATTGAAAACAAAATTGAACAAGCTTTAGTAAGTTTTTTTACCTTTTTTTATTTTATTTTTTGTAAAATCAGAAGTTATAACAAAGCCAAAAATATTCCTTTTTGTAGCATATCGATCTAACCCTTTCCTTTAATGCCCAATGATAAACACGATTATTTTTCAAAAACATTGGCCTTAAAGAAAGGATGGCTGCGTAGTCGTGAGTCAGTTTTATTTTTTAAATAATATAAAAAGTAGGCTTAATTTTTGTAAACATAGAGTGACCCTTTTTTGGATTTTTTTGTAGTCGGATTCAGGTCTTTTCCTCCCACCCTGCGTTAAGGGGTGCTGTTTGTGCACGTGCATTAGAAGATTGTTTAACCCTTCGATGTGTAACTTTTTTCTGATGGACCTATTTTAAAGTTTAGATATTTGGGTCGTATCACTGAAAAATGAGATGATACGAGTGATCGGGTGACCTGTAAATTTATCGGCCAGTTAATTTTTTTACAATTCGTAGATGATTTTACAAATATATTTTTTAGTGTGTGTATGTGTATGAATAAAATAAAGTGTTCATATTTTTAAAAACTAAAAAATAGATTTGTAAAATCTTTTTATACAAAATTTCTTTGTAATTAAAAAAATCTAAATAATAATATAATATATATAAAAATTATTTGCCTATGATTTATTTTTTTCTCAGTTCTAAGACTAAGGATAATTTTAGAACTACATTTTGAATAAAACAGCGAGTCTTTATAGCCGGGTTTTTAGATCAAAATATTAAACATATTTTTCTCGCTAATGTTTCAGTTGTGCTTTAATCTTATTTAAAATACAAAAATTGAGATTATAATGAAGAGCCAGCCACGTTTAACTCAAGCAATAGCCGCTTTATTATACACTATTTCATTTCAGGATATCGTGAAAAAACATCTCAAGACATCTATTCAAGAAGATTTAGACATGCTACGTGAACGAATCATAATACTCACCGAAAGTATAACAAGACTTGAGTACGAAAATAATTTCTTAAAGGCGCACGCCACACCGGAAACCCTTTCCGTCATGTCGAAAATATTTTACCCGAAGTCTTGCAATCGCTCCTTAGTTTTCCCACCTTCCAGCAATTCGGCGCCAGCTCTTGCAAGCAATACCAAAAATTACGTTAATAAAGTGTCGAGTTTTTCCAATTTTCCCCTCTTTTCGTCCTCTATGACAAGTGTGCTTCCACAAAATCCCGTTGCTAAAACTCCACCGCTGGCGACATTCTTTATTCCGAGTTCCAGTGAAAACGTTCAATTGAATTTTTCGAATTCCTTGTCAACGGCGACTCCGTGTCTTTCCAACAAGTTCTTGACTGAAATAAATCACATGCTTACCAACCCGAGCACTACTAGCAACATGATTAAGACTTCTACTCTCAAAAACAGTATTAATAGCAATAATCGTCTTTTGTACCCCGTCTCCAAAAGCGAGGATTCAGCAGCGTCAGCAACTACCATTCACTGAATACCATGTTTAAATAATACTCTCCTCATTCACCGTGATGATGCCTGTATTTACAGAGTGATTACAATATACAATGATTACGAACAACTTTGTTGCAAACAAAATCTCCTAAATAAATGTTTTACCTTTTCTACTTTACACATGCATGCTTTATTTTTCTATCCTCTTTCTGGAATGTATGGCTGCGGGGGCGGAGCTGAAACCGCGCAAGTAAAAAAGGTATTTGCCCTGATTCATGATATGCGAAAACAGTGACCACTCTATTTCCTTTTATAGCTAAGTGAACAAAGGTATAACAGGTATGCAATTCTTTTTAACGTGTTTTTGAAGCTTTGGAATGAATGCTTGGATTTAAATTGATTGAAACATGAGCCATATCATTTTTACTTTTTAATATTTTTTTACTCTTCAAAAATTTCTCATTCTCTTTGGCGTTAAAGTTTTAAATATCATCCAAGGAAATACAAAACCTTTTGCATTTAACGGTTACTTTCTCCAGAAAAAAAATCGTCTTCTTTAACCTATTTACGACTAGTGTGTCCACTTGGTCTTTTTTTCATTCCCCAGGGAACGAGGACCTCGTAATTTTTGAAAATTTCCCCGGGGAAGAAAAAGCGATTTTTTTTACAATAAAAACTGTTCAGAAAAGAAAATTTAAAAGTCTCATTTATTGAAAAAAATTTAAATGCATAAAAGATTTATGTTTAAAAAAATATCTAAGAAAAATTAGAGCGTTCAAAGTTTCATCATTCAACTGGTTTCTTATTTTTGTAGAAAAATAACCTATTGACGAAAACACTCTTTCGGCATCCACAGAAGTTGGTTTTATGCTCTTTAAATTTTTGAATAAAGTTTCTAAAACTTCGGGCCTCCTATTTTTTTCTAAATAAAGGTCAAATGTTTTTTTCATTATTTCCTCTATGCTTGAAATCTTGCTTTTAGTTTCACGTTCTTCATTTTCATTAATCTTCAGAAATTCGTCCAATTCCTCCTTCACGCTTTTCTTCTCTGTTTTTTGGTTGCTAACGATTAATGTTTCATCTTTCTTCTCCGTTACTTCGATATTTTTGTCGTCGGATTCGACAAAATTTTTTTTTCAAAAATTCCCCGAGGAAATTTAAAAATTTTTTTCGAGGACGAGGATTTTGAAATTTCACGATTCCCCGGGGACTCGAGGACGAGGAATCCCGGGGTGGACACCCTATTTACGACCAATGTTCCTATTTTGGAACATAAGTAATTTCATCTTCGTCTGCTTTTTTCAATGACTTTGAATATAAATCGTCTGCGTTTTTTTTAGATATCGTCTGCTTTGCTTGGTCTTAAATGGTTAATTGCCTCCAAAAAAGCAGACGATTAGTCTTAAAAATTCTGGTCCTCAAAGTTTTTAAAAATTCTAAAAAAATATTTGTGTGACAGTTCTTTGACGACTAGATTTCTAAGGAATTAAAAACGCCTCCTTTAAATATGTAAAATTCCATCGCCAAACATTTAGTCTTTAAAATTCTGGTCCTCAGAGTGAAAATAAAGTACGCGATTAGTCTTCGAAAAGCTGGTATTTAACTGATTATACCAGTTGTTTACTTATTTTTACATATAATGAATTCGAGACAATCTTTTATTGGGTAGCTCCAGATCAATGTGCTAAAATATTCTTAGCTCTGGCTGCACAACCTTATAATTTTGTACGTGCTAGATGTGAAGCATCAAGCTATATCTAAAGTGATTCGAAGCATTGTGAATTATTGCGTATTTTTTGCTTCTGACAACTTTCATATGCAGACTTTTCTATTTTTCAGTAGAATGCTATTGGATAGGAAAGAAAGTATAGATGAAAGTTAATAATACTTGAAGAAACCTAATTTTTGCATTGAACTTAGCAAAGTCTGTTTCAACACAAGCCTGGATATTGTGTGATGTGAATGTGTACCTGCATTGACATATATAATTGTGTATTTTTCCCATGTTACACACTCACAAGATATAGTGTGTACTTGATACTCCTTACTTGTTGCAGCAATAAAATACGTGATTTACTTTTGTTCATAATAACTTTCTTCACTTAGTTTCATTTAAAAAGGATAAACATAGAAAAATTCAACTTATTCGTTGCTATGTGTTCCATTTTTTTTTACTAAATTTTAATCTTAAGAAATCTTAATTATTTTTTTCAAAATACTTGTGAAATGAGAAGAGAAAGATGATAAATAAATCAGATGATATTTCAAAGAAGTTTCTGCAAGAAAATCTTTATAGTTTTTGTAAACCAAGTCAAACTGAAATGTTTAATAAAAATAATTCATAAACAAAATTTATTAAATAAAATGAAAATATGTGTTCAACTACACAACTCACAAAACTCTTTCTTGATTTGTTTCTTTGAACATGTGCTATATTACATTCGCTACATCTATTAGACTTTGTTGAATTTTACATATGCTTGATTTTTAGGAGAATCACCCAAACGATAATTTTGATTTCAATGTGTTGATTCTTGCTTTCCAGTCCTTCACTGGCAAAAGCAACGAGTTTGATATGAAAAACTTTTGGGAATATTTTATAAGCATTCTTTTTCCAAAATATCAAAAATATATCAAGTTTTTTTTGGAGCAACTTCCAACTTTTCAAAGTGAATGTTGCCTCTTATAAACATATCCTTGCAGCAAGATTTTCATGGAAACGTTAGATTCAAGCACCTTTCAAACATGGAAGGTTGGAATCAATGTTTTTGTTTTGGAGGGATTCTATTTTGAAGTGAACAATTCATTAATAAGTAGTTAGTCGAACTTATCTAATGAAATAAACCGTTAATTTAGGAATTTTCAAACTTATCCGGCCCATTACCCAAATTTAACCTTTGGAGGGATCAATTGCCTCTTGCCTCCTAAATTTTTTAATTGAGTTTATATCTATGTTACTGCATACTTTTTATACAATTAATATATCCATGAATATAATTTATGTTACCCTTTTACCAATACAATTTTTTGTGCCTCACGAATAGTATAAAGTTTCTTTGTGTTTGTATTTACACACATTTTCATATGAAACGAGTCCCTAAAATTTTATTAAAGGAATCAATATCACAATGGTCATCCCCAAACTGGTTGCAAACGAGGTAATCTTGCCATGCGCTAAACCAAGAATCACTTCTTTCGTCGTACCAAAGAAAAACCATATAACACATCTGGTGCCTAACTTCCCTTTTTCAAAAGATGTTCAAAAAGCCGAAAATTAAACTGCCTTTACCTTCGTACTATTCCTAAGAAATGGACTTGAGATACAATAATTGCCCTCTCCATCGCGTTCTACGGTATCCGAATTTGAAAAGGTTACCGAGACTTGTTCATCATCAACGCAGGGAAAGGCAACACATGCTTTCAACCGCCTCCATATGGGGGCAAACTTCTCCCTTTCAGTTCTATAAATCTTACTCGGCTCGTCTAAAATCAGAAAAATCAGCTATGATCTACACCAGGGGTTAGACAACCTAGGTCCATATGGACTCAGGCGTGCATGTAATATTTCTGGGGGTCCACATGTGGAATATAACAAATTGGGTGTCCACGGTGATATTTTGGTGTTCCATGAAGAAAACCAATTCAGAGCGTTTTGGTTTTTTAATTTCTATTTTTAATATCATAATTTATTTATTTTTCTCCTTATATTTCAATTTTAAAATAGCTTGATATTTTTTCTGAGACTAAATACAACTGAAGTTTACTAATTCCATCCCCAATTGCAAGGAAAATGAGTGGCAATCTGCATGAAGGCCTTACTGTTATGATAAAATTAGTTAACCATATTAAGTCAAATTTTCTACGAGAGCGCCTTTTTCATTAATTATGTAATCAAAATGTAGAAGAGTTTGAGTGCCTTGTATTAAATAATTAGGTAAGACCGTTATCAAGAGGGAATTATTTACAACGATTCATTGTAATTTGGGTGCGTTTTCTTGCTAACACACAACTTGGAGAACAACTACTTTGCAATAAATCTGATGTATTTTACTTATTGGATATATTTGAAAACTTGAATTCAACTCCAAGGAAAAGGATCTGATTTCATCATATCTAGTAAAAGTGCTTTTACCAGGAAACTACATTTGTATAAAAATAATGTTATGCGCCGTACATTTGAACAGATTACTTGTTTGTCCTATGTTAGCAGCGATTTGCACTATGAATTGCTACATATGGTGAATATTTGGAAAATATGCCAACACGGTTTGGTGACCTACTCATGATGGATATTCCAACTTTTCAAAGTGAATGTTGCCTCTTATAAACATATCCTTGGAAAAATAACGCGTGCAAATTTCAAAGATTGGAAGTATAATATATGGGAAACAAATGATATTGCTACAAAGTACCCAACACTGTGGGATAAAGCCCAGCTCTACGTTATTGCTTTTCCAGGATCTTGTCTTGTGGAATCAGGGTTTCGTCAGATATAAATAAACTCGAAGAGCAGCATCAACGACAGTGATTTGATTGAATAAATCGCCTTCATTTTTTATAATCACACACTTTTCTCAAAGTTTAACTTAAATTCTAACTGGTGTGCATAAATAAATTCTCCTGTCAATTCAATTGTTGAATTGCATCAAGTCACCTTTCATTTAAAAGTAAGGCTTAACTATATACCGTTTCTTTGATTATATTATGTAAAGCCTTTACTTTTTTATTATTAAATAATGGAGTAGGGTTTTCTTTTATCCAATATCAAAAAAAGAAGAAGGGAAAAGAGACAATGGGTAAAAAAGGTTGAGAACAACTGATCTACATGAACGCTTTCCTGAAATTTCTGGGGGACCAATGTAATATCGCCATCAATAGGTTGAGTGAATGCTAAAAGTTTCCAAGTTAAGAATAACAGGAATCAATAATAATAATCAATGTACTACACATAAAATGGTTGGCGCCATAAGGTAAAATATCTATCATATAAATCAAGAATGTGAAGATATAAATCAAGAATGTGCAAAGTGACAATTCAAGGTTTTGCATGCACGCTTTTATGTGCCTATCAAAAAAGGAAAGAAGTTGAGACTAGGGATTGGAATGATATAGAAGATCGATCTGAGAGAAAAAAGTAAGAGAATTTGGATTATATCAGCCTACACACCACAAGCTTGTTGTATGGAAGAGGAAGAAACTTTCATAAGATTTAAGTGGTGGAGAGTGAAAACCTGAGTATTGTAATGGAAGCCTGGGAAAAGAAAAAGGTGGGTTCAAGAGTGTACATGGAGGGTATCGTCATCTAAGTGGCAACTTTTTTTTAGATATAGCCCAAAGAAAAGAGCTATTTATTTGTAATATTCAAAGCACAGAAGAAACCTCTATCACGAAAGGAAGAAAACTTACCTAGACTGTACGTTGTTTAACGAATCCTAAAGGCTTTTTGTCAAGATAAACGGAATCTTCATTTTTGCAACTCATAGAAAAAAAGGATTGAAAGCAATTTGCTCGCATTTTGTGGGCCTTTAGGAAATAATAGTGTTCCGAAAGATTCAAGTAAAACACACCTGCACTACTTACACTTTGGATCATTTTAACGACTTGAATATAAAAATGTTTGTAAATTTTTCAATTTCATTTTCAATGCTTCTGTATTTCCCAAGTTTGATACTTTCAAGCTAATTCACTTTTTCACTGATATTCATTTACTAATTGGAGTGCAAATTAGGTATTTATTTATTACCCATCAAAAGATGAATATTTAAACGCTTATGTTTCATAGATTTTTTAAACCTTTTTTAGACTCTTGTTATTGAGATTAGTTTTGTAACTAGCTTTCTTACTATACAATTAATCTTTATAGTTTATTGTTTTTTTATCGTTACACTTTTCAACTTAACAGAATAATCTAATTTCAAAAATACGGCCACCATATTATTCAGAGCTACAACGGTTTGTTGGCAGAGATGATCTATTAGCTCCTGTAAAATATAGTTCAGATACTTTTTTCATCTTTAAAAGAATTTTTGACTGGCTCCAGAAATCATAGCTGTTGTTGATTTTCATGGAAACGTTAGATTCAAGCACCTTTCAAACATGGAAGGTTGGAATCAAAGTTTATTTGGTTCACGGTTATTGTGGAAATGATGTGTTAACAGATTGGTCTATGTTGGAAGTAAGACATTGCAAAAAAGTTAATTAGAAATGTCTATCATTCTGGTCGAAATACAACATCCGATTATTATTTTAGTTCAAGTGACTTCGTGGATAATTTATTTAAAAATACATCTTTCATTGGAACTGATGTACTAAAAAATAGAAGTTTGTTTTTTAATAGCAAGATGCTGATTATATTTATTCAAAAATAAAGAAACCTTGTCTTCATTTTGTGATAAGAACAAAAAACAGTAATTCTATTGATTCTTACGAAAAGTGTTCTGTTAATTCTTTATTTTCATCTTCATATCGCATGACACTAACGCCTTCGTCAATGAGTCTAGGCCAGAGGTGGGTAACCTTTTTGTGCATGAAGGCCACCTTACAATTCATCGTCCCTCATAGAGGCCGCACTGAACAAATTACTTATACAAGTTCTTTTATTAGATTATTAAAATTAAGATTTTATTTTATACAAGTATTAATTAATAATATTCTTATTAAAAAAGACAGACGTATAAACATCGAGAATATGAAGTTTTCAAATATTTCATTTAGGTAAGTAGGTCCTTTTTATACAAATTAATGACTTCTTTGAGTTTGCTTCTTTTGAGAAAGCATTTTGATATCAGGCTCCAATATAGTGGTTCTTAGTTTTAATTGGTCCTCCAAATGCTCATCTGTCAACTGTGTTCTCAGCGAATTATTTATTTGCGTCAAGTACGAGAATGTGGATTTACAACACTATGTTGTAGAAAAGAAGGAAATCAGTCGGCGTGCATGTTCATAAAGACGAGGATATTCTACCGCCTTTTTCCAAATTACAATAGGATCTTCCCTGATGTCAAACAGAGATTGATCCGTATTCTTTAAAAGATTCATAGATATCTTCATTTTTACCTATTACCTTCGTAAACTGAGGAATGTGTTCTTCTGAAAGTTTTGATTTTAAAAAGCTACATATCTGTAAAAATTTGGATCTGCTCATTCACAATGTTTGTCACTTTCTTTGAAAAAGTCAATTATTTGCCTTCGTAAAGACAAAATTTTGACCAATACTTTCCCTGTGACAACCAGCGGACTTTTGAGTGATAAGGCAAATCTACACTAATCACTTTGTCATCCATCATCAGCATGTTTCGAAATTGACGATGCTTCGTGGCATTTGCTCGAATATAGTTAACAATACTTATAACCTTTTGCAAAGTATCATTTAAAATGACAGATTTTGCACAGAGATTTTGTTGATGTAAAATACAATGAAAAGAAATCAGTTCATTTAGATCTTTGGTTTCTCTTTTAAGATGCGCAATAAATCCTTCATTCTTAATACAATACTTGTGCTGAATCTGTCGATTCATCCAAGGCTACTGAGTAATACACATTTTCCTTCTGGATTACATTTTTGAGTTGCTCTGTTACATTACAAGCCAATTCATACTGTCGATCTGTATTAGTCCTTCTTTTAAGAGGCACCTCTTTATATTTGTTAACTTTATTTAAATCTACACATCTTATCACTTTTAAAATACATTCCTTCATGAGTTCTGCATCGGTGAATGGTTTACCCTTTTTTCCAAGCAAATATGCAACTTTATAGCTGGCTTCTCTCGCAACATTCCCTTCATGTAACATAGAATGGAACAATTCTCTCTGCTTTTGCTTCCCATCTTTAAGTTTCTTCAGTGCTAGCTTTCCAGACTCACCCTCTAATTTGGCATATTTATTGTCTTTATGAAGAGCGTAATGTTGCTGTGCATTGAATTTCTTAACCGTTAGATTTGTGGTATCACACAGCAAGCAAGACATTTTGCCGCCACTATTCACTAAAAAATATTGCAGTCCCATTCTTCATTAAAGATCCTATTTTCTTTGAAATTCGTTGTCACTGTTACAAAAAATTATCATAAATTAAAGACAATCTATTTTGTGTCCTCATATGAATACATTGGGAGAAAACGGGTTAAGTTAAAATTCATTGGGTTCAGAGAAAAATGCTCCCAATTTCCGGGAATGACATCACTGAACACAATTAATATTCCTTTCGTCTATGTGTGTGGTGTATATTATAAGTTTCAGGTGTATAATGATTTCATACTTAAAAACTATTCAAGGTTTTTATAAAAAATAATATTTATATCAAAGGCCGCACTTGATGGCCCATTTAAGGCCGCAGGTTCCCCACCCCTGGTCTAGGCTATTCTAAAACACGTAAATTGTCTTATTTTATAATGTTTGTGTAAAAGAAGTCCAAATTATTAGGTCGACAAGAGTCAACTTCTAATAGGTCAACTTTTTTAATAGTTCATTTTTTGTAAGTAATCTAGATATTGTAAAAATTTAGGAAGTTAACAAACAAAGTACAAGTATTTAACAACTTTGGAATTGCTTTTATTTAATGAAGAGTTCACAAACCAACTAAAAAATAAATTATTTCATTTTATAATTATTTAACAGATCATTTTTAATATAGATTACAAATTTTGACTCCTCTATTCTCGCATATAAATAAAATAATTGAAAAACGTTAGGTCAATTTTTTTGCAAATAAAGTCAATTTTTGAAGGATTTTAGGTCAACTTTTGTTTATAAACTATATTTATATAAGTTATATGAATGATGAATATATTGATCAAAAATGTTTGTGTTATATTGCCCTGCATAAATTCCAACCATGTGCTTCCCTGAGTCTTATATATATCAAGGTTTCTTTGTAATTTTTGTTGTAATACTTGAAATCAAAAATTATTATCATTTAAGATCTTTTCAAACATTTTTATTTTAAAAAACAAGCTTTTTTTTTGTACCTTTTTCAGACTTATGAAAGTTGTGACAAAATTTTGTTTAAAAACACATACTCTGACATTGATTGGCAGTTTTTGAAGTAATTCGACTACCATGAAAATGGTATTAAAAGATGCAGCATACAATAAATGCTTTAGTGATGCTAGTCTTAAAGCCACCCTCTCCTCCGTCACCAATAGGATTAAAATATCTTTTCGTTATAGTTTTTTTTTATCATTTTAATAAAACATACGCGTCAATAATAAAGATTGCAGAATATAATATATACATGCAGTGGCGTGCTTGAAGCTTTTGAGCTTCACTTCTGCTGCTCCCAACACACGTATAGAACCCAAACACTTCTCCTGCCCAAACACATGTGTATCAAAGCCCATGTTCAAAAAACTTTTTGACTAATTTTTAAGCTCATTATTGAATTACAAAAATTTTAAGTAATGGGTGGCATGGCAGGTTGGTTGAGATGATGGACTCAGCACGGAAGCCTCTGGGTTCGATCCTCATCGATACCAATTTGTTCATAGTTTGTCATAAGCATTTTTATAGTTTGACATGAAAACACACCACCTTTACCTTAAGTAATGATTAAAAGAAACTTTCTTTTTTATATTTTACAAAAGTTTTCAACTGAAGAATCAAAATTTAATTTTCTTGCATCGTTTCTTTCACTTGCGATAAGTTATAAAGCATGCAAGCTTTCATTTCGCATAAAATCACATAAAATATTTCTTTCAAGCGTCCAAAAGAACGTTTGATAATTATTGTGTGCAACGGAAAGATAATCTCAAGTTGATGAGTGGGCTGCCCTCGATTGCGGTGTTCAGGGGTCTCCAAGCACGGCTCTGTATACACGTATACACGAAACCCCAATACTCAGACTGAAGGCCTAGGAGTCACCTATTTGAGGTTCGATCTATTACACGATACTCGAGACAACCCAACTATGTTCGCTACGGCCAAACATTTTCTGATAAATCTCGCTAGAGAGAAAAAAATATTTGGCATCTTTTTCATTCGTAAAATCGCTTCATTACTTCTCCTGCATATCGAAAATTATTTATACTGACAAAAAGAATTTCACAGCTCCGAATAGAATATCTCCTTTTTATAGATAAAGATGGAGGAATGTGGTTTGACCTATGGGCATAGTAATCAAGCCGAAATTACGTCACAGCTTTCAAAGATAATATAGTCACGACGATTTGTTTCTTACGAATGATATGACTCGTCAAAGTTTTTTCGTATATCTTGTTCGAGTGTAGATGCCAAAATCGTTTCATACACAGTCAACGCTTGCTGATCCAAACAGAAAATTTAAAAAACGTTACCTATTTATTCTCTACAAATGCTTCAGTAATAACATCACTAATACGAGAGTATCGCCTGGTATCGCATTAAAAAACCCAAAAAAAACAAAAGTTTTGCTCTCAAATTTTTCAGTTATAGCATAATAATTATTATTATTGAAAATACAACATCAAAACCTTATTAATTTTTTTTTATCTTTTATCCTTCTTGTATTGAAATGTAAAAAGTGATGGAAAATATTTAAGAAAAACAAATTATTTCTACGGATAACTTTTAGAAGTAAAATAATATAAGTATTCGGATAAACGAAGTCTAGAAAAAGGAGGCCTGACAATTTTTAAGTAAATTTTAAACAGTATGCTGTGGAGGTGTGTAACTTTTTAAAGCCTGTTTACAATACCAGATCTTCTTTTGCTTTACAGTTTATACTGATGAAGAGTCTTCAAATGGATCAATATAAGTTTATTTTGTTGTTTTAAATAAATCTAATCTATATAAAAAATGAATACACTCAAGGGAATTTTTTTTAGAATAAATAAAATTTAAAAAAGATAAAAAATAATAAATGCAACTAAAATTTTTTTAATTTTTTTCTATTTTACTAAATAAATAAGATAGACAAAAAATTATTTCAATAATGTCTTTTTTTTGAGAGAGCATTTTGATTTCAGGCTGGATCTATCATAGAACTTCACCAATTGATCTTCCAAATGTTTACCCGGTAATTAAGTTTGCAGAGAATTTTAATTTCGGTCGATGTTGATTCACAGCAATATATCGAGGAAAAGCAGAAATCGAGTGGTGCTAAAATATATTTAAATAAGAAAAAAAATGTGCTATACCTGACTACAGTCAAACCTCTGTTAGTGAATACCTCCAGTTAGTGAACGTTTTTTCCTGGTCCCAAAATTCGCCTACCTTTTAACATTGCAAATTTTAGGCTTTTTTCTGATTAGCGAACCACTCTCTACTGTGAACAGTGAACATCTTTCTTGGTCCCAAATATCAAATTTTAATACAAATGACACTTTATTTAGTGAACATACATTTTGTTCACTCAGTCATATCACTACAGCCATATCCGTCATACTCAGTCATCAGGCAATTGTCTCATTAAAGCCATATCACACAATAAAAAACCACAACCCTCTATTTGTAATTTAACAAAAAGATATTTTTCACCTACAGCACCTGGTCCCTTTCATGCATGGCTAAATCTTTTGTGTCTGTGTGGTTATATCATTATAAATTTATTTTAATTATCTTTCTATCTTTCTTTGTGTGTTGCAGAATTATATGAATTAGGAGAATTCTCAAATCGCATAAATATTTTAAAATGGAAAACAAAAACAAATCTTCTTGGAATATTGAAAAGGCCATGACGTCCAAGTGAAAAAATTTGTCAATATCTGAAAAATTAGGAATTTTGAAGGCAGCAGAAAATAACAGTCAAAGAAATGTTGCTCAAACTTATGGAATATCGTCGGTGCAGTCAACAATATTCTAAAATTTAAAAGGGAAATTTTAGAGCATGCTGAAGAAAAATGCAACCCTTGAGACAAAAAGACTGCGAATCTGTGAAAATGAAGAACTAAACAGTAAAGTGTGGCAGTGGTTTGTCGCAAAAAGATCCAGAGGCTCTCCTATACCTGGTCCATTGGTTCAAGCTCACGCAAAAGTGAAAAACCACGTTGTTTCAAGCATAAAGATAAGTCTAAGTTACCTGTGACGTGGAGACATAATCGGTGATTAATTTCATACATATTTTGATGTTTTATCATCTTTTAAAATAATTTCTGATTAGTGAACATTTTTGGTCGGTCCCAAAGATGTTCAGTAATGGGAGGTTTGACATATCCACAGATTTAGAAAGTGTGTGAATATCAAGTCAAAATACATGCACCTTCTTGCATCCTCCTCCAATTCACTCGGATACAATGGAGAATGAGCAAATATATTGAAAACAGAAGTAAAAGTGAAATTTAGAGTAATCGTAAATATGAAGAATACATCGCAATTTTTTAAGACCCTATTAGTCACGGCCTATTTTTATTTCATCAGTGATAGGGGGGGGGGGGCAATTTTAGCCCCCCCCCCCCGCCTCCCTCGGTTTTTCTTGAATAATTGCAAATTTTTGCGCGAACCTACTAAATGATTGATTGCGAATCATCGTGATATTTATTTTTTTTATAAAAATCAATCAAACTTGTCAAAAATTGATTGATATTTGACAGCTCAACTAAAAAAAGAAACTTTTAGTTTAAATGGGTATACAAAATTTTTTACACACATCTACCCATTTTCAAGTGTTCTGAACACGATAGTCACGTTTATTTTTAAAAAAAAATCAACCAAATCTGTCAAAAAATTGATTGATATATGGCAGCTCAATTAAAAAAAAAATTTTATATTTAGTGCTTATACAAAGTTTTTTTTTACACATATATACCCATTTTCATGTATGCTGAATATGATGGTCATGTTATTTAAAAAAAATCATTTAAACCTATCAAAAAATTGATTGATATATGATAGCTCAACTTAAAAAAGAACCCTTTAGTTTAAAAGGTTATACAAACTTTTCTATTTATATACACCCATTTTCATGTATGCTGAATACAATGGTCACGTTTATTTTAAAAAAAAATCAATCAACCCTTGTCAAAAAATTGATTGACATATGACAGTCCAACTGAAAAAATTAACTCTTTATTTAAGTAGTAGTTTTTTTTAACATTTTTGATTAATTAGTGACTTTTTTAAAATCGTGGTAAGTTTGCGGATCAGATATATTGTACTGATTTTTGAACGATTTGTTTTCATGTTATTCTCCAAACACTATATTCAAATTTTTAGTCGTTTCATAAATGAATTTATTTCTCTTTGAAGTTTAAATTTTATTTGGAATCTATAATAGAACAAATTTTTTCAGTATCAAAATTTCCAATGAAGCACGAATATTAATTTTGATACTCATCATTATACTATAAAATTGATTCATATATTTATGTTCAAAATTTTTTTTTTCATTTTTAGACTATAGAATGAAAATTACGCTGTGAATTATATTTCAACTGGAGTTTGCATGATTACATCATCAAACTTTATTCTTTATTCAATGAAAAAAATAGGTCTTCAAAGCAAAATTTTGCGTAAAATTGATAATTCCATACTTATTATAACAGGAGAGAAGGTTCAAAAATCAATAGCTTCTTTGCCCGAGTCAATTCTTAGACGTAGGTGCAAGGTATGCCTCGAGGAAGTTCAAGGAACCGAGCACAAGAAAAGATGTTCTTTCTAAAACATCGTCTGCTTGTAATGTATGCGGTATTTCGCTTTGTAAAAAACATTCAGTAATCGTATGTCCTGATTGTAATGGTTAGCCTGTTCAAATATTTTTTTTCAGTATAATTCTTTCTAATTTTCTGCATGTTTTATAATTTTTTTTATCTTTTTATACATATAATAAATATTATGTATTTCTTTTCTAACTTTCTGCATGCTTTTTCTCCTTCAAAATGCATCGCCTTGACGTGGTGAAGGAGCTTAAATTGATGCAGAAACAAATAGTTTTATAATTGTATATTTTTAAGTCAAATTTTCGAATAAAGTTTTTCTTTCTTTTTTTAACTATTTTATTATCCTTGACAGTTTTTAATAAAGGAGATCATTCACTTTTTTAAAAAACTGCCAGCAATTATTAAATAAAATAGCAAATTTTATGCAGAAAACTCATGTTGAGGTGAAAATATTTTTCATTTTAGAGAAACGATACGACAGCCAAATGATTAGATATAAAAAAAAACGATCAAATTTTTACCATAAATAAATTATGTTTCAACTTAATCATCTTCGTTCATTTGTATATTGTTTGATTATACGTATAAAACTTTCTCAAATGGTCAAACACGAAACTTATTTAAAATGACCGATTCAGCTTGTTTCGAGATATTGTAGAGTGAATGGTATAAACGAACTGTCTTTCTCCTTCAAATAAAATGATGCACATCAAAATATGCCTCTACAGAGTCCTTGTTTTGTATTTAATTAATTTCATTAAAAAATCACCTCATTGAATTCGGTATAAAATCCCGTTTTTAGTTCTATATCATTTTCAGTTATATTTTCTTTTTTTGCAATTTTGTTTTGCCTACTTATAATTCTATTTGTTCTGTGACAAAATAAATTAGATATATAGCTACGTATAACTATTTAATCAGGAAGTCCTTTATTTCAGTTGAAGTGTCATATGTCAATCATTTTTTGACAGGTATGATTAATTTTTATAAAAAATAAACATCACTGTTGGATTCAGCCTACTTGAAAATGGATACATATGTGTAAAACATCTGATTTGCAAATTTGATTCACGCTTACAAGTATTTTCAAATTCTAAATCCAAAAACAATCTATCACTAACCAACAAAATAAAACTTTATTTTTGTTACAAGAAATTGAACCATTCTTTATTATCAAGTTTTGTGTCCTGATTTCAAATATTATGTCAAATTTGCTCCAACACATATATATATTTTTTGTAATTACATTTTTTAAATATAAATTTTACTGCTTTTTAACGAAATTTATATATAGAGATTAAAATATAATAAGTAGAATTTTATTAACAAAAAAACTTTTTATAGAGTTTATTTTGCATATATTTTCAGGTATTAATAGGTTTTTGTTTTGTTTTTTCATTCTTTTAAATTTATTCTTACTTTCTCGTTGTAAAAACCAACAGTAATCTCCCATCATATTTGGGTTAAAATTTTCTTGATATCTTTTTTCCATTATTGCAATTTCTCGATGAAAACGTTCACCATGCTCATCGCTGACAGACCCTAAATTTTCACGAAAAAAGTCTAAATGAGAATGTAGAAAGTGCATCTTTAAAGACATTCTGCAACCCATTGCTTTAAAACAAACCAACATGTTTTCTAAAATTTCGACATAATTGGATGCTTTGTGATTTCCAAGAAAGTTTTCAACGACATCTTTGAAAGAATCCCAAGCTTTCACTTCGCATTCATCAGGTGATGGGGGAAAATTTTTATCTTTAAGTAAACTTCGAATTTGGGGACCAGTGAAAACCCCCGCTTTCAATTTAGCTTCAGATATTGACTTTTTGAATTTATTTTTTAAAAAGTTAAAACCATTTCCTTCAAAGTCCATCGCTTTTACAAAGTTTTTAAACAATCCAAGTTTAATATGAAGGGGAGGAAAAAGAATTTTTTTTGAATCAACTAGTGGTAGATGGTTAACATTGTACTTTCCAACAATGAATTCGTTTCTAGGAGACCAATCTTTTTTTTCATAGTGAATATCATCATTTCTACTTTTCCACAAACATAAGAAACACATATATTTTGTGTAACCTAATTGAAGTCCAAGAAGTAAAGAAACAACTTTTAAATCACCACTTATATTCCATTTATGATCGCTGTAATTCAATAAATTTAAAATCATCCTCATAGTTTCATGTTTCTTTATATGCTGTTGCAAGTAGCAATGGAATTGAAGGTTTTCGGCTTTCTTCGTATAACAAAACTGCTTTAAGACTTCTTTTACTAGAATCAATATAAAGCCTCCATTTTTCAGAATTGTAGCATGTATCAATCTTTTTTATGAGACCATCAACGTCATTACAATTACAGCAAGTATCTTTTTGAGAATAAAACTTAGAAAATTCTAAATGCGGATAACGAAAACTGGAAACTTTTGTTTCAGGAAGAAGTAACTTCCATTCTTTTAATTATGGAGCCAAGTAGTTCTGCCTTTTCTTTTGTCAAACCCAAATCTCGAACTAGATCATTCAAATCTGACTGGGAAAGCAAATATGGCCCATCATTTTCATAGAATTCAGCATCAACACATTCAAACTCTGAGTTATCTTCAATTGCTGATTTGAGGAGGAAACGGTGGCTGGTTCTCGCTGTCATGAGGTTCTGGTAAAATTGCCGATTCACAAATTGGGTAAATAATCTTGGATTTATTTTTTTTTGAAAAACCTGTTGTGTCTGTTAAACAAAAATAGCAGTCATCAAAATGATTTTTTGGTTCTCGCCATGCCATTGGAGTATAAAAAGGCATTGCTTTTTTTCCTTGCATCCATGCCGCAAAGTTGTGTTACAAAATGCACAACAAAAATGCGGCACCCATTGTTTATCTTGATCTCCCATTTTGCATCCAAAGTAATATTTATATGCGACTTTAAGATTTTGAGTAATATTTCTTCTTTGTGCTTTCAGAGTGTATTTACCGGAAATTTAACAAAAGTTGCCTGTATGATTTAAACAAGTACGTTTGTTAGCAATCATTTTATAACAAGTAAAATATATTATCAAAAATTTAATTCTCGAAGACAGATTTTAGAAATAAACCGCAAATTTGTTTCACATTTATAAGTATTTTGATCCATGTAAAATTTGAATGAATGTTCTCGAAGACAGATTTTAGAAATAAACCGCAACTAGGTTTCACACTTATAGTATTTTCAAATTCTAAATGCAAAAACAATCCATAAATGAAATTGCGATTGTTGATTTTTATAATAATGTGTATATTCCATGTAAAATTTGAATAAATGTTTTCAGAGACAGATTTTAGAAGTAAACCGCAAGTTTGTTACCCACTTATAGGTATTTTCAATTTCTAAATTCCAAAAATAAGTCCAAAATGAAATCAGCATGCCCGATTGGATATAAAAAAAATATATTTCATGTAAAATTTGAAGGTATATTTTATTAGATATAAATCTCATCAATCAAAATTTGGATTGACATTTCCCAAAAAGTAACCATGATTTTGAAAAAATTTGAACTACAAAGTGTTATGTGTTCAAAACTGTATATATTTATAAATTTTCAAACGAGTATATAATATAGAACCAAAGTTATAAGCTTAACTAGAGATACTGTCAGAATTTTGCTAAAAAAGTTTAACTTTTGATTTTGATTGACAGATCTAGGCATGAAATTTACAACTGCCATGAAAATGGTATCAAAAGATGCAGCTATCAATTTTAGGAAATGTCACGATGTATGGTAGCAAAAGATGTAGCCAATTTGGTACAAGAGAAATTTTAGTTGAGGTCTGATAGAAAAGCCTCAAATCTAAGAAAAATGAAGAATCAGGTATGCAAAATAAGAAGATCGAGCGTATAGGGGTCATTGTCAAAGTCTAATAATATTTGCATTGCATTTTATTGTGACTTCTCAGCCCCGCTCTAGGTACGTCACTGGGACCATGGGGGTTAGTAATAAAAAGCCGCTATCTATTAAATTAAATAACTAGCTAGACAGCTAATAAATGAACTAACTATACCTATGGAGCAATAAACTAGTTAATTTCACTAATTTAACCCATTAAGTACCATAGAAATCAGACGATATCTGAAGAGAAGCAGACGATTTATATTCAAAGTCATTGAAAAAAGCAGACGAAGATGAAATTACTCATGTTCCCAAATGGGAGCATAGGGACTTAATGTGTTAAAAAATTTGAAAATACGAAAAAATTTGATCACTGAGCAATTGTCCACTTTTACAATTATTAATTCGAAAAATTTTGCATCTTCTATCATACACCTCTAGATGCTCCGTGTGAGTGTATTTTATACGTTCTCTTGTTAGGCTATATAGAAAGTGTTCTTGTTCAAGCTTAAAAGATCCCGTATATCTCGGAGTATAATTCCTATTTAATTGCATTGAAGGTAAGATTTCGTCTGTGCTCCTTTGGGAACATTGATCTTAAATGGGTTGAGGACAAAATATTGGAATTGAATGTATGTTCTTTGCATAAGTCTCCCCACTCTTGAACAGGTAAGTTATACTCAAATTGAGAGGTGTGGAGCCTTTTTATGCTTAAACGCCGTTTACGATACGTTGTATGTGTCTATAAAGGCCGCAGATTTTTTTATCAGGGAAAATTTATTTTAATACAATTAATGACTTTTTTTTGATAGGGCATTTTGGTTTCGCGGTCTATCATAGTAGCGGTTCTCACTATCAATTGATCTCCCTAATGCTCATCTTTTAAGATATATTTTCTTTTTATTTGCTTACCATTTTTAAAACATATTTTCAAAAAGTGAAACTTTAATTTTGTTTTATTTTGCCAACAAATTAAAAAGTTTCACTTTTTGAAAATTTAATTTTAAAAATGACATTATCTAACCCCAATCCTATAAAATCTTATTCTTTTTGAAAATATATTTTAAAAATGACATTACCTAACCCTAAGCCTAAAAAATTTCTTATTCTTTTTGCATAATGTTATTTTAAAAATGACATTATCTAACCCTAATCCTAAGTCCAAAAATCTCTTATTCTTTTTCTAATACTTCGTTATAGTATCACTATAACATAGAGGTCATTAAAAATTGCATCCCTATCCCTTTTCAGGAACACAATAATTTTTACCCAGTTGTCTTCCAATTTTTATTACTTCAAATCAAACAAAGAGCAATTATAAGGAAAGTATTAAATTAAAAGCACAGCAAAATCTAGATAATTGAAAGAATATTCAAGCACACAATGACTTTAAAACCCCATTGTCTCCCCAATTCTATCATTTCAAATCAAGCACGGAGCAAACTTTATTATGAACAGTATCAAATTAAACACACCGGAAAGTCTAGCTATACGTAAATCACAATGATGTTAACACCGTTGTCTCCCCTTTGTTATTATAGCAAATCATACATGGATCAAAATTTATCCTAAATGGTAGTAATATGTAATTGAGTATAGTGAATAAAATTATGATATGGTAGTGGATGTCTTTATCCTTTTGAGGGTTAGAAAAGATTGTGGCTAAAAATATGAAGTCTCCGTGTCCAACCTCAAGAAGTTATTACAATTTAACAAAAATTGTAATAATTAGATTATAAGGATATGTTATCAAAAAATTAAAATAAAAAACTTTTACAAAAAATCCGTGAGTGTGGAATGCACATATGTTGAGGGTCAATTGTAAATCGTTATTTGCTTTCCAACGTGACAAGATTTCTTCTTTTTATATTGATAAAATTAAAATTGTTTTACAAATGTTTATTGCTTTTTTTTCTAAAAGAAACGCATTTCCTTCTTCTCCTTACTCAAATACCTAGCAAAGTATTGTGAAAAATGTACTCTACTATTTTTTATTTATAATAAAGTGAAAAAAATGTGCGTAGTAAAATTAAATTTTGAGTATTGAAAGTTTTTTCTTTTTAGATCGCTTCTTTTATATTTTTTTGGATGTGGTGATTATGCGCCCAAACATTAAAAGCTGGAAAGATCTTTATTACTTTTGAGCAAATTTGGACAATTGTTGCATTCAATGAATGCTACCAAAATGTAGATAGGATCGCGAGAAAATATGCAGAGATTTTATTAAGTTGCACTTTTTAGTGAAATTAAAATTATAAAGAGTCGTTGCGTTTTTTGGCTCTTATTTTTTTAAAATAAAATTTGCAAGAAAAGAAAAAACTTTAAAGTAAGTAAATAAACGTTTTGGAAAAATAAGTATAATAAATCCTTGAAACGAAGCAAAATAATGGTAAAAAAACTATAAGCGCCAAAGTAAAACAAGATTGGAATTTGCAACTGTTTATTTAAAAATAATTGAAATCAAAAAAGGACTTATAGTAGGGCAGGTTAAATCTGACACAAAAATTGTAACAATTTTGACTTTTAAAGTAAAAAATTGACTTAAAAATGGAAAAGCATATAAGATTTTTATATAAACATTTTTTAATTATTATTAATCTATAATTTTTATAAAAATAAACTTTATGAAAAGATATTTCTCTTTTTTTTTGGAAAATGAACTGATAAAATTCATTCTATTTTTAAGGTAAATTGTAAAAATGTTTTAAACGAGAATTATTATAGGTATGTAATATAAAATAGTTTATGGATACTACAAGGTGAGACTTTTATTTTTTGAGAAATTTTGTTCAATTCGGCCTATATGGTTTTAAAATCTAATCATCTCCTTATCGAACTTTTATACTAAAATCAATTTTCTTTTAATTATTCAATCTAAAATAATATTCCTTCAAAATAAAAATCTTTTCTTATATATATATATTTTTTTAAAGCGCATTATTTTATGGGACATTGGTGCCCCATTGAGGCTTAAAAGGATTAAAAATGAAACAAAAAAGACAGCACAGGATGAGACAAATTTATTGTGAAATCAAAAAGAATATCGAAGGAAGAAAAAATCCGCCAAACGGGGGTCTAAAAAAGGAAGTTGTGATGCTTCATCGGGATTTCAACAGCTCCAGGTTGATAGACTATAAAAATTATAATATAAAAAAGAAAAAAATATAGAGATATCTAAATGAAAAGAGATGTGAAAATATAATGTAAGAGTATTATGTAATTTTATATGTAAGTAACACATATAGTAGATGCCTTGTCTTGAAAAGATATTTCAAAAATTTAGAAAATAAAGTGTAATCAAAATATTACTTTGCCAACCACTGTCAAAAACGTTTGTAAAAAATTTGACTTCTTGAAATATAGATCATGATACACTGAACAACTTAGCAGACGGGAGAAGAACATTCTTCTAGCTTACATTACTGTAATTATCCACATAAACAATGGAGCGGGAAAGAATTTATTCTAAAATCTTTCTCGTCTGTGTTTCAGAAGTTAAGGTTTCATAACTTTAAGGCTGAATCACTACTGGTTCATTATATAAAAAAAGAATGTGTTTTCATACAGATATTTCTAAAGGAGGTACAGATACCAAGATATAGCTCTAAAACCAGGAATAAATGCGCGAATCCTCCAAAAAAGTTTTCCGCCTTCAGAAACTTTTTTCATTGATGTAAAAATATTTTGACATGCATTTTTGGAGTATAATACCTAAAATGATCCATGTTATCATCGGACACTGAATAGAAAAAGGTTTACATAATGACTAAATAAGTATAAAATTTAATTACATGCCTCGAGGATTTGAAATCAGATTTATTCTATGATTAAGTGCCAGATGGAGCGAGAAGGAGATAATTTAGAGCAGGCTTTTTCAATCGTGACAGAATCGTCCACTTTTGGGCGAAAATGGAATTCAGATGGGCAATTTTTTTTAGAAAATATTTCGCCATTGTATATAAATAAACAATTTTTTCAAAAACTTACTTTTTATATAAGAATTTAATTACGCTAGAATTTCAATCAAAGTAAACATTTTTGCTAATCCTAAATCTGTACCACTTATTTTTCAGAATTAAGAATGTGTTTGAGCTCTAAATTGTTTAATCTTTTTTTTGTAATATCGTATCTGTAGAAGAGAGGATTTTTATGAAGATTTAAAAATTGAAATCAAAGTTTGAAAAGATTTTTGCTATTTTTTACTTCATAATGCGCTATTTTTGAATTTTTAAGAATCTCAGCGGGTGATCTAGACAAAAAGGTTATGAGAAAGCCTGATCTAAAGCAGAGATAACAACCTATATTACTTCTAGAGCAATATTTGAGCAACATTTTTTTCCACCGCCTGCCAAAGTATCTCAGAATGGGAAAGAAAGTTTTCATTGAATATTTGCTTGTCAATTTTGCATGGGTATTCAATTATTATTCCTTTTTAATAAATTCTAAACATCACGGTATTTTCACAATCTTAAAAAAAGTATACTCATAATGAGCGTGTCTTCATCATGGTTGAATTTATAATGGGGCGAATTGCTTTTTAAAGAAATTGAATTCAAAAGGCTCTTTTAGATGTTTTTGTAGCAGTATTGATTGTAATCAGGTTGGTATATATACTGGCTTGATGTCTCAATTTTTATATGGCCCACATATTTGACGTGTGAATCACTAAAATTATTATTTTCAATGGTCCATCTAAATTTTTTATGACGAATTTTTGTTATATTGACACAGGATGAGAGTCATAATCCAGAGAATGGAAAAGCGAAGTAATCTTGAAATTGTATCAATCCAAGATCAAACAAGAGCTAAAAACTGTTCTTAAAAAGTTAATGCCTAGCCAATCTATCGCATCAAATCTCAAGATTGGTTAGAAATCGTACTCAACAAATAGCAGTACACTAAGAATTCTTTTCATCCTTCTTCATATTTTTCTTATATTAGTTCAGGTTGAGATGGTGTAGAGGACTAGCACGTTAATAATGTAAGATTATGTAGGATGAATGCGAGCAGTAACAATGTACAAGGCAAGCCAATCCAAGACCAGTTTTCACCATTTTGAGTCTCAAAAGTTGGATACGCGTTGATATTCGCATTTTTCTCATTAATCGAATATGTTTATAGCAGGCGATGTTCTTTTCTTGGGACAGTGATGTCGCACTGCTCATCAAAGAGATATTAACTACAAATCAGTAATTTGATATAAAACTCCTTTAACCAATTTTATGCCATTGTCAGTTTTAACTGACGCCAACGATTCCTTGATTCTAACCCTTTGAGGACCAGTATGACAACCGCGTACCAAGAAATGAAAATGGTCCTCTTTAAATATATAAAATTCGATTGAAAATGAAAGCGGACGAATAGTTTTAATAAATTCTAGTCCTCAAAGGGTTAAGGTAAATTTGTATCAAATTACTCAATCTCACCTGTTTTTTTCTGGAAAGAAATCGGCTAATCAATCAATAAATCGCCTGCGTCATTTAAAATGACGGTTTTATTTATCTAATGAACACATGTAAATTTCCCTTTTGAAATTTGTGGATATGATGTGCATGCGCTAGGGGGAGCGAGGGTGAACGCGTGTATTTGACACATTAGTATCATATTAGACATTTGTACTGTGGATATTTAAATGCCATTTCTTTTTTTGAAAGCATAGCCAATCATTTCTTAGTATAATTTTAAATGCCATGAAAATTAGACAACTTTATTCATTTTTAATTTCAGGTAGGTTTATCATACTCCTCTCTGATCTCTCTATAATTATTTCAAAAATGGACATCAAAAAAGGATATAAAACTCTGTCGTTAGATTACCAAGTTTCGTTGACAATCCGATTCTCCTAGAAAGCAGAGGATGTCTTTAAAAGTGTGGTCCTCAAAGGATCAAGACACTTGCGCACCTCTTCTGCTCACTTATTTTGTGATTTCATATTTTTTCATTCCAAAACTTTTGTACAAAGCTTTTTTTAAAAAGTTAAGGAAATTATTTCTCTTTCTCATAATTTTGAAACCAAAGTCATGAAATTTATTTTTTCACAAAAACATAAATGCCATAACCCTAGACCAGTAGGTCTGAACCTTTTTAACAAAGTTGCCAAATTAAGAAGCAGCATTTAACACTTGATAAAGCATAATGAATCAAAAGGATATTATAATTTGAATCTGTCATGATGCATATGTATCATCAAATGTACTAGCGTCTCTCAATAACAATGCTATCGTCGTTGCTGGATTTGATCTCAACACTTCTGCACATTTTATCGGTAGTTTACAAGTAATATTTCTCGTATTTATTATAATAGAGTAAAATTTGGGAAATATTTTTTGATTGCAATCAATATTCAATATATTCACGATTAGATCTTTTGGATGAGGTTCGTTTTAAAGTTTGTATAAGACCAAAAAAAGAAGAGGTGTTCGTGAAACAACATCTGTTCCCACACCCTTGTACTAAAACTTTTGTAAGAAGGGGCAAGATTTCTTTATCGCTGAACTGTAGCTGGGGTAAGCTGTCTAAAAACGTATACACATATTTTTGTTTACAGACAAAGCAATAAAGTTAAATGTATAATTATATACATTTTAAATGTACATACTTTGCATTAGCTAACAAGTATTTTAATGAGATCCTTGTGAGTGACTGTATTTTTGACAAAATTTGAATCCCTGTTCATAATTTGTCAGTGCAATTCTCAAGCTTAGATGGGCATCAGTCAATCGCGATCTATCCTTAGATTTTAAAATCTTTATCTTTGAAAAACCTGATTCACAAATATAGGTGGAACCAAAGCATGAGTGAAATCTCTGATAGGTTTCTTTTAAGAGAGGAAATATTTAATCACCAACTATGTTCCATACTTTAGCATTTTGGGCTTCACATTTTAATTGCAAATCATTTGGCCATTTCCAACTGAGCTTTGTCTAATTTGAAAGGATGTCCTATTTGAGATGCCGTATCTTGCACATCAATACTCATAAACGGGTTTGCAAAAAAGGAGGATATATTAGTGAAATCGGAAAACCGATTCTGAAATTGATCAATAATCTGCATTTTTGTATTTGACTCAGGGGCGCTATAAAATGTCTCTAGGGGCCATAGCGTATGGATAGAGAACATAATGCATAGATTAATTTTATGCCTCTATTCCAAAGACAAAGAATATAAATTCACATCACCCTTGATATTTGAAGTACAACTGCTCTTTCAGAAGATCAGTTCTACATTTGATTCCTCAATGCGCTCCCCGCTTTTCTAAATCCGTCACTGCCTTAGACACAAGGCGTGTAGCTTAATTTTAAGAACAGTTCACAGATATAAAATTACACTACAGCATATGCACATTAAAATTAACATATCAATAATTTCGCTAAATTGTATCCATTTTAATACATGATATTGTTAGCGTAATTTTTTCTGCAACCTTGCTATGCGGCGATTAAAAAGATGCTGAGGGCCACCGCTGAGAATCCCTCTCCCAGATCGTTGACTCTAAGGCTTTAGCTGGGCCGTATAAAAAATACCGCAAGGTTTAAAGATAGGAGCGCTCGGAAACAATTTAGCCTATTTTCAAATTAAAATTTACCCTACAAGTGTAATCATTTGCATTATTTTTGGAAGTCTACCTTAAGAATTCTGTATTAAGATCAGAATTTTGAAGACAAATCATCTACCTTCTTTTTCTATAGAAGTTAATATATTTAAAGGAGATTTCATTTGTTGGAAAAACGTGTCACATTGGTCTTAAATTAGAGAGAACGTTGTACACGATTCGAAGCTCTCATTTTTGTTTCAAGATAAAGCAGTGGCGTAGCCAGAGGGGGGCAAGGGGGCCCCCCCCCCCCCCCCCCCCAAATAATTTTATTTCCAATATGCTTGCCCCCCTAAATTCCTTACATGCCCCCCCCCCCCCAACTTCCATTTTTTGGCTACGCCACTGAAAGTGAAAGTAATCAAATTCTATGGACTAAAGGATTCATTAAATTTTCTTTTCCTTTGCTGTTAATAAGGAAACGCCCATGTTACAAGCAATATATGGTAGAATCATATTTTGCTATATTTTTTTTTAAACTTTTTTTGTCAGAAAGAAATATTTTTAGACGGTAAATATTTTTCGGCATTTAAATTGAAAAATTTTGTGCATTTTTTTTAGTTGTCGATATCGCATCGATAGGGTAGAATAATCTAAAGATGGTAATGATAGTCACGATTGGGAATCGAACCCAGATCATGTGGATCAATACCCTACGCTCCTACCACTAGGCCATCTACCTACTATTATGAATTTATGATCTTTCAAATTTTAGCCTCTTAGTGAAAAAGAGATTTATAGAACTAATATTAAAAGATTTGTTTAAGAAAAAACTTTTAATACTTGTTTTAATTTTTTTTGCAAAATATTAATTAAATATTTATTTTTATGGAAAAATCTTTTTTGCTTCTACTTTTAATATTTTTCTGTTTGATAACAAAACTTTGCGTTGGAGGCGCATACAACATAATTGCTTTTTTACGTACAAAAAATCGGCTTTCCTAGTGTTAAAAGCTATATCACTTTTCATTTCTATCACTTTTACGTGTAATTCTAGAAGAAATATTATGAAGGTTAGTTTTTCGCTTTTTGTGATTTAAATAAGTGAACCTGATTTGTTTAAATATGCAGAGAAATAGAATATTCTAAACGCAATATACTGACTTTAAATGGAAATCATTCGAAGGGCCGGGAAAAATTATATTGAGGGCAGCATTCGCCCAAATGTTTGACACGCTTGGCGTAGACTGAGGTTTTGAGCAATAACAGGTTTAGATCAATGCTTACAATTTACCATAAAGTTCTAATAATTCTTGCCTCAAAACGATTTTTTGGCCAGTGTCAGGTTAGGTATCCACTTGAAAAATGAATTAGGGTGCAGAAAGCCACGTAAATCAGAAATAAGCACCGTTCTGGCATCTAGAACAGTAGAATTTGTGAAGATAGAAGAAATTTAAATTTATTTATTACCAAATAGTGAAAGTTATTAAAAAGCCAATCTAGTAGTAGCTTAAAAGGAAAAAAATAAGAAAGAGAAAATTAATTAAATTGAAGTAAAAAAAGACATCATCTTTTTCTTCTAATCTGAGGTTTCCATTCATTCCACAAAATGCAGAAACAGCAGGATAAAACTTTTCAAACGAAGCACACAATAGATGGTGCGCATCGCGTTCAGAGCGATTATAAGTTAAGCAAACCACGGAGAGCTGAATATGATCTATCTGCTCCATCCTTCTTCCCACTCGTTGAAAAGATCCAAACCAAAGGATATGCACTGATTTTATACCCAAGGCATCCATCCTTCATAGAGAAGAGCCAGATTATTTTTGTCAGTAGCCTTTTGTATCATCAACTCAACCTGAGTCTTAACATCCATTTTATGGGGTGAAGTATTTAGATCTAGTCCAATCAATTTTTCACACACTTTACTAAGGATCAAACTTGGAAATGGAGAGAAAATGCTATTTGTTCCTTTGTACTCTTCATCTTTCAAAAGGTTAATGGCATCCATTAATTCCATAACGCTTTTCTCATCATCCTTTCTATAGAAAAAAGTGCTTTTATCGATACTGGGACAATATTTGCCTTGGCTGAAGGATTTTAAAAAGGTTCTCTTAAAACTGTCCAAAAGCGCATAAGATTTCAGCTGCAGCTGTGTAACAAGTTGTTCCAAATTCGTCTGTTCCTGGCTAAAATTAAAACATTCGTTATCATTAGATGAAGAAAACTCTTGAAGCAGTAAAAACTCTTTTAAAAAATCAGCCAATGATAATAAAGTACATTTTACTTCACTTCTATACATTGTATTGATTGGAGCATTAGGATAAGATAAATACTTAGTCAACTTTAAAATCGGTTTCATGAAAAAGAGGCACATTTTAACGGTCGCTTCAATAAAATTTAATTTCGATGAAAGGAGCGTATCATTATCTTGTTCAGCATGAATGAACTCCTGAATCTCACTGCACTTCTCCTTGACTTTATGAGTGATCTCTTTACGAAAGCTTTTTTCAGAGATCAATGCACAAGGACTAATCACAAGTCCAGTGGAGAGAGCGGTGTAGGTATAATTTTGAGCTAGGAATTCGTTAAAATTGTTCACACCAAACATGATATCTTTGCACTTGATGGAGGTGAAGAAGAGAACAATGGAATCTTCAAATTTTATCAAATTTTCATAAACATCTACCAAACCAAGCACTTCTTCAGAGCACAGACGAGATTGTAGAGCCAAGTGTGAGGGAGTATTTCTGCTTGAAATTGAAAGTAAAAGTGCCCTATTTCGAACACCTTCATTTGCTATGGCGAAGTTGTTGTCGCAATCACATTCTGCTAATTTGTGCAAATTGCTCACGCAACAAAGGGATTTAATAAAAGAAATTCGCGCCGTTTTTTCATTGAGTAAAGCGTGGCAAACATCAGAAACTTGGATATATACATCAAAAAAGTTCTTTTGAGAGAGAATGCTTTCACTTTTGATCTTTGCCAATTCCTTTTGGACACTACTTTTATTTTCTGTCAAATTAAATAGATTGGGCGTACTTAAAGTTATGTCGTCTACAAAATTTAGTAAAGATGAAAATTGTTCTCTAAATTTAAACATGGAAAAAGAAGCTTTAAAAAAAAATTCTGAAAAATGCAATACTAAATTTAAAACATCCATTAAAGGAAAATCGTAAGAAAATGGGGTAAAAAATTCTAGAGAAAAATTGGAAGCACAGATTAAGATTGACAAAAACTGACGCAAAAATTTAACGAACATGAACAAGAAATAATTATGCACGAGTTCAGCATGCGATGGCATGGAGGAAACTCTTCCACACACTGCATGCAGAAAATCTTTTATACAAGAATAAAAAGTGATCACTTTCGAAAGTGGCTGATTGTAACATGATGAATGCTTAACCATGTTATGGATTTCATTGAGTATACTCTCACACAAGTCGAGAACATTTCTAACTTTTAACTCTATCAAGACAAAATTTTCAGACGAACTTTTTGTTTGGGAATCAGTAAAAATGGAGAAAAACCGCTCACTTAGAACATGTTCAGTAAATTGGAAATCATTACTGGAAACTTTATCCAAAATATTGTGAATTTTAGAGCAAAATTTTTCCAATAATTCGTCAGGCAAAAGATTTTTAGATACTGTAAAGAAAGTCATCATGAGTTGTTGGATGAAGTGTTGAAAATTTTGCTGAGCATCTTTAAAAAGTCGAAAAGTATCGAAAAAATCTTTGAAATTAGACATGAAATCATGCGTGTTACTCAATAAGATTGCACTTTGAAAATTCCGACTTAAAAATAAAGGAGACAAAAAAGAAACTGCTTTAAAACACTCTTCTAAAGCAGCCTGTCTAGATGAACAATGTGAGAATGATAAAGCAATTTCCTTGGCGTCACTGACAACAACATTATTCAATAGAGAATAGGAAAAAAGAGGGTAAGGAAGGAGTTGGCGATCAAATTTGTGAAAAGTGTTTTTAATGAAGGTGGCGAGATAAATTAGGGATGGATTGTTAGATTCGCTGCTTGGACATAAGGCTTCTTGGCGCTGAGATGGTGAACCAAGGGTGATAGCGTCCTTAAGGGTCAAAAGAGTTTTCTTTAAATCTTGAATAAATTTGATGCTCTTACGTAAGCTTTGATTTTTTAATGAAATTTTGTGATAAAATTGTTCATCAAAAACCAGCATAGCGATTTCTTTAATTTCAAGTGTGAAGTCTTTGAGTAAGATGAGTTTATGGAATTCGCCACTTAAAATGTCTTTAAGAGATTTCAAAGATTGAAGCAATGCCTGGGGCAAGAGAGTAGTTAAAAGATACTTAAAATTTTTGACCAAATGAAAAAAGTTCATAATTCTATCTATAGAATTATAAAGATTAAGGCCGTTAAATGTTGAAGGTTGTGCAAATTCGTAAGATACTTCTTGAGATTCTAAGCTAACGTCCTGCAGTTCGTCAAGCTTATTCTGGGCCAAAAAATTCTTTGCTTCGATGCCTTGTTTATAAAGGAAGTCCAATTTTTGGTAAAAATTCATTAAATTAGCCCGATCATTTTCAATTTCCTTAACTTTTCCATCGATTCTGTTGAATAAATTTTCCTTCTTTTCATTTATGCGTTTAATAAAACAAAAGTACTGTGCACTTTTTTTGGAATCAACTTGAGATATAACATCATCCAAAGCTTTCTTTATCCCCCGTCGAGATTTCAAAATGTGGGAATATGATAAGCTTGTTTTAACTCGACTTGAAGATTCACCACTAAAACTTGCCATCATTATTCCATAAAGAAAAGGGAAAACAGCTGCAATGAAATGAATTTGAAAATTAATATCGGATTCTAAAATCAGATTCCTCAATAAAATTCCCTCGCTCGACGTCAAAATGTTAAGAGAACAAGTGATCAGCGCGTCATTGAAGTGAAAGATGTGATCTGTTTCCTTCCACTCAAAGAGAAAATCATAAGAAAATGGCTGAATGATTGAGGTCATGATATCTCTATTGTTTCGCAACACATTCATAACTTCTGTGCATAATTCAGTGAAAACCCCAGTTTTACCTGTTAAGCCCAAAGCATACTCAAAGTTTTGGGTTAAGCGAAACGGCACATTTTCAGGAATTCGTAGGGCCAATCCTTTTTCAAAGCAAACATTAAAGTCTATGCTTGTGACAACACCATTAGCTCGATTAATGAGAATATTATCCAAGTGTCTATCGCCAATCCCTAGCAGGTATCCAATCACAGCATTGAGGGAGTAAGAAAAATTGTATTGTTGTGTAACGCGCCAAAATGTAGAAACATCATCTGCTTTACTTTCAAATTCTTTATAGAGAAGATCAGCAGGAGTTTCTTTCACCATTTCCTCAAATACAGATACAAGAAGGGAAATGGGCCATGAGCGCCGATTTTTAAAGTTTTTAGCATCACTGGCTTCTAGTCCAGCCATTACTTTCGCGTAAAATGTATTAATGGGTACTTCATTTCTGATGCTTTCCTCATAATTGTTATTTCCATCATTTATTTGATTGATAGAATCTTTAAGGGCGCCATTGAAGTTATTGCTACTAGACTTGTTGTTATAATATTTTTTGTATGTAGAAAATAAAGATGCGGCATCTTTGACGAAGCCTATCAGAGCGAGTTTCGGGGTAAGTGCCGTGACTGAATACGAGCAAGAAGTGAACAGGTGTTTGTTGGGCAACTTAGACGCGCCCTTTAATAAGAGTTCCGCAGTAAGACTGAATTGAAGTACTTTTTTGTCTATGCTCGCATCCTCAAAACATTTAAGGAGGAAGGTATAGCGTTGAGCGTTAGAGCCGAGAAATGTTATCATCTTCGGCTTAGTCTTGGAACGAATTACTTTGATGTCTCGTTCTATCCGCTCTATCAAAATATCTTTCAAGTCGGGTAAAGGAATATTACCACAGCTAATAAAAGATTCCACTTTTGACAAAAATATGTCTTCAAGATACAAAATATCATTAGATTCCAGACTCTTTTTGGCAGCATTAAATAAAGAGTCACAAGAGGAGGTAAGCTCTTGCAATATTGAGGAGTCTTCATGAGTGTGTTCTTCACACCTTTTAATTATGGAAAAGAGAGAAGATTTGATTTTACAATAAAAAACTTTATTATGGTGATTCAAATTCAATAAACGCTGAGACACAAAAAGAAGAGTGTGATAAAAGGAAGCAAAATATCTAACAAAAATAACCTCTTGCACTTTCTTCTTAATAATTTTTCTTTTTATCACATCAGATGTAAGATCACTGAATATAATTTGTTCAAGCTTACAAGTTACTTTTTCTTTATACGAAAAGTAGGTATTCTTGAAGTTTTTTATCAGGGAAAAGAAAATTTCATCTAGTAAAAAACTTGCGTTACAGAGATAACCAATCAAGCTAGATGTGTTTTTGTAAAAAATGGGATTCTTAGACCTAAGGGAATTGGAAAGTTTAATGATTTCATAGAAATTGTGTTTTTCTGGATAAAACAAACTTGTAGAAGTATGTTTGATGCAACTAATAGCATGGTAGATTATGGAGTTAAAATAAGAGCTGGAGCATTTTATCAAAAGTTTTGAAACAAAAGTGCGAAAGTTGTAATTTGGATGCTTTAAATAAGAAAATAATTGGGGCAGGAATATGGGAATGAAATCAATGGGGACTACGGAGAGTAATTCTTCATAACAATCATCATCCGATATTTGGTAATTTGACAAAATGATGAAAAGACGAGATAAAATACAATCAAAGGACTTCGAAGAGTTTGCATCCCGGTTGGTATATCGTAAGTACATCATGGCACACTTCACAGACCAGTTAAGTGCAAATGTGCAAACTTCGGAGAGACACTTATTAACGGTGAAAACACGGTTATTTTCATTCGAACCGTTTTTTACTTTATGGGCATGCAAATCAGTTTCGCGTTGTAGAAGACCGTACGCAAAATTAAAGCAAACCAACCATGTTGAAAGATGAGATGAAAATATATGAGTCATTCGATCATATAATCCCACTAAGAATCCTGTCTTAGTGTTGGTGAAGCAAGAGGAATCAATTTTAGGCATACCAACAAGAACAGGAGCGGGCTGGTGTTCATCCTCTATCAACAAAGAGGCGTCGTTAAGTATGCATTCAGCGAAGATTTGGAAGGATTCGGGAACAAAGTGGAAAAATGAGGAATTGGACTGAATTGTGTCTTTATACTTTTCAATGGTACTGAGCCAGTTAGAAACATTCACCAAAAGAAGATGAGGATATTTAGGAAAATAAGTCCTGCCTATTTCGGTTAAAAGCATAACTCTTTCCAAAATACCATTTTTTGGAAAATTAATACTAGAGTATTCATCATTGGATTCAATGCTCATAAGACTATTGAACGATTCTATAGGTTCTTTGAAATTCATTTCTAGGGAAAATATACTAAATGCTTCATTAACTGCCCTTGTATGCAAATTCATGTTATCTAATATTCGAGATTTAGCTGCTAACTTTAAAAGATGACAAGCACCAATGCTATTTATAAACGGCGCATCACAAGATACACATCTCTTTTTGTAAATATTTAGAAACGCTTTCGAAAAAATTGGCGCCCTTATCGCTGAAGCTAACGCATTTGGGCCTTGAACAGCGAAAATCTTCTCCATACACGCTATATACTCATTTGGTGGAAGGATTTTACTAGGGGTTCCCAACATTTTGAATAGGAATGCAAAAGTGGAAGTGTGCAAGGAATCAACGTATGGATGATTGAATAGGGAGAGCAGGCACTTTTTAACGAAGTAAGCATCCTTACTTTCTTGTTCCGTGTCATCATTAGCAGAGGTACTATTGATCATGATGTGTTTACAAGTGAGAAGCATGAACACCAAGTCTGAATTCTTTTGTAAGAGATGCACATCAACTTGCTTGTCGACAAACTTGATGACGTTATTGAGTGTTAGGTCTTGTGCTTGGGTGAGGATATCTTTTGCACCATCATAATCCTGGCTTTCAAATTTGCTCAAAGCGGAAATGTAGTGATTTTCTGTAGGCAACAGAAAGCCGTACTTACCATCACTCTCTTTAAGAATAAATTTATCCAAATCAAATAATTCTTCGAAAATACCCAAATTGAAGCAACAAGATTTTATATTATAGGTAATAAAGTCAAGAAGAAGTTTTCGATTAGCTTTTTCCTGCAAAAATGGACACTCTTTAGGATTTTTCTTATCAAAATGGAATGTCTTTAGCATATTAAATAAAGATGCTTTATATAGTGTCATAGCTTTTTCATATCTTTCACATGATTGGTTAATCACGGCAGGCATCCAATCAAATGTAAGATTTAACTTGTTTTGTAGCCACTTATCAAAGCTAATCAACGAAATTGTATCATTTATTTTAATGTATGCTGAAACATTGTACAAAATACAAAACAATGCCTGATTTTTGTGGTCAAAAAAATTATTTAAATCAAAATTAATAAAATAATCTTTACACAGTTGAAGGGTTAAATAGGAATTTCCTAAACTACTTGAAATCATTATGAGTTTTATGTTGGTTTGACTGAACCATTTGATAAAGTATTTCGAATTAGTTGAATAAAATTGTACAAGAAGCCTATTTTCACTACCGGATGTTACTTTGTTGAAGATAAAATTGAATATAGATCGCTTCAAATAAAACCAAAAATTGATCAGTAGATTGATGTGGAAAGGAGAAGACTTTTCTAGGTTTAGAACATTGATAGCAGAGCCCGAATCACTTTTTTGTTCGTCAATAATTGTTGGAGAGTGGACATTGCAAAGGTCTAAAATGTAGTCAATCTGATTAGAGAGCGAATTGAACAAATGGACAAAAGCACCAAAATACGCAGTCTCTAACTTTTGGTTAACGCAAAAGGATGCAGCTGAGTTTAGAATCGCGTTGAAAATGGAAAATACGCTAATGGCATGCTTATCGTTGAAATTAAATTCCAAAAAGTATGACTGAAGGAAAACATTAATACTTTGTTTAGCGAAGCCATTCAATAAGAAGGCACATATTTTGCCAAATTTGAAATTATTCATAAATTTTTTGGAAGTATAACTCTTCAAAAATCTTTCATCGTTAGTGAGGATGAAGGAAGGCTTAGCGATAGATATGTCAGGGTAAAACTCTACTAGAAAATTAACTGCACAGTTCTGAAGAGCGCAATCTAAACTCGATAAACACATCACCAGAAAGAAATGAAGATTACTGGCATTAAGTTTGCAAAACTCTTTGTTGTGTGAAACTTCATTTATTAAAAGTTTGGCAAAATTATGGAGTAGAGTAGGAGAAATCATTGCAAAAAATTTTAGAGAAAATAGGAGAAAAGTCGGGCACAATGAACTAAATGTTAGAAGAGAAATGAGAGAAGTGTTAACAAGATCCAAAATAGACTGCATGAAAACTGAGAAGTAAAATAAAGGCAAAGAAAAAAGGTCAATAAGAGAGGAGAGATCTGTGATGAAAGTTTGTGCTAACGTTTGAAAGTGAAAGGCCCACTGAGACTTAGAAATGACAGACAAACAATTGATGAAGGAAAGGGAGCATATTTCGATTATAGCAGAGTTGGAAGAAGCATCGATGCTTTTAAGCCAGCGATAAAACCTCATCAAAAAATTGTTAGCAAGTAAGCAATCGCTTGAATCATGACAAGACGCAACGATTGTGTCAATCAGGCTAAGGCTGAATGCCAAAGAATGATAGAGTTTGTTATTGACAAGGAGTGAGGAATCAAACAATTTAACAAAGTCGGATATTTCATCTAGCAAAAACTTTGACACATCCCTGCTGATTGCAACAGCATCCCCCTGTTGCAGTAAAAACATAAACATGCTCCTAAGACTGGAAAACAGTTTAACAGAAGTAGCAGCGCCCTCTGTTTTTGCGGTAAGGAATTTACTATTCTTATTCACAATCAAGCTTAAAAACTGGATTGGAATTTTTTCAAAAAAATGGGTGAAAGAGTGAAAAATTAGCTTCGCTTGGCATGTGATAACGCCAATGTCAGCATCGTTCTTAGTTATTACAAGATGGTTTTGAATCACCATCCACAAGACATGAGCGGAATCACACGTACCTAAAATGCACATCCAGGTCAAACAACACTCCACTCCTGATTCGTATATCAGAGCAGACTTGCTTCCTTTAAACCGTTGAGCGATGTGAAGCATGCACTGGAGAAATGAAAAAACTACGGCCACGCTTTCGACAACGCATTCAAAGTTGGTGCTCCTTTTTCTAAGCAACTCTGCTCCCTCTTTCTTATTCTCAGCTATGCACAGTACAACGATGTGGTAGGCGTTCAAAAGAAGAACAATCTTTGTTTCAACAACTTCGTATGTAAATTCGTTATCTTTGCAACGGTTTGTCTCAAGTTCTGCATCGCTTCCCAAAATTTCATTTTTATATTCTTCCAGGTCTTCAAGAAAGTGGGAGAGCAAATTAAGGGTGAAGTCAAGATCTAGCATCCAAAAGTTGTGCCAATAAATTAAACTGCATTTTATAAAATTTGTGAAGGATTCTTCATTAACAGAGTCAATCAGCCAGCCGATAGAACAGTCAATAACATGGGCAAATTCTTCATAAAATAGCGTCTCCTTTTTTTCGCTGAATGCCATCAGAAGATGCATAATGCCAATATAGATCTCTTTACTTGAATTTTCTTGCAAGATTTTGACCAGTTTTTTATATATCACGGAACATTCCAGCGAATTTCCAGTGTTTGTAGCAGTAAAAAGAGTGTTTAAATAATTAGAAATAATTATGAGTAAAAAAGACTTTTTTTGAATTGAGATAGAAAAATCAATTTGGTTCAATACCCAGGTTATAACGCTGTTGACTTTAGTATGATCAAAGGTAAAATTCGCTATTTGTGATATGTGAGAACAAAGGACTTGTTGAAACTTCAAATCGTTGACTTCGAGAAAAAAAGCCTTTAGTTTGCCCAAGAGAAATACTTTCTTTTCTAACGATGTTAATTGACACATTTGCAAAAACTTTTTAACTTTTTCATCACTTTTTACTAAAATTGAAAAGGAAATACTAAAATAATAAAACAGAAACAATGCCATACAAACATTTTTAGCCTGGAATCAAAGCTTCCCTTGAAATTTTGAACACCCAGACGAAAAAAATTGTTGCTTGTGTGAAACAAAATATATTTTGAGCGTTCTTCCTTAAATCACGCGGCACATCCAGGACGGAAGAGAAGGGGTGACGGCCCCTCTTCCTAATCTGATTTCTAGGGCGGAGGGGGCGAAAAAGACTTTCCCCCAAATAATTTTGAATTCGTTCAATTATGTATCTTTATATGTTATTTAAAAGACTTGTTTGGCGTGGGAGTAGACTTTTCATATTACTTTTCTTGTTTTATGGTTAAGTCTTAGAATGAACATTTGGGATCTAATTTTTTTCATTAATTTACACTTCATTGATATAATATTGCGAAGTTGAGCTACATTTGATCAGAGGCAGTAATGTCGCCAGTAAGTTGAACAAGAGCCTATCAATTTCCAAGCGGGTCAAATATTTTAGTATAGCAAATAACTATATAAGGAAGTATTCTCCATAATTTAAAGCTTAAAAGGCTTATCCCTATTGATTACTGTAACTGAAAGAGTTAAATTAATGTAATAGATTACACAAATTAGGTAAAATGCTCTTATCATATTTGTTAAATATAATTTAAACAATCAAGTCTTGTTATTTCTTAACATAACTCTTATTTTTTAGTTGCCAGAAGCCAGAATTCAAGATTTGGAACTGCACAAAGATGAAGAACACAGAACAGCCCTCCCTCGGAAGATCACCGTAAGTCAAAAATTTATTGGAGGTGTGAAAATCGGGCGTGCATAGCAAGATTGCATACAGATAAAAATTATTTAATAAAAAAAGTTTGGAGTTCATAATCACGCTTCAACTTCTGCAGAGGTGAGTGCAAAAATTGCATGTGCAAATATAAAAGAAAAATCTTCTTCTCACAATCAAGCTCGATCAATAATTTCTAGTGAAGTTCACAATTTAAACGAATGCACATTAGGGTAGGTCGATTTTCATAATTCAATTTTGGACAAGTCTAGATAACTAAGTTTTGATATAGTAAAAAAAAATTTAAAAAAATTATGATAAAATATTTTAAAACTTTTTGAGGAAATAAAATTTTTATTTTATTGTCAAGTCTTAATTTATCCCAAGTTTAAAATGGCTAAAAGAAAAGTTCCTCTTACCAGAAATCAAAGTTTTAAAAAATTTTGTGGAAAACCTTCTCTTTTAGATGAAACAGAGCCTCCAACTACAAGACAGGTTATTCAATATAGTTATTTTCTTAAGAATAGCAATCGTTTCATTAAAGATTATGAGTTATCAAAAATAATTGCTAAAGAAATTATAAATATATGGGGCTCTATTAATCCACTTCTTCCTTTGTATAGTGAATATTATATTATTAAAATGGTGGATAAAATTTGTTTTTAGCAAGCTAAAGAAATTAATAGAAAGTCGTTGACAAGTAAACAAGAACAAAATTTGGAAGAAAAATTAGACAAACTATTTGACATTTCTGCGTGTACTTGCAAACTGCCAGTTCGTTCTTGTGATGACAATGCAGTGAAATGTAAGACTAAAGTTGTAAACAAAAGCATATAGTTTGTACTTGTCCTCCCAAAAAAAGGGTTCCATTAGAAGAAAGAGCTTATTTAAAAGATCAAAGAGATAAAGTTGGTTCTAAAGGTTTATGTCAGTTGGGAACTGTGGACAGAAAAGCATGCTTAAAGTATAATAAAAAAAGCTTCAAAGTGATCAAAACCAAATCAAGCTCTTGAAGCTATAAGAGGAAGTGTTTCTTCAGGACTTGCTGCAAGTCTTGCAGAATGCCCTTTTACTAGATTTGGAAGCAATGGATCTTCTTGATAAAAGTATTGACATTAAACAAGTTTTGCTCGATAATTCCAAAATTGAGCGAGAAAAAATTAAATTGAAATCAAGAAATGAAAAAATGCATAAAGAAAGCATACAAAGATTGATATGTATTGGAGTAGATGGAAGAATAGATAAGGAAACTTTATCGTATTCTGAAATTAAAAACGAAATGGGTAAAAGAAAAATTTCAAAAAAAAAAAAACTGAGCATCACTTAACTTTTACCGTTGAAGAAGGAAGCAAAAAAGGAACTTATTTAACACACCGAAGTATTCCAATCAAAGGAGCTACTGGCAGATATCTTGCTCAAGAAGTAGCAGATGTTTTGAAAGAGTTTGATAGCTTTGATAGCATTAAAGCAATACTTCTAGACAATACAAGTGTTAACACAGGATGTAAAAATGGACTTGTAACTTCACTAGAACAAATACCGTATTTCCCCACGTATAATGCGCACTTTTTTAGCTACAAATTCGCCTTTATAATAACTCTGCGTATTATACACGGAAACTATTTATTGATGATTTTAAAATATAAGAAATAAGTTTGAAACACAACATGAAAAACAAGTATTTATTGATGAACACATGCTAATATATGTTTAATTCACAGCTTTCAGAATCGCTATCACGATTAGAATTGTTGAAAAGATCTTCAGTTTGCTCTGTCGAAAGCATATCTTCATAAAACAAGTCAGCATCAGAGTTTTCTAGATCCTCATCATACCTTCCCTTTCTTCCTTCTCCGTAATCTGTCCATAAAATATCATCTTCTGTTCCGTCCATAGCATTTGAGATTGAGCAACGTTTAAATGAATTTATAATGATGCTAGGATTTAACTCATCCCATGCTTCTTTGACCCATTGAGCCACAGTTATTAAATCAGGAACACCAGTGCGACCACCTTTGGTGTATGATTTTTTTTCCATGTTGCATCCATTCTTGCCATTTTGTTTTGAGGAGTGACTTCATAGGATGATTAATTCCTACGTCTATGGGCTGAAGTATTGACGTCATACCTCCTGGAATGACAATAACATCTGTTTTGTGATGTTTATGTAAATGCTTTAGAAATTGGGGATTTCTGTGACACCTAAAAGCATCAAGAATAAGCAAGCTAGTTTTATTTTTTAGCAACCCTCCAACACGTTCTGCCCAATCTTTCATTAATTCATCATTCATCCATCCCTTTGATTGGAAGCGGGCGATAACACCACTTGGAAACTTAGTTGCCTTAGGTGCTTTTTTTCTTTTGAATACAATATAAGGGGGAAGTTTTGTGCCATCAGACATGCATTTCAGCATCACTGTAAATCCGCTCTTTTCGTGACCTGTAGAAAGAATGGCTGTTAGACGCCCCTTTTTTTCAATAGTATAGCTTGACGGGATATCAAAGGTAAGAGGCGTTTGATCAGCATTACCAATTAATGACAAAGGTGGGTTCAGTTCTTTACGTCGCTTGATGAGAAATCGTTGAAATGCTGTAATCTTTTGTTCGTAGTCATCAGGTAGTTTTTGCGCGATATGGGTTCTCCGACGCATCGATAACTTGTGACGCGCCATAAACCTATAACACCAGTTACTTGAGGCCTTAAAATTCTTCAGATCGAGTTGTTTAGCAATTGATTTTGCTTTAATGCGTACTTGAATTGTGTTCAATCCAAAACCCTTTTCACGAAACTCAGCAATATGCTCGACTAACTGTTTTTCCATTTCTGGGTAATAAGCTGCTGCACCTCTGTTAGGGGTCGTTCACAATTGACGTCAACTAAAACGGGGGGGGGGGGTATCCAAAGTTGACATAAGTCAATTTTGTTAAGTGATGATATATCTAAAAGTTGACATGAGGGGGGGAGGGGGTTGAAATTTATCAAAAAAAAGGTTGACGTCAATTGTGAACGACCCCTTAGCGCGTTTTTTTCTAGGCATTTTACTCAACATAGCTTTATTTTTTCTCCACATCCTTATATTGCTTTCATTTAATGTAAATTTACGTGCAGCAGCCCTATTACCCTTCAATTCCGCATATTCAATGACTTGAAGTTTAAAAGAACTATCGTATGATATTCTGCGAGGCATGATAATAACTTTCAAGATAAAAAAAGCAAAAATGAATGATGAACCTCTTCTTAGACTGCCTGATTATCCCCACACACGCAACCGGAAATTATGCACTTATTGTACTTTCTATGTACTTATTATCGTACACTCTATCAATATACCTTCAGAGCTGATAATAATAATAATACTGCTGTCTCATGTACGTGTTGTGTGGGTAAATATATATTTATGCATTATTGTAACTACGTCTATGCTTTATGTGAGTCAGCCAAATTTTTTTCAGTGGTGATCTATGATAGAATTTTTCTCTCTATCAAAATGTCGATGCGTATTATACATAGATATAGAGAATTTCGTTCTTTTTTAAAAACTAAATAATAAGTGCGTATTATACACGGGTGCGCACTATACGTGGGGAAATACGGTAGTTGGTCACAGAATACACATAATAGGCTGTTCGCTGCATCAAAATGAACTTCCGTTTAGGGCAATATTCAAACATTTTGATTGAAGCACTTTGAGTCCAACAGGATTTTCTGGATCTTTAGGAAAATTCTGCGAAAAGGATATTCATCAACTACCCCAAATAGAATTCTTTAAAATAAGTGGGGACTTGGATAAAACAGATTTTTCAGATGAAGTGTTAAAAGATTTGAGCTCAGATCAAAGATTGTTGTATGAATATGCTATTGGAATTTCAGCAGGATAAGTGAATGCACGTTTTGCTTCCTGGAAAATAGGACCAGTTAATCATTCAAGATGGTTAACTTAAGCTATAAGATTAATGTGTTTATGGACTATAGGTTCTTATCCAAGTAGCTTGCAGAAAGATCTAGAAAAAATTATAAAGTTCATTGTTCAAGTTTATGCTGTAAATTGGTTTGAGATAAAAAGAGATGCTAAATTCCACAATCAACAGTTATACATTTTCAATATGATAAAAAGATGTAAAAAACAATCAAAAGAGGTACAAAACATTCTTTTTAAAAGTTTAAAGTATAATGCTTTTGCTCTCTTGCCTGAAAACATTTTATTTTCAATGATAAAATCTGGAGACTTGGAAATAAGAAAAAAAGGAATTGAAAAAATTCTATCAATCAGGTAAGCTTTATTAACTTCATATTTTCTTTAATTATAAACATAATACTTTAGAGGAACAAATCAAAATAACAAAAGACTGGTGAAAATAACAGAAATAAACGTTGAAGCAGATCATTGGTCAAAACTGATTGATCTTTCTCGAGATGAAATATGTGAATCTGCTTTTACGACAGATTATTCTATCGAGTATCTTGAGAATGTGCTGCTCCAAGGAGCTAAGTTAAATCTTCTAGAATTACCTTCACACTCTCAAAGTGTTGAAAGAACTGTGAAACTCACTAGTGAAGCTTCTAAATTAGTGTATGGTTTTAACTCAAGACCAAAGCACATACTTAGCAAACAACTCAGCAGAAATTTGCGACCTGCTTTTACTTCCAAAAGACATTATATAGAATGCTATGAAAAAATACACTTTTAAAACTACTATAATTCAAATAAAAGCACTTATACTGTTTTTAAATATGTATCATTTCTAAAAAAACACATATATACATATTCTACGAAAATATAAACTTTCATAAAATTTAAAACTGGTTTCTCAAAAAGTTATTATAAAGTGTTATAAATTTATATAGATATTTCTTTTTATATACTAAAACCATATAAACCTGTTCAAAATCATTATCACGTTTTTTTTAAAAATCGACCTACCCTAATGCACATTATCTCAAATTCCTAGATTTAAGCATCTCAATAGAAATATTAGACGCTGGAGACAAAGAAATATTAATTATCCTCCAATTCCAAAAAGAAACATTTTTGCGAATTAAATGGGGACGAGTTGTCCGGGGATAAATTGTCCTGGAGACGAATTGTCCGGATGCCTCATTATGTATATATATATTCATTCAATAAGTGTAATATTTATTTTCCAAATATTTTAAACATTCATTTCATTTTCCAAATTTCGTGAAAAAGACTGGAGCATGAGCTTTTGTTAATCCCCTGGTTCCGATGTCCATGCAATTGGGGCGCAAATGATCTCGTAAAGATGCCGCTTTGAGGACTCATTGTAGGTTACATGAATTCCAATGCAAGATAAAATTTTGTAAAAGGATCATACATAATGTCATATCATGAAATGCTGTAAAATCACTGATAGTGTAATTTTAAAAGTTGTATAAATCAATACCACCATTTAATTGAGTCGAGCTTGACAACAAACACTGAGCAATGTTAAATCAATTATCTTTGTGATTTATGATCAGCAGTGTATATAGTGAATAAAATTTTGGTCCTGTAGATGATGTTTATTCTGAAGGAAGAATAATTAGTAGATTAATTCTTGTTATTAAATTAATATGGTGTTAACGTTTACCCTTGACGCTTGCCTATGGCGCACATCCATGGATCTAGTTTAAAGGCGGGAAAGGAGGACCCTTCAATCTCATTCCAAGGGAGAAGAGACGACTAAATACCTCCTCGCCCCAAACAATAATTTCATTTTTCAAGTCATTTTCGAAACATTTTTTATATATATCATATAAAAATTAATATATCGATTAAAAAGTTTTTAGTTGAAATAATTAAAAAAAAAACATTCGACACCTCCCACAAAAATTTTAACCAAGTGTGCCTTTGCTTTTAACATGTTTTCTTTATGCCCCACATTATCAGATTTTGACGATTTAAAGGTCAAGGTTTTCGTCTGCTTTTTAATGAGTCTTTATATAACTTAAAACAAAGGATCTTTTATCACAATTTGACAAAAAACAGTCTTCTGATTTGATTTATTCGGTAAAAAATTAATTTTTTTAAATAATAAAAATTTAACTTTTATCTGGTTTCAAACAGCGCCCGTCAACCTCTTGTTTCGCGATCAGGTTCTCAAAATTGCCCAACAATATAATGCTGAAATGGTCAGCATTTTGCAAAGTTTTTGATCTATGTAGTGTACATAGGTTGTAGTGCAATTTTATATCTATGTTCTGTTTTTAAAATTGAATTACACATCATGGCAGTGGGGAATTTAGACAGGAAGAAATAATAGTCCATGATCTATTTTTTGAGTAATGAGTATATCAATATAAACTATTTTTGTTTTGTTGCGGCCCTCTAGTGCATTTTTGGTCCTTTGTTATATAAGGTTGAGAACAGATGTTCTAAACAAATCGAAAAAATTCATAAATATTTATTAAAAAAAGGAAAATATATACCATATAATCTGGACATTCAAGAAAAAGACGTCTTTTCAATCTAAATAAATTGAAAACAAATTATTAAATTTAAGGAATTGAATTTACGTTTTTAGCATTCAAATGTGTAATATCATTTATGGTGAATGAATTAAACTCTAAATATCTATATTTAATTGATATAAATTAGGCACTACTAGTTAATGCCAAAAAGTGATTTTTGCTGAAGCAGGATTAAGGATACACGCGTATCCTTTATATGGAGTTTGTTATAAAGAAAACATATCAAGTAGCATCTTATAGCAAAACTTTAGATTTGCCTTTTCATAACAGAGTTGTTTTAACTGAATGATCTAGAGGGGACAAGCGAAAAACAGGGGCATTAAGTATTGTCAAGTAGTTTCAAATCCTGAATTCGAAATGGTTAGAGACAGGAAGGGTTTCTCGTTATAAAATACACTGCTGTAAATCTATTTCACCAGGATCCAAAGCAACAAAAGGTAGCGTGGGGCCTAAAATAAAGAATTAGCACTCAAATCTGCCTACGTCAAATAGAGGTGTGATAAAATCAAATTTAGAGGTAGGAAGAGAGATTGAGAGTTGCAATATGAAATGTAGGAGAAAGAGAAAGAGGATAACTGGATAGATAGAAAAAGAAATTAAGATACTGTTGTCTCTAGGAAACAAAGTGGGAAGAAAACACATCAGGAGGAATAAAAAATTGGTACCAAATATTTTACAATTCAGCGTTGCATGATAACAGAGACATTTCTAAAGTAGAGAGGGCTACTCCCTATCCTTGACATCTAAATTTCTAGAGACGATGCTGAATAATCATTTTGATAAGAAAAGATATTTTAGCTTTTTTTAATTTTTTTTTTTTTTATTACTAAAAAAATAAAAAAAATTACTTAAAAAATAAAAAATTAAAAAAAAAATTGGTTTATAATCTTGAATAGGGTGTGCACTTAGATAATGGGTAGATTTAGCATGAATCTTTAACTCATGAAGATCAGCTTTAATTTTAAATTTAGCAATAAGCTTTCAACCTCTCTTTTTTAAATTTTTATATCATTTTCTTTTCGGAATTTTAATGTTCAGAAGGCTTTAGAAATTTCAATTAAAAATTCCAATTAATTTTATTTAAATAAAAATATAGAGAACACAAATCTTAAAAAAGATAAAAAAAAATTATAAACTAAATGTAAGAATATATACATAGTATACAAAAAGTAGATATAACAATCACTTTTTGAAGATTATATATAAATGTTGCATACAAATAAAAATTACATAGAATAAAAAAAAAACAAAAATGGCTTTTAGCTTGATAAAACTACTCAAGGTATGATTTTAATTTTATCATAAAATTTTAGAAAAATTCAGATTAAGGTATCACAAACACCTAAGACATGTCAAACTTTTGGAGTTCTTTTTGGGGTTTAATTATTTTAAAATATAACAAATCATAAGAATCATCTAACAACTATAAAATATTAACGTATGTCCAAAAACATCTAAATTTATATCTAAAACAGAGCAGGGCAGAATAAGGCTAAGATTGAGATCATTGACATCAACCAAATTAGAAAAAATATTTATATAATAGTAAAAATTTTTAACTTTGTGCATTACCCTTAAAATATACGTTTGAATATTAAACATATTAATAATTTCGGAAAATGAAATACCTCAAAAATTGGAAAAATTAAGATGGCTTAAAGGAATAAAAACGCATATATGAATAATTATTCAATGAAAAACTAAATCTTTTTGTAAAAGTGTAATATGTGTAAATAAAATGAAAAATCTAAATTGATTATCTTGTGACGTTCATCATGAAATGAATATACTAAATAACCTATATTAAAAATTATTACGTAAAAATTCATATTTCTATTTATATTGCAATTCAATGCCAAAAAATATAAAATGTATAATGAATTTTCAAAAAAATGTTACGACGATATTTGAAATAGCAACGGGGAGATGTATATTTAGGAAAAAGTTGAGTTAAAAAAAATAATTAAAAAAAAATAAACATTGTATATTTCTTATTTACATCCTATTTTCATGATCATATATATTGTAAAATTATTAAGAATATTTTCGCTAAATAAATTTTATTTTTATTAGTTCTCTAATATGCAAAGTTTTTCAAAAAAAATAAAAAAACATAATAAAATCAGTAATATATATGTATATATTTGAAAAAATAAATAATTAGTAAGAGAATTATGTCAAAAATTCTGAACCTAACTCTCCCTTCTATACTAATCCTGATTAAATCATTGGCAATAAAAAAAAAGTAATTATTTGCAAATAATTACAACCCTTACTTTAATCATGTCATATTTACAAAACATCTGAAAATTTTCATGATCAAAATTAAAAAAAATGGATAATTTTCTACCACTCTAGTCATTATCAGATCCAACCATCAAGAGTACTAGAGAAAAATGTTAGGAAAGGAGACGGTTGTATTTGATGAGGAATAGAGTGGTAGAAAATTAATCATTTCTAAAATTTTATTCATGAATTAACTTTACTGTGTACTATTTTGTACTTAATTTTACTAAGAACCCATCTAAGCTCCATTTTATCTGTGAATATAAAAGATATGGTTAAACTCACTTGAAAATTTATAAGAGTTGGTGTAGTTATGTAACCTAAGTGTTTGAAAAAAGATCTTGAACTTGGACAAGAAGCTTCTCATGGGAAAGTGGAATAATTTGTGAGTTAGAAGACACACGTGAAAGACTGATAGGTGGAAACTTTTGAGTTAATTATACATCATATGATGTTTTAAGTAAATTAATACGATAATTATCAAAAAATCATGCTTTTAAAATTTGTTATAGAGTTTAGAAATTCAACATTGATTGAATGATTTAATACATTTTTTGACAGTAAAAATTGATTTTCAAAAAAATAAATGACACCATCAGATATCACTGGAGAGTTTTATTAAAAATATTTAATATCATGATTAGCGGTTATTTGTTCGAAATATCTTCGTTTCAAAGACTTTTTAACTACTAAGGTTTTCCCTTGTTCCCCAATCATGTTATCGCATAACATAACTGTCAGTCTATCTTAATTTTTTTTACTCCAATAGAACTCTCATTTTTCGCTATTAAAGATTTATTAACTGTTTTTCTATAAAAAAAAGCCCCATTTCATCAAGATTGAATTGAAGATATATTTCGGTTGATAGCATTCCATCAAAATAGACCGTTTTTGTTTCTAACTTTCTACTGTAATTGAACAAACACTTGCTCTTTCACCACTAATTGTACTAAATCGAATCAAATGGCGTTTTTGAAAACTTTCTAACCAATCATTAAAAGTTTCAAGAACAACAAGACCCAAATTTTAGCGAAAGAGATTGTTCGTTCTTGTATTATTTGGCCACTAAAAGGAATACCTATTATACTTACATCTTTAAACCACTCCCAGTTTAGATTTTGATGATGTTCAAAATTTGCATTCGGCCAACGTTATAATGTCCGCTAATATTTGTGAATTATAAAAAGCATCACTTGATTCAGAAAGCTTTATTTCAATCTTCTCAGATAATATACAAGAGTTTTTCTTGTTTGCTTTGTCAATAAAACTAACTAATTAATTTTATGGTAAATCGACCAAAGATTTATTAGAAACAACTTTGACCTTTTCTTAACCTCTAATAACATTAGTTGTTAACTAGTTTTAATATTTAAAAGGTTTATTTTCCATCCAACTAATGTTAATCAAAATAATTAATGCATTCATTGATGTTGAAATTTATCACTATGCTTCAAAAACAATTATTCTATCTAAAATATTTTGATTATTAAAAAATATTTAGCATAAAAAGTTAAAAGAGTTAAAGATATAGAGTAAAGTTTTTGAAATGAATAAACTTACAAGAAAAATTAGAGTAATGGAGGAATGATAAAAAATATAAAAATGGGTACAATAGAATATAATCACTCTCTAATTAATATCGTTATTGCAATCGTTTTCAGAAATATGCTATAGGTTATGCTAATTCACCGGATACAAAAACAAAATTTACTCGGCGATGGCTAAATTGACTAATTTGACGTATCCCATACAGCCAGTGGTGGGATTAAAATTTTTCTCCAGCCGGTTCTATTACAAAATTGTAAATTTTCCAACATTCGAACTAATATGTAAGTTTGAAAAAATGTTATATAATAAAAGAGTATTTGATTTGAGGCTTTTGCGGATCACTGTGAACGGAGGAAAATAAGGAAATATTTACCTAAAACAATTTTAAATAAAAAGGGTTGACGAAAACCTTCATATAATAATAGAGACATTACTGTTGTATTAATATGAAACGTGAAGATGTGTGTTTATGTAATTCTGAATACACATGCTAAAATACATTTTTAGGCTGTCATTGATTTCATATAAATTAATATATATTGTTGCTTGTAGATTTCATGATTCAGTACATTCCGAAGGAAAAAGTAAAAATATATAATATAATTTATTATATATTTATTATTCTGCAAATTACGATATTATATGAAAAAAATCTCTATCAAATAAGGAAAATCAAAACACACAATAAAATATTATAGATTTATTTTTAAATATTTAGTTTAAATATTTCCAAATGGCTATGTAATTTAAATTAATTTCTTTATTTTTGTTTTGGTTCACACTGCCGTCATCAGCTGAGCGGTTTTTTCTAAGCCACGACTTGACCGAAGAATTGGGATCCCATGATTTGAATGGAAGACCAATGAGATTGATTATCATAAGATTGGCAACATTCTGAACAGTAAGACGGCTTCTTTTATCAGAATATATTAAATTCATTCTCGAAAAACCGTGTTCAGCCTCTGCAGAACTCACAGCAATAGTATTGATGATACTTTTTGCTTCTTTTTTTTAACACTTTGAGGAACTTGAGCCTTTTCAGAACTGCGAGAACTTTGCAAAATATTTCCTACGTAGTCGCGAAAAACATTTATATCAATTTCATGATTAAAAATCTACCAAATTCGCTCAGTTTTTCTTCTGCAGCTCTCCAAGATACAACAACATCCTCAATTTTTTCACGAATCGGGCTCTAGAAAATAAATGAAATTTTGAACTTGCTTATCTTGTTCTTTGTTCTTTATTGTTGAACTTTCACAATTCATCAATCTCTTTTTCATGTTTTCAATAATTGAATCAAGTAATTTTCGACGAGGAAGATTTATGATTTTGTTATTTTCGATAAAGATAAAATCCTTAAAAGCATCTGATTCAACTCTGAGATCGACTTCTTTTTCATAGTTTCCCTTCTTTTCTTTAAGCAATTCAAACGCTTTGATAGTCCTTTTTATTAGATGCTCAGCTTTTGTAAGTGTTAAATATCTCGCTTGAAGAGCGTTGGAAAGCAAAGCAATTTCTTGTAGTATATCTATCATAAGAGCTAGATCCTCCCAGAAATGCTTATTGCAAAGCCGTGCAGCCATCTCTGAATAATTTGCTTCACTAGTAAAATAATGGTACAATGCTGGATAAGCACGCCACACAGCAAGGGCAGATCTTATACTCCAAGCAGCCCACCTTGGTCCTAAAACTCTTTCTATATTAAGAATTTCTTGCCCAAGCTCTACAGAAATATTGAAGAGTTGTATTTGATTTTTATTTGATTGATGAGGTTTAATTGTTTTATGTAACAGAATCGTCCAAAACGAGTTGCAAACGATGATTTAAGCAATGCCAAAGAATGATCTTAGGATACTGTTTTTTAAGTCTAATGCCTACACCAGATAGGCGGCCAAGCATTACACTTGCCCCATCTGAACATAAAAAGCAATCAAATTATTTTTCAAATATTGAAAATTGAACCCACCATCATGTAAACTTTTTAAAAGTGACGCGTATATTTGTTTCAGCTCCTTGTCCCTCCAATTCAACTAAATCAAAAAAAAACTGTTGGTGATTTGATCACTATCTTCAATCTTCAGAAAAATTATAATAGTGGGCTTATTAGATATGGTTGAAGCTTCATCCAGGATTACACAAATTTTCAACTTTTGTTCAATGATTTTAGTGATAACATTTTTCTTTATATCTTTTGCAATGTGATCAACTATTTTCACAGCAATTTTACGAGAATGAAGTCCAAATCCTATGTCAACTCCATTTTTATTTGAAGTTCGATCTCATCTTCAACATCAGAAAGTGGGCTGCTTCTTTTTACCAAACTGTATATTGTATTGAAAACTCTGCATGTAGAGGCTAAACATTTCTCATTTATTTTATCAATGCTTTTGGTAATTGCGTCACCTGCATGATCCTGTTGTTGCTTCAACAGACAATATGTGCTTTTGATGAAAAATGTTCCTTCATTTTTTTTCCTCAGTGATGCTTGCTGAATAGTTTTATTCTTTCCTGAGGCTTCGATGCTGCAGCTTCCCCATTCAACTGAAACTCGACTTCCTTTTGTATTTTGAAAATTAGCACAGTGATCACAACCTAATTTTTTGTCACGAACAATCAATCCATCATACTTTTTTTTGAAACTCTTCATATTGTATCGCACTCCAGCAATCTGACGGAAATGATGCATCATTTGTTTAATCTGGAAGTAAAACTCTAGATACAGTGGGTTTATCTAAAGCATACGTTTTATTAGTAATTTTTATCAAAGAGGAAGGTATAATCGCATCTTTATCATTAGTTTCTTCTAAAAAAAACCTTCAAGTCTTTGGACTTTATGAATGAAATTTAGTATATTTTGCTGTCTTTTCATTTTTGGAGTTAAAAATCTAAATGTATAAATGGAAAAATTGTTTAACTAACATTAAAATCTAGGTTTGGTACAATATGAAATTAGAATTTACACAAAATAAGTGACAATAACACAATCTTCAGCAAAGACACAAATATTGTCTATAACACAAGGTTTATTCTGTGTTATTCTTTTGTTTATTCTGCTACATAATAACTTATCTGTTACAATAAGACTTCAAAGTTGTAAACTGAAAGCCCAAACCTTTCGACAAACCCTCATAAAGTTTAATTAAGTCAAATTACATTGGTAAATTTTTTAAAGTATTAAATTATGAGTTTTTTAGTCACTGCATAATTAAATCATTTGCACAAACGATATAACCTCAATTTAATTGAAACTTTAAACACTTTTATTCTTATTGTACTAAAAATTATTCTACACAAAAAACCGAAAAAAAACAAACTCTGGATATGTTGGCAACAATATTTTTAATTTTTAAAGCTTTCAATAGTTATTGAATATTTTTCCAAAGTAAAGATTCAATAATTTTTTGGAATCAACTAATCATATCTCAGTAATTAAACCTAATTTAAACAATATACCAAAAAAAGCTTTAGAAAATGAAATTCAATGAGTGAGAGAGAGAGAGAGAGAACAAATAGCAAATTACAAAACTAAGCAGTGTTTATATTGCGATGAATGATTTGCCGGACATTATCCTAAGCATAAAAATTATTTTACATGGTTTATTGGGACTTATATTAACTCAAATTCTTCTTTTTTTCTGATACTTCCATATGTTGGAAAAACTTCACTTTACAAGGATCATGCAGTGTAATACAAAAACAACAGTGGTTCTCCCTATAGAGAATGAATAGCAAAATAAAGCCTTTTTATAGAGACAGTTTAAAATTGATTTGTTCAATTTGATGACTTTAAAATTACTCAAATTCTTTTCATAGTTTATTTGCGCTTTGTCGCTTGCATTTGCAGTCCGTAATCTTTGTCAGTTGAAACTTAACAGTGATGATGCTTGCATTTATAAAACAATAAATGTTGATGCGAAAACATCAGGTGGTCGTATTATAGAGTGTAAAAACTAGAGTTGGGACTAGGTGAAGCGGTCGCATTCCTGAATAGAAGGCTGTTTGTTTTAAAGACACTAAATACCTATATGAAAGATACACGAAAATTGCGACTGCGAAAAAATGGTCGCAATGGTGGCCTGGTCGTTTTAAATGGCTGGTCTCTAGAAGGGAGTCTACTGTATATATTTTTATAAAAAGTGAAAAAAAATTCCCATTTCAGTTATATTACTGTAAATCAAACAGTCTTGTTTAAAAACTTAGAGTTTTTTTCAAAAATACCTTTGCTTACTGTAGCCGGTTCTACGAACTCACATTATTCTGTGAGACGGTTCTAACGAACCGGTGCGAACAGGCTGAATCCCACTACTGAGATTAATCCAGATAGTCTGGGTCCGATTTATGATCGTGACTATCCTCATCTTTTCAGCTATGAAAGATTATTCTTTCCTAAGGATGAGATACCGAAAACTAAAAAAATGAACAATATGTGTAATAAGCTGGCAATAGAAATGTGTTTAGATGTGTATAGAGTTATCGTTACTTAAATCATCTATTGTCAAGATTACATCTAATTCAATCATGTTGTAAGAAAGTGGCTCTTATATAGGGATAAATTGACAGCTGACCGCATTAGATGAGTGGCCGCTATATGCAAGTCTTTTACCCTGATAAGTCGAAAAGGGATGTTTCAGCTTAATGAAGGTGACTGCTAAGACAGGCTTTACTTTATATAATTTTTCTTAGTTTAGCATCCTTATTTGATTTTGATTTATGTTAACATTATTCTATTCCAATATACAGGACGAAGAAAGAGAAACATTATTAGTGATGAATTTTAAAATTTTACCATTTTTATAAAGAAAAAGATTTACAGAATGTAAAGCTAAATTGAAAGTTCTGTCTACAAACAAGTTATATTTAATAAAATGTTTTAAATCGAATAGTTGTTGCTGAGAACATATGACTGAAGGAACGTCATCCTTTGTATGCATGATTTCTTCAAAAGTCCTTGAAACACAAGCATGAACTTTAATTTATTGGAGATGCTGATAACCTCATTAGAACTAAAATAACTAAAGTAGATTTTAAATATTATGATTGTGATAACTTGGCTAATATGTTTAAAAAAACCTGGTAACTTCAACACTTTTCATTAGAATTGTAGAAGTTAAAAAAATTTTCATTCTCTTGATAATTTATTTTATAATCTTCACATGTGTTTCGTCTATCCTTGATATCTGAAATTTCACTTCTCATATTTTTTTGGAGGGATATCACTTTATTTGCAAAGAACTGCCTAAAAAGAGACGTATGTTTCTTTAGCAAGAAGGATTTTTTCTTAGTCTGAAATTTATTCAGATTTCAAGACTTTTACATTTGAATTCATGATAATTCGTGGTAATCTCACTCCTTCAATAATGATCAGTTATTTATGCTCTAACGTTATTTTAAATTTGGAGTTTAAAACCAAAAAAAAGTTTGGATTTATCATAGAAGTTTTTTAAATGAGGTTGATTAAATTTTCAAAATTCTTCGTACAAAACGTAAAAAAACAATAATTTGTGAAGACTTCTGATTGACTAATTATTTACTACACATAGTTGAAACTTATTAGACAAAATTTCCACTAATTTAGTTAGTTCTAACGTTTTTTCCAGAAATCTTCTTTCATATATATCTGACCACTTACCCAACTTTCTCTCTTTGAGTTTTATTCAGAAAAACTGCTAAGTGATGATATTTTAATACGAGTTATTGGTGAAGATAAATTTAGCATATTTACTTGTTTAATCTTAAATGAAATCGTCAATTGTGACAGCTATTATAGAATTTCCATTACGAAAGTACAAAATCGATAGATATTTGTTTTCCTTTAGCTAAAATATAAAAACAAAGATTGGTACAATAATGAATTAAAATCTATGAAAAAAATATAAGAATATAAATTGTATTCTATATTTTGCAAAACACAAGTCTAATAAACCACCCAAACTTTGTAAACGGCACTATCCTTTCAATTTAAGGAAGGAGTTCATCAGTGAATAACACCAAACACATATAATTTTTTGAACCAATATCCTGAATACTGATACCGCTACTTGGTCATCAAAACATAAAATGTTTGGAAGACACAGAAATGTTTGTCTTTTTCTGTGGTAAACAATTGTGCGAGCCTACAGTAGCTTTGGTAAAAGAATTAAACAAAAAACTTAGGATAGAAGAACAATTTCATTTTTGACACAAATTGTTTTAAAACATAGCAGCATCTATCAGTTACCTTTCAAAAAGTTAAATCGCCATGATAATTTATAAATTTTGACACATAATCAGTTCAGGGCAACCTTGAAACATAAACAATCTTTTATGACTGATTTAAGGGGCCCAGTTGAAAAAATTAACAATTTTGTTTTTTCCCACATAAATTTTACTCTTGTAGACTAGCGGTCTCCAGAATTAATAGCGTTCGCAAAATTGGTTAATTATTTTGTTTTCTTGGTATTACTAAAAACACCCTGAAATATGAAATAAATTAATTTAAGAAATCTTTTTAACATTCTTTTTCAATTCAACTTATTTCCAGGTTGAATTGTAAGAAAGTATTAAAATGGATTATTTGATTTTTAGCAATTTCATCAAAAATGTTTAACATTAATGGTTATTTTTTTTAAGTCTTTTTGTCTGTATATAATATACCTGACATGTTGTAGCTTGTGTCTACAATAAGTGGTAATATAATATCTCATACAGTTATCATTTAAAAGTGCGTCACGTCAACAATCATATCTCGAAATCTTTATGTAGTAAAAACAAGAATGATGTTTTCCGTTCAATGCAGGTGTGATTTTCGATATCTTTTTTATTATTTAAGGCGCGATTGCGAATGCATGTCTGAATCTAGAAAGAATTCAAAGAAAGAAAACATTAGCCCCTGAACATTTAAGAAAAAATAGCTCATAAATTAAAAAACGTTGAACACCACTGTTATACTTTTTGTTTGAAAATTGATTCTGTTTGCTAATATCCACTACTTAAAGGCTACCATTGTTATTAGTAGAAGTTACTTGCTAATAATTATGGAATTTAAATAAAATATTAATTTATTGCTATCATTCAAAACATAAAATAGGGTACAATCACAATGAATAGATTGCATAAAGAATAAAAATCTGGTAAATGTGTGTGTGTGTGTGTTTGTATACCAAGCAAAAGGGGGGTAAATTGCTTTCAGAAAAGAGACACTTATATAAAATCAAGAGAACAAACGGTTTCAAGAAGTAAAGAATAATGAAATTAAGTACACATAGATACCTATATACATATATAAATAAAACATTAGTTGCAAAAGATTTTTTTGCGATGACGAAAAATATGGGCTATTATATATTGTGTCCTTTCTATTTGAAGAAGAAACGTATTAAATGCTTAACAATACTCTAAAGCTTTTTGAATATTTCCTGAGTAAAGTCTTATGAAGAGTAGATCTGAAAATGGAGTACAAGGAAATGTCGTGGGAAGAGAACACAAACAAGAAATATTGCAGGTTTTCGTGAAAACATTAAAGGTAGGCTTTACTTCAAGGAAAGGGTGAAAGCTTAAAACATTAAGGAAGTCTTGAGAAATCATATAAAACGCGGTATAAAAATATTTCGGGTAAATATAAAAAAATAAAATTCTGTTAGATAATAAAATAAATAAAAATACATGTATTGGAAAGACAAATAAGACTGATAAAATCTTACTTACTAATGTTAATATACTTAACATGCATATAAATACGATACACAAGTGGTATAGGAAAAGGATAGGTCGGAGGGATGGATATGGGATATCGTGAATAAATAAAATAGAAGACACATACATATGGATATTGCTTTTTAGCATATAACGACAAAAGAAAACAATAAGGAGATGACAAAATAATGCAAAACGTGTTATGAAGGTTGGTGCAGCATTAATTTATTGGAAGTTTCGGTGTCATCTTTTACAAATAAAAGAGAAGCTGAAGGCGGATAATTCATCATAGCAACATTTTTGTATCTAAAATAAAGGGTTTATGATAGAGTCACAGGGTTACTAAATAAATATTTAAATGAAAGATTCAAGCCTAATAAAAATGGCCCTAAGAACATTGCCTGATTATTAGCAGCATAATTTCATACTAATCATTTGAACAGAAATTGCCGAAATTTAAATGCTCTATTCAACATTTATGAGATGCCTGCCACACCAATTTTTATTGAAGTACATCAAATATGATTTCATACTCAAATATACATTGTCATATGTTTATTAGCAATGCGGCAGATAAAACGATATATTGCAGCAACATCCTATATAAATTAAAAATGCATCGTTTGTTTTAGATATGTTAAATTCAATTGAAAAGGACACCATAGTCTATAAAATTTTGGCACTGAAAGAGTTAATACTCTAAAAAGTAGATAAATAATGATTATGATTCTGGTTCTATTAATTTTTTAATTACAATTTTTATTTGGATTCTCAATATATGATTCTAATTACCCTTTTATTTGTAAATATTTGAATTCATCAAATATTTAATACAGATTTCTAAACAGAAAACAATATTACATTCGAGTATTTTTCTTGATTAGAACGGATAAACATCATTCGTTCAAAGCGCTCATCTGACATGTTACATCGATCAGGATAGAAATCTTTTCAGCTATAGAAAAAATACGTTCTCTGACGATGAGGAGACAGTTATTTGTAGATACTTACTTGCAAGTTTAGCTAGCTGTGTAAATTCCAGTAGCTTAATGGATCATCATCGCTGCTGATACATGATTCGCTGAAATACTCAGTTAATTGTTTGTCATAGCTGTCAAAAAATGAAGGATAAGCTTTCTCGATTTCTCGTTTTAGGAATGGAAAAATTCCTCCTCTACAAGTATTTTCTTCTCTGTAGGCGAATTGTCATCTAATGTTGTTGCCTTGATATGGAGGCAATGTGGAGCTCAGTTCTTAGTTTTGAAGTATCTCTGAACGTACTCCTGATTTACACCAGCGAATTTTCAACGATGGGGCTAGCATAGCTGCAAAACAGCAAGTCAATTGGATGCAGCTACCTTCTTCAGTTATTTAGACGTGGATTTTTATGTTAGTTTCTTAATTCATGCCTCTAAACCACGAGCAACACACATAACAATACTTGATGTAACACAATCTCTTTCTGTCAGCTTGGTGGCTTTTTTAAAAGGTGTTAATATTTCTTCCAAATCTCTCAGCATTGATATCTCGTGTGTCGTCTGTTTATACTTATATTCAATTTTGGAGAAGACCAGGTCTACTAAAATCCTTAAGATACTTAATTTTACTCACATGGCTAATGAAATGCGTCATAAAGGATTAGCATTTTCTCTAATCTAGAATTATAAAAGTAGGATAAACATGAAAGATTGATTGCACTACTGATTAAAGTGTTCAAAGGTAAATGCAAATAGTAAGGGAAACTGATTTTGATTCTGATTATAATTAGAATCGGCCCGAACCCTGTGCAAAGCATAATCTTTGTATTAAAAAGGGTTCATAAACGCAGACCATTTTTCTTATTTTGTGAACAATGGTGGAATTCGGTCGTTAGCCCATTAAATTCATTGACCAAACCAGAATATAGCATTCCTAATAATTTAGCGATAAACAGATCTTTTGTATATAAAAGCATAAATATTTACTTGGATTTGGCATATTTGTTGTGGATTGCTTTGAGTTCGGAGCAAGGAGCTTCTAAGTGTGTTTTATAAATTTTAATTGCACATTCTGAAAAATCTTGTATAATATAGCCTGAAAATTCTTCAATGAAGTCATTCTAAAAAAAGCATAGAGAATACGATACTAAGGACAATTGGGAAGAAGACAAGAGGAACAACAAAACCTTTTCGTTAAATCCACATAGATAAAACTATATAAATCAGAAGGAAAATCATTTTAAAAAAACTGTAGTTTTAGGATCAATTTCAATCAAAGCATTAATTTTATTGAAAGTTAGATATTAAGTTTTAAAATAACGTGTTTTTTTATTATTTTTAAATTTAGTTAATTATTATATACTTTAAAATGGGAATAGAATGACTTGAAAACATAATGGAAAATTTAATTCACTATATCAGATTAATTTAAAACGAGTCAATAACTTTTTCCAATTTTCGCCGGTAAAGGTTTGAACATAAATTTTAATAATATATTATAAAATGGGAATAGTACTTAAAACAACTTTCCATATATAATATTTATGATATTTTTAGAGTAAGTTCAATTACAGAAAAATTGGTTTGCATCCCTAATAATTCCACTAATCCCATGTACCCTAATGCCATTAACACAAAATTTAACAGATTAATAATTTTAAATATTTATTTTCTTAATTTTTGACTTTATATAATACAATGGCTCAAGAAAATTACCAAGAAGAGAGGAAGTCCAAGTGTCCTTTGTGCCTGTCCGCCCTCTAGATCAGCAACGGTTGTTATAGTGAGAAATTATGGCATTTCGTGATTTTTAATTTTAGTATATAGACGCTTTATCATTACTCATTTATAATGGAATGAAAAGTTGAGTTTACAATCTTTGATATATTATTTGTTGGTGGAAGCTACTGGGTCTGATTCAACTATATAAATCTCTATGTTAACATCATCACAAGAATCCTTTTTCGGAATCATTTAAACAAATCTACTATCGCGATTTTTTGATGAGTGAATAAGATGATCGGCTTACAATGATTCTTTCCTTTAAATTTTATCATTTTCTCTAGTTGTTTAGCATAATAAATATTATTATTGTTCTTCTCTAATTAAAGGCGTATTTAATTCTTTTTCAAATGAAATATGGGTATAAAAAAGATTAAAAATTTGAAAGACATTACTGGACTTATTAAAACATTTGGGTATAAAACAAATTAACGGATTTGTCCCCAAAGTGAGCTTTAGACGATGCAGACAATTTCTTGATTTTAGGGTCGTTTTATATCAATCAGCTTTAAGTCCTCTCCCTTTTTTGGGATAAATTTATTATTCATATGTAACTTGAAAAGTTAAAGATAAAATATATCTTAAAAATTACCCAGGGATCTTCACCCATGATGACATTACAAAGAAGGATAGCAGAGCAAGCTACAATGCTGGGTTTATACTTCAAATACTGATTTCCATCGATTAGCGTTAAATCTGTGAGATACTGAAAAAATAAAATCATAAAATTATAACAATCGGAACAAGATAATTCGTCGAATCGAATGCAACGATTGGGTGAAACAAAGGTGATGAATTTGTAAATTTGTTAAACGCAATTTATACATTCAAAAATTTGATATATTAGAGTAAGTTTTTTCTATTAATATGTTATTAATATTATTATATCAATTTCTTTATTTCTATTATTTTCTATTAATGATTCACCTAATTGTTGAATTCGATCAATTGTCGCATATGACATATTGTTTTTCGACAAATTCATTAATTATAAGATCTTTTTGCATTTTACTCGATTGTTAAATTGGTACCAGCAATTGATTTGTTTTTTTAGTAGGACGAAATCAAAAATATATATTTAAAGATGATTAATATTGTATCAAATTTTCTTTTTAAAACTCCAAAATTTCAATAATTTTTTATTACTTTTTCCATTATAAACTCACATATATATATAACTATGAAATATATTTGTAAAACTCTACTATTATATATATGTAGATGTGCTCCTTTGTGCTGTTCAAAAATGATTTTGAAAACCAAAATAGTTCATAAATCATAAAACAAATGCTTTCCTAAAAAGATACATCCTTGTATTTGTTACTTGATTAATAATGGGAACACTTTGGTCGCCAACTACAAAACTTATAGTTTTGTGTATTTTATGTATACTAAATATAACGTATAAATAACATATTTGACTAATGTGTTTAGGTTACTTTACTTATTTACTTAGTTGACTAGTAAAACAAACAAAAAGGGAGGATTTACGGAGAAAAGAGTTTGGTATAACACTACTTCACAATAGGTCAAAATATCAGCTTCTTAAGTTTTGATGTGTAAGCCAAATAAATAATTCAGAAGAATTTGCTCTTTTTTGCCCTTCAAAGTGTTACTTAATGAGGATGGAAAAAAATTACTTTCCAACTTTTATGCTCGCAGTGTTTTCGCTAATAATAATCCGCGATGTGATTTCGTATCAGCGATCGCTAAATTTGATCTACGATTGTGGGATATGTGTGATTTTTTTAAGGGCTCTGGAAGCAACACTTAACAGTTTCTTAAAGCTAGATCATTGATATTTCTTAATTTCACTCACATATCTCTAATACGACAAATTTGGTGCCATTTGTATGCAGCTTGAATGAAAATTGAAATAAATATTAATATCAGTTAGAGCTTCTTATGTACGAAACCCCGTTTTGTGTTGTTCGCATCTATACTAGAGATGTATGGATGTGAACTTTTTTGTATCCGCGAATAAGGATATCAAATTGGACATCTTAGAGGATGCGGACATCATAATAGCTATTCTAAGCAAACGCAAGTTTTATACTTCTAAAAATTTAGAGAGAAGATGTCAATGTATGTGTTATTATTATAAAGAAATACTCATCATAAAAATTGAAAAATTCCAAAAAAACTTTGTGGTATATAGAGAAAAGAAAAATGTTTGAAAATTGCCTATGTTATTGAAGATGTAAAATTTTTGGAGGATAATGTACTCTAAAAGGCTAGGAATAGCTTTAAGCTCTTTATTATCTTTAGGCCGTGGCCCTTTTCAAAAAATTAATTTTTAGGTGGGAAAAAATTAATTAGGTAAGTAATCCACAAGAATAAGTTAAAATATACGCTTTAGCTAGAATAAATTTTTGGATGTATAATTTTTCCATAATTTGTAATATTTTTCTAATATACTAGTTAGCACTCAAAATTTTTATTTATGTAATTGACCTTAAATAGAATTAATAAACAAAAAAAGCTTCTGAACAACGAGTCAAACAAGTTTTCTTATGACACCTCGTAAATAGATAGACTTGAATAAAACAAAAAGTGTTAAATCACACAAATGTAAGCACAAGATCATAATGCTTAAAGATTTATGAGAGCTTATCAAGCGTATTCAACCTCTTAGGTTTAAGTGAAAGGCAACACATTCCCTAGTTATTGATACTGTCAACACTTGAGATACAAAGATTTATTTAATATTAGGACCGCATTGAAGTCTATGCAAGGTTTATTAGCGTCGTGGAAATAAAAGTGGGTTTGATGAAATTTCAAAAAAATATTAGCAGATTGCAAATATAAGCGTCTCATTCAGGGAAGTATTACTTGCGTTAAAATACTATTTTTCATTATACCCGCGATTATTTTGTTTGTTTTCTAACCCTCCACTATGACGATTTTGAAAAAAGGTCTTTCAGTTGCTTTAGAGCATCGCAAAAATTGTTCGTTTTTGAGATGAAATTTTGAAAAGTTTACGAAAAATCCTTTTCAAACCAAAAACTAAAATCTAATTTAGCTCAGCCTTGCTTTACAATACTTCTTCAATTTTAACGGAAAATCGTCTACACTGAAACCGGGAGACTAATTAATGAGAGGAATACAAGGAAAAGTTAGTTAGTTAGAAGAAGGATTTTACCAATGCTAAACTGGTGGCACAATCAGTCATGTTCAGTCTTCGACAGAATTTGCAGGTGAAGTAGTAGCTAGTTGGAGGGGATAAATTAAATTCCAGGCATTTCAGAATAATTTGCTCCATGCGAATCACCTCTTCCTTCGTATATGATCCATCAGTTATGTAAACAAATTCACTAATGTCTGGAGGATATATCTCTTCGAATTTACTAAAAGAAGAATCATTGATTATCGCGAAGAAAAAGCTAATTACGCCTCCATCCACACGCATTTATATAAGTTAATGAATGCAATACTATTTTAAATATATCGTCAGCAAATTTTTGGAACAGAGTCAGCTTTTTTGAGACAAAAAATTTGAGAGCAAAAAGTTGGGATAAAAGATTTTAAGAGCAATACCTAAAACTACTTATTATATAAGACATGATTTTATAAACTATGTGTCCCTCCCCTCCCCCTGCACAATCAAACCTGTTCATGTACAATTGGACAGCAGTGCCCGATAGAATAAAAGTCGTCCGATTTAAGTATACCCAGTGAAAAAGAAATTAAATGATAAACTTTGGAAAACCTATACCTGAAACCCTTTGTTTATCTTCTGGATTTTGAATTTAAACTTTAGGATTTTATTAATTATGACGATTTAGTTTACACTTAATTATCACACTAATATATGTTGGCAATACAGTTGAAATCAGTAATAGTAAATTAATTAGGCGAGTTGTCGTTACATTATACAAAACAGCAATTCGCTATCTTTCGTTACTTTTCGTTCATTTTTCAAAAATATCCTTTTATTTCGTTAGTTTAAATAGCACATAACAACAGTGAATGAAAAAAAATAGGAATGTTAAACAAATAAAAAAATAGATCTATTTTTACTATTAATGAGAGGAGTTTGAAAGGAAACAAAATGATTTTTCAGGTAATAAGCGACTTCTTATTTTTGATTTTAAGAAGAGCATGTTTCAAAAAGAAAGATAGATATATGAGGGAGCAATGTTTGAAGAACTATTTCTGCCATTTTCGATTCATTTTTTAGTTAAGGAAATTTTCATTTTAATAATTTCTTTTACGCTTTTTTCTGGGCAATTGAATCTAAAGTTTAATATTTTTCATTTCTAAATAAATTAAATTCATTAAATTTCACAATAGCTTCACTTTGATTAATTTTTATTCTATAAAGATCAAATTAATTTTTCCTTCAAACTATGACAAATAAAATGTTTGAAAGTTTTTATCAAATGTAGAATACTCTACACCTGTCAAAGACTAGGAGTGGAATTCTTAATAACATTTTTACATATTTAAAAACTTTGTAACTATGTAAAGTAGCAATAAGATTATCGACCCACCAAAATATTAATCAATTAAAGCTTTGAAAAATCTGATGAAATTAAGTAACCTAAAGTGTCCCATAAAATAAGAATCGACTGCTATGTTATACAAAAACGCATTGAAAAAGATAAGCAGACTAAATCAACAAGCAATGTCTGAAGGAGTCAACAAGGATTTATAATATCTACACAATATTATTTTTATATTAGAGAAAACTATCATAGAAAAAAATTAGAAAAAAACTTGTAAAACTATTCAAATGCGAACAAAAAAAGTTCGAAATGTCATAAGGCTGTGGAATAGATTAAACATTTGATGACGAGAATTTTTTAAAGACATAGTTAAATCAGAATTTCATTTCTTGTCACACTGGTGTCCCACTGGCCATCAAAGAGATAAAGCATTAAATAAGAGGTAGAAAGCAAAAAAATACGAGGAAATAAACAGGGAAGTTGTGGCTAGGAGTTGAAGCTTGTTCCTCGACACAGCCATGGTGGATAAAAATTTATCCATGTATTGTACAGATAAGTGCAGACTCTCTGTCGTCATCTTGTACTCTTCACAAACTTCGACAAGCCAGTCTACAACTATGCTGCGCATCTGATGCGTTATGTCTGGCTGCTTCACCATATAATCCCACCTGGGTCTATGCAGATTCTGTTTTGAAAAAGAAATTTAAACTAACAAACGACGTCACGTTAACAACTTTAAAAATAATAGGGATTAAAAATGGATCATTATTACTTATCGTCCCTCTTATCGCTGTATACATTAATTTAAGGGAGGAAAATCGGAGCTGGAGATGTTCAAATAGACACAAGTTCCGATCTATGATATGTAAGAACAAAGAGAAATATATCTTTCTCCATTAAAGTTTCACCTGTTTTTCGTTCTTTTATTTTTTATTCTAACTTTTTTCCTCTGGCTCAAGTCTGCCAAACCGAATCATCATCACCCACGATTTTGAAGTACCAGGGCAATAAATCTCTCACTTCGATCTCAATATTGAATTTTATTCCATGGGCATAACATGTTTTATACTTGATTTATGATTCGTCTCTTATATTTGTATTTCTTTGATGTAATCTTTTATCCTTAATTATTATCAGTTCTCGATGTATTTACACGTAATTTGTAGTGTTATTTATGCACTTATATGCAGGAATTCTATTTTTTCATGGACAATAATTTCAATATTTGGATCGCTCCCAATAAATCTTCATTTGTAACTGTTTTGGCTCTTTTAAAATGTTTAACCCTTTGAGGACCAGAATTTCGAAGACTACTCGATTGCTCTTTTTTGACATGGAAAGCATTTAATTTCTTGCGACAGTGTCAATTTGATCTTCATAATCAACAATCAATTTTACGGCTAATGTTCCCAGCACGCTGAGGTTTAGCCGGTTTTTACCACTATGGCATTTTAGACAAAATTAAACTAGTCTCTCATTATTTTGCGTCCCCATTCATCTTTATTTTGCTCGTCCCCTAATGTTAAATGTCTTTTGCTCATGTCTTTTTTTGACTATTTCTATCCATGCCATCTTTGGTCTGCCTTTAGTCTTACCTAAAGTTTGATTTTTATAAGCTTCTTTAATTATATCACCCCAAGGTCTTTTATTTACATGCCCAAACCACCTTAACCTTTGTATTTCGTAAACTTTATTTATTTCATTTACTTCACATAAACTTCTTATCTTTTCATTACTTATTTTAGCTTTTAAATTAAATTTACACATAATTCTTAACATCCTCATCTCTGTAGTGTTTAGTCTATTTTTCTCAGATTCTTTTAAAGCTCAACTTTGGCCACTATACACTAAACTAGACCTAATACAACTTCTATGAAGAAAACTAATCTCGAAAAGTCAATCTGATCTTCAATGTGTTAATTGAATTTTTAAAATATGAGCTATGATATTACTTTATAAATTATTTCTTCAAAATTTCTAAATTCTAAGTAAAATATCACTCTAAATAGTTTCATTGGAAATAAGAAAAAGCTCATCTTTTTCTCTATTTGATTGTTAGCCTTGCTCTACAAATTTTATAATAACAAAAATTTTCGTAAAATACAGTACAAATTTATACACCGATTAATGAATTATTTGTTTCAATTGAATAGACTATAAAATTTGTATTAAAAACAGTTATGATGAGTATTGAAACATGAAATGAGCAGAAAGCAAAAAGTTTCAGATCATATAATGGTTTTCTCACATTAATATTTGGGAGTGAGAACAGGAAAAAATATCCAAATCTTTATTATCAAAATTTCTTGGAGATTGCTATAAACTACTCTATGTGTTTGTAGCAAAGTGGTAGAGAAGTTAATTAATTGAATAATTTAAGTAAATATTTCAGGAAAATTAGGTATTTATCAATTTTTAATTGGAAAAGTGATTTTAATTTGGAATATATAATTGCTGCTAAGTTGAGTCGATAGATTTTGAGATTGTTTTGGCGCATTCCAGTTCTAGAAAAAGCAGACCGGATTAAGTATTCGATGTAAGAGTTCTTTTTAGACCCTCCCAAATTTTTTTATTTTCGCACGCCTGCTTAGAGCATTTTATTGAAGTGTGTTTCTATGAAATGTCATTTTAGACAAAGTTATGTAGGAAGTGTCAATAATGTAGAAGTACTGAAAGTTGAATAAGGTTTCGATACCTAATCGTCACTTTTTATTCTGGTATGTTATTTTTCCATTTGAAATGTTATTTTATAAGTCTAGTATGTTTTGAAATAAAATGCAATCTTGCGTGTTCTATGAAGGCATAGCTTTAGAATTCAATGAAATGCAACATTTTCCATTAGTGTCAGGTGTTTTCATCGAGAAGGCACAATTGCGCTGCTTGTATCAAACTATGGCGAAAGTGGGCTTGATGCGAGATCAAACCCAAGACTTTGAGTTATCAAAACACAGCATCTAACCAACCTTACTCACGCCACGTTTAGTAGGACACTTAAAAATACTAAAGCATTAGGGTCAGCTACTATCAAACTATAAAATCTAACATAAATTAGTTAACTGGAAATTAAAAATGAATTTGTTTCTATCAATGTGAAACTTTGTATTTTGTATTCCTGCATATTTGATCAATACTAGTTTTGACTGTGATGGTAGGACAATAGGTATTACCTATAAAGAGATAATTTTTCCAGTATGTTGTCCTAAATTTTGAAAATTTACATATGCATAGCTTTTATATAAGATGAAACCAAGTCATCTTGATCATTAGCTCTTTTCAAGTCCATAACAGATTGCATATCTATTAGCTCCATTTTGTAACAGTCAAGACTGTCATCTGGTCTTGTAAATGCAATGTAATAGGCTTTGCAAGATCAAGATTTACGAACCTTATTTGATATGGACCAAACTACCCTTCTAAAAAATTTAAAAACATTATGGACCCCCAAGCACAAAAACTTAATGTTTAATCTTTGTAGCTAAAATCAAAATTCGAATAGACGCTAAGCAGTAGTGTTATTAGTAGTTAGCGTTTTTTTATCTATAAAAGTAATTTTACTACCAGTCAAGCATACTTTCATGGGATAAATTTCAGGACATTTAATTAAAATAGTCCCTTGATTGTATTTCAAAAAGGGACAAATTCTTTATGTGAGAGTTAACAAATCTAAAAACAATTTATCATAAAAGAATTTTCACTTACTTCTTGCGTTTTCAGGTACTTTAAAATATCATTGACATATTCTGGAACATCCAAAACAAGATCTACTTTAGACTCTTTTTCTTTATTAAAGGAACAACAAAAACCTGAAAAAAATATTCTTTGAAAGGAATTTTTTCAAAAATAAAAAAACTAGGAAGCATTTAAACCATTTTTAGTTAATTCTCAATTATTGAGAGATTAAAATATTTCAGGAACACTAGAATTTAATTTTCTTATACTTTGAATATCAATGTAAATGAGGATCAGCTGACGTTATTCGCATAAAATAATAAAGAAGGTAAAAAAATCTTTTTTTAAATGCTAAATTGTTCACTTGATAATGAGAAAACATTGGACCTTATGATATTTTCGTGAAGAGTACAAGTATTCAAATGGTTTAAATGAAAGAGCTAGTATAGAGAAAAAGTATATAAACAAATTTACTATTATATGAATAACTTTCAACAATACTATTCATAGAAACCTCCAAATCCAAGCAGTTCTCTTCAGTTTCGTCGAAACTTTCAAAGCTCTCATTTTCTTCTTGACAATTCTCGCTTAGAATTTGCGAAAAATTTTCTATAGATTTCAAAGTGACCCCGTTGGAAGTTTCCCATGAAGTTGTGGAGGGGTGAAGGGCAGCAGATGATGAAATTGTACTGCATTTTTGTTGAGGATACAAATGCGAAGCCACCGAGGACTCTGTAATAAGATTTTGAATACTAAGAAACTGTTCTTGTTCGCACAAGGGAACTTTGGGAACGTCAACGTTTTTGCTGAAAAAAGGGAGGGAGGATACGTTGGAGTGGCTTGATCGTGCATTGTCAGTGGTCAAATCTTTATTATTGGAAAGAAGACCAAATGGTTTCCTCTTTTCATTTTTTGTGTGTGAATTCTTTTCGTTGTTGTTTTCGACTATATTGGCGCATTTGAATACTGCATTGTTGGATTTGTTCTATAATGAAAAAGTGTAGTTAGAAAGAATTTTGTTATAATAAATGCTAATAGATATAAATACCTCTTCAGATAAAGATTTATTGTTATTTATTCCTATCAAATTTTATTTCAAATTATACAAGGAAATATGATCTTAAATTATAATTAACTAAATAGCTCATTAAAAAGCGAGCTAAATAAGTAATTAACAATTTGAAAACTGCCATATTATACAATGAATACAATGCGATTTTCAATCAAATAACAGTTCGATTTAATAGTCTAAGACAAGTTTTGAATGATAACTAGATTCAACTCATTTATAAGGCAGCGATTGATCATAATCAAAAATTAAGCTTTTCTGACAACTGTGTTATGAAACTAGACTTGCAGAAGAACGGGTGTAAAACTTACCCCTTTACTACTAAGGCGTTCATATGAATATATATATACATATATATATAATATACTGTAAATCAAGAAATTTTGGAGATTTGCAAGTTAAAAAAATTTGGCGTGATCTTATTTTCGAGAGCAATCATATATTTTCAAAGTAATCTCCATATGTTATACTTATTTTTCTCTGCAAGAATTTCAGATTAATATATTCCCGAGCAATATTTTGGCGAAATATCCGCTTTTTCGCGAAACTTTCATGATATATGCAGGGTTGATATTTTAGCTACAGTTGGGCTCTATGTAAAAAAAGAAAAAAAATCGTATAAATATATTTTCTCCAATACCAATTAGATTTAAATAAGGAAATAAAAAGTAAACTTTATTTCAAAATAATTTCTAACAATATTAATTTTCCACCACTCTGGTCTTGTTCAGATAAACAATAAGATAAATAATATTGTTAGAAATTAATTATTTGGAATAAAAGTTTTAATTTTTATTTCCTTCAACTTTTATTCATGACTTCTCAGCAACATTTTCTTTACAGCAATTACATTATTAGAATATAAGATCAATTTTAAAAGTCCACACGAAGTACAGTTGTGGGAGTGCATTCAAGCAATGGCGAATTTTTTAAAAAATATTCAAGACAATACTTCCTGATTACATAGTATTCAAAAAAGGATCAAAAAGAGGAGATAAAAGAAATTTATAAAGTAAATAAAAAACATTAATAATACTAATCATAAAAGAGAAGTCACTCACAAGAAATCCTTCTCTTCTTCACCACAAAAGCCGTTCCCTCCCCCTTTTGCATGACATAAAGCGGAAAAGACCCATAGAGTCGAAATATTCCTTTTATAAAGATTCGACATATTATCCTACAAAATTCCTCGCTTATATTTTGCAATATATGACAGCGCTTCAGATGAAATCATAAAGGTTTTCCTTATTTGAGGTATAGTCTGTTTAAAATCATCATACATTTTGGCTCTATCAAGGCTCAGAGTCAAATGCAGTTGCATTGCTTGAATCGGGCTAAGAAGGGGCTCTGTTCATATGATATACTCTTCAAGGAAATATATGTAGGAAAGTAGATGCCCCTTTTCACTTCGTTGTCATGTCACGAGCTGTTGATTTTTCCCAAATATCGGTAAACGACTTAAACATACAGAACGAGATTAAAGGAACTCAAATTAATTTACACATCACTCTAAGCAAATATGTAATTACCAGAACAAGTTTTACAGTTTATATTTTAGTCAGATATTTCAAAGCTTCAAAAAAATTCTCCAAAATTTTTTGAATGGTGATTGATTTCTGTAACTATTGTAGAATATAAATCCCTCACTCCTGATTTAATTGTTTCACGTATTTCTCTTTAAAATATATGCATAATATAGATAGCTTACAGATTTTTCAAAATAAGAACATTTTGAAATGTATATTTTTAGTTTTACGAACAAATATGTCATGAACAAATTTTTTTATCCCAAATTGCTTTTTCGGAATAAAAAATAGGTGTCGCGTTTCTTCTATATCCGGTGGTATATGACATTTTTGGTGAAAGAGGAACATCTGGTAGGCCTACTTAAATCCTCACCTCTTCATATAGATCTGTTTAGGTTGAAAATCATTTCAAAATTCAAGTTTTTTATACCGTAAGAATGGGATAAAAATGACGTAACATTTTAAATATTCACATAATGAAAAATGAATAACAATCAAATCGTATGTGGAAAAAGTTGGAGAACATATGGCAAGAAAATTTTACTGATCAAAATATGAAAAATTCGAAGTTTACAGCCGAACAATGAAAATTTACGCAGTTTTATAGTTGATACAATAAAATTCAATGGGAGGATATCGTGTGCGTTATTTCATTCATGTGATTATATTCCTATATCTCATACTAAAATTTCGAGAAAACAAACTTCAAAGAAAATGCCGAAAGTAGGATCTGCTTATATCACAATCGCATTTATGGTGTCTTGGAGATTAAATTGCACTGACTTTACTACTACTTAGAACAAAACCATAGGAAGGAATAAATGATATATAGTAAGAAATATATTTCCTTTGCGTTAGCCAGTGTATACATGTATAATGCATATGTAATGTCGCTTTTATGTGTAAACTTTTTTAGGATATCAAGACTTGATATATAGAAGGAGATTATAAAACATATAAGCGACTTTAAGGACCGAATTAGAGGTACCGTTACCATGAAATAGTCGTAAACAAAATACTTGAATTAAAATGCAATAAAAATAAATAACAAAACATGAACAACGTGAATGATATCTTATCAAAGCACCAACTCTTACATCTTCCACTCAAGCATGCGCAAGTAGAATCCTAAGCACTTATGATATAACATGGCTGTCTTTTTTTACAATCATGTATGTGCGCATGTGCAACTAAAAATCCAATATCCCATTGTTAAAATAATAGAGCTTTGTTCGGCTTCATTTCGGCTACCTATTTTGTAAACGGGAACCAGGAGCGCTGTTTTTCAAAATTATAAATACAAAACTAACTGACTAATTAATTAAATAACTAGTAAACTCAAAATTTAATTTTTTAACACTAGAACAGCCAAAAAGTTTTTTTAATCAAAAATTGAAGCAAAATAAAATTATATATATTTTAAAGCCATATGGTACTTTGAATAAATTTTGGTATTCAAAAAATGAAATGACAAATGCAAGTTTTGTATGAAAAATATTAGAACCCTATTAATATTTGTACGCAACATTTATCCTCATTTTTTTCACATGAGCATTAAATTTGGCTATATCTTTCAAATTTTCACATTAAGTTTAATATCATCAGTTTCACATAAAGTTGGGGTCGATTCTGATTATAATCAGAATCACAGAAACTCCTAGAATAGAAAAGAGAATCAAAATAATTTGACCCAAAATCTGAATCAGACGCAGGGAACATCAAAAATCAGATCCTCTGAGAAATGCAAGTACGGCTAGAAGCTTCGCTTGTATACATCAGGCAAACGAGCAGAGTTTCGTGAAAAACTAAGAACTGAGCTCCACCGTGCCTTCCCTATCGAAGCACCGCAATTAGATGACAATCCGCCAATTGAGTAGAAACCACGGATAGAGGATTTTTTCATTTTAACAGCAAAAAGTCACGTATACCTGCCGTTTAGAGTTTGACAGTTATATACAAATTTCAGCGAAGCATACAACCGAACAGATGATAGGTAATCTAGTAAGCTACTGAAAACAAAAGCAAACCTTCTTTTCTTTCTAGCTAAAAACGTCTGTGAATATCTACAAATATGTTTTTTTCAGAAATAGAATCGTATTTTGAGAGTCTGAATTTTAGAAATGAAAAAATGAGAAGCAGAATAAAAAATATAATTAAAAAAATTCATAGAATCAGAATCATTATCTGTAATACGCCCCAATCCTAATTTCAGATTCATCCATAAGGTTTCTTTAAAGAGTTAAACATTTATTTACTGCACTATACCCTACAATATGTGGAAAGTAATAAAAGAACATTGGCCATTTACGAACAGGGAGTAGATAAATTTCTTTTTTATATCTGAATTAGAGTTTAATTTTACAAGATATTCAAATTCTCCAAAATGTATCTGCGTACCAATTAATAATTCTTCAGTCAGAATGAAAATTATTTGTAAATTTTTACATCGCCCCTACAAAACGCCCCATTGGAGGAGGGGGAAGGGCGATAGCGGCCAGTTTCGAAAAAACGAAATTATGAATGCACAGATTCCTCAAGACGATTATTTTATTTTTTTTCTATAGACTAGACAAATATTTTACAACGCAGATTCCTCTTATGCAGAAAATGTAGGATGATAAATGCACATATTTTGATCGTCCATAATATTTGTATATTTATGGATCGTATCTAAAATCTATTTTTTGAGTGATCTGAATTCAATTGTCGAATGCACAAAGTCTATGGTTAGAACTAAATATTTGAGTAGTAATAAAACAATTAAATAAATGTTTTTTTCTTATACTTAAATGCTATGCTTGCAATTTCACTAACTTGAAAACGACTTCGAGGGTATTTTGAAAGTAAAAGACCGTTATCATTCATATATATATATATAAATTCTTTTAGCTTGCTAGACGGTAAACAGAAAGGAAGATAAAATACTCTGAATTTTCTGAAGTAAAAATGGAAACACAAAGACAGAATCTTAAAATACGTTGATATAAATATTATAGGTATGAGACAGGGAGATAATTCTTTTTTGAAGTTATGCATGCCTCATACATTTTTGATATAAAGAAAATGCGAGACACGATAGTTATTTCGAAATAATCATCCAACATTTGGGTAATAGAAGTCAGGAGCAAAGGGTAGACATTATTGATTCAAATGTTTTAGGTAGTTCTTCACTTCCGGGTTTCAAGAATGTTTCCTGGTCTTGACATCAAATATATATATATTTTTAAATGAATTATTTTATATTATGCTGAGGGGATTTTTCATATTGCTAGTTCAGCCATATTTACGGCTGAAAAAGCATGCATTCTTTTTGTATCTCAATTTCAGAATGATTAATAATGATTTTTACGTTATAAAAGTAGAGTAGTCAAGATGTTAAAACTACTCCATACAAGAACATAAAATCAGAAGGCTCCAGATAAAATCAGGATAGTTAGCATGCATGGATAAGAATGATGATCGAAGTGAACCTTATTTTGGGAGTCTGGTCAACTCGCACCAAATCACTTTTATCAACTCGCACCAATTATTTTTTAATTAATTAGTTCGTTAATTAAGTAGTTACATTGAGTTGGTATTATAAAGGGGTGAGTTGGCTGTAAATCCTTGTTTTGCAATAAATGTACCAAAAATGCAAGATACTACTGGTCCTAGTAAAAAGTGTCCATCCATGAATGATTGCCATGGTGGAAAAAACAGCTCATATTCCAAACTTATTTTGTTTATTGCTCCAAAGTATCCGATAAAAAATTTGAACCTAAATCTATTAGGTTAAATATCATATATATATATGAGAAGATATAAGATTGAATATAAAGTATGAAGGTAAATAATAAAGAATTACAATAATCCTATTACACAAATTCATTCTGATATCAATAAAGAAATTCTTTGCATTTATTGCTTAAGCAAATATTTATATAACGCATTATGCAGTAGTTCTACAAGAATTACTGAGAACAAAACTGTTGTATGACTCCGATAACGAAGAAAGCCTTTATGATTTAATTCAAAGTACACATGGTCGCAATCACGACACTCTACAGATTACACGCTGCTCTTGAGATGCGAAAAGCCTCCTTCCTGAATGGTGGTTGTGTAAAAGACACAGTTGGAGCTTCCCGGTGGCTAACAACCACACACACACATCTTTGATGATAGTGACCTAATTACAATCTACAGTTAGAGAAGAAAAATAAACGTCCACACCATTATCTCTCAGCACACAGAGCAGAGAAGATAGAACAAAGACTCGGTGGAAGGACGCAGTTATTGATTTAAACAATGGTACGAGTTGGCAAAGGGTAGGGAACACACACACACAGTACTTGATCAGAATTGGAGTAATGGAAACTTGCGTAAACAAAACGGGAAACAATTCATCTTGTGATGATGATGCGTGAGTCTGGAGAGAAAGGAGTCCTCCGACGAAGGAGCAGGATGCATTATATGCACAAATAAGCACGATACGCCCGCATTGTTTTAGGAAGAACAATGAAGTAAGTGGGTGCAAAGTAGCGGTGAGTGGCAATATGTCTTGCTTTGTTCTGGCTAGCGGATGCGAAAAGGCAGGGAATGTGTGGCATTATAGAGGCAGTGCTAATATCTGTGAGAAAGCTCGAAGAGGTCAAAGGTTTCACTTAACCCCGGCTGCCTATTTTCTTCTAGTGAGTCGTCTCATCACCACTTATTAAAGTTGTATTCTGGCGCATAACGGAGAACAAGGTGGTGAGAGAGGACGGTGCAATAATCGAAGTAATCAGAGGTGTAAAAATGAGTTGTCTCTTGTTTACGACTAAATTACACTTTCATTCCACATATAATCAATTTAGCCAGCCGAAGGTAATAAATAACACACATACACACACATAATATGATGCAAATTAGCGTTCAAAGTGAACACCTTCAACGTACTACAATCTTAGACAGTTCATTTCTAAAAAGTGAATTTCTCTCTTCCTGTTTTTGTATATTTTCTCTGCTTATATATTTATCAAATCTAGCTCAAATTAATATAACATAGACAATTCAAAGAGTAGGAATAGATGAGGCAAAACTCTACTGTAGAAGGGTTTACAGTAAACTCGCAACAAAACCAAGTCAAACTAACCAAGTGATTAACCCATTTACGACCAATGTTCCCAAAGGGAACGCAGACAAGCATCGGTTTTCTATCTTCTGCTTTCTTTGCCAATGAGTTTTTATATAAATAAAACAGACGATTTTTGGACACTGGTGTCCCATTGTGCCTGAAAGAGTTAAATGGAATTAAATAGGAATTACTAAAGTCGTCTGCTTTGCTTGGTCCTAAATGGGTTATTAATTAAAAAATAATTGGGACAGGTTGGTAAAAGTGATTTGGTTTTCGTGTGAAATGAGTAAACCCCGTTCAGGAGACCATCACGACAAAAAGGTATTTTTTGAAGTAAAAAAATGGAAATATTATTTCGCTTTTTCGTATTTTAAATACGAAAGTTTTTACAATTAAAACTTCGATTCTTTAATTATATCAATACATACTTATCCCTATCTCTCCTTGAACTCAAAACGGTGTTAGTTTACACCGAAATTAATTGTTTTGTTTATTGAACACCAATAAAAAACATTTCCGTATATTATTTTTAGCGTTCATTCTTGTAACTATTAATTGGTTGGAATTAAAAATTAATGTTCAATCTTAGAATATGTAAGAATAAATTAATCGTCATGTATTCGGGTACAAATTATATTCGAAAGTATAGAAAGAAGGACTGCGCGTATGAAACTTAGGAATAAAGAATATGTGCGAATTGGGAAGAGTTAAGCGAATGCAGAGGAATCCTTGTGAAAGGAATGAAAACATTCAAAATGTCAATTTTGGATGACATAATCTTTGCATGATCTGCTTTAAGGGACATAACTCAGTACAGACAGAAGTACAAAAATGTGTACAATTTAGAATTGCGTGCGAGCGAGTGTGTGTCTCTTTGCATACAAATAAATTCACAATGGAAGAGCACCTGAAGGCTAGAGCTAGTAATCTATCAGTGGCCAGGTGAGAGAATCAAAAGCTCAAACTAAATTCAGGAAATGTTTACCTGTCACTCATGCTTAATTGAAAGCGCACACATCCTGTGGAGGAACAAATCTCAAAACAAAGACTTTTGGCAAAAGGGCACATTCAAAATGATATATATTCAATAATGGTGTGTATTTCCAATGATTTTAGATAAGGCGTCGGCAACATTTTCCAAGTGGTGGGGCGCATTGAGTTTGAGTCTTTGCACAATCCTGATTGGGCCTTTTCACAGGTAGGATTTAGGAACATTTTAGCCTTACCAAAAATATATCTATATATTTTTAGATGATTTAGTTTTCAGATCTCAAGTTAAAGTGAAAATGTTATATATATGTAAAACAAAAATTAATAAATACCTCTTGTTAGTGATCTACTTTTAAATACCATTTCAAGGCGTAAACTTATTTTTGAAATAAACAAATAACTCCTTTTTACTGAACATTTATATAATGAACACCTTAATTGAGAATCTAGACCTAGAAGGCTAAACATAGAGAGGTTTTACAGGAATTGATTTCATTGCTGCTAGTAAATTTAAAAAGAGCACTTCGAATTTTGGAAAATCCTTTCAATTTTTAATGAATTTCTTTTATATAGCTACTTATAAGATAAGTACCGTTAATCCCCATACTAACTAGTGCTATATTATTCAATGTCAAGTCATACGGATTTCTTCTTATTTTCCATGGCCCTTGAATTTTACACAGTCTAGAAATGAAATGTACGAATACTTTGCACTTTCATTTCAAATATTTAGCGCTATCTATGGACCTATAAAAAAACTCATGAACCATATTTAAGAGAAATAACCTTTTAAAATATATTATAGATGCTTAAAAAGATGCTAAAACTGAGGTAATAAAAACGTTCCAAATATAGTAAGCCCTCTCAGATACGAGGAATCGTCCAGCCACATTTAAAAAGGTGTATTTGAAAAGAAGTCATTAAAGAGGGGTTTCAAAAATTATGTTTTTTTTGGAAAAAGTCATGACGGTATTATAACTTATTTATTTTTTTATCAATAAAACATAATTTGATTAAATATGAATGAAATTAACATAAAATAAATCCTATTGAATTTAAAATGTTAAAAAGTGAAAATTTATTGAAAATAGTTCAAATTTTAATTAATATTTTTAAAAAAATCATTAGCATGAGATAAAAAATAAAAATAAAGATGTATTCGGTATACATAATATATCAACATTTTAAATTGATGTCAAATCTGAGGGGTTAGATGAGTCGTTTTTAAAAGGGGTATAATTCATGTAAATATTATTTGTGTGTAAGTCGTATGAGGAAGTCAAATTGTAGAGGGGTCTTATTTCTTAAGCACTTGATTCAAAAGATATAAACGTTAAGTCTAATACAAAATCAGCTTTGCAAATAAATCACTAAACCAGTGGTTCCCAACCGGAGGGTCCATGGACCCCGAAGAATTTCAAGGGGTCCATGGAAATTCTACTTCAAACTACTTATGCTGAATCTCCTTTAATATACTTCTATTTTCCAAATCAATATAAAGAGCTTTTTTAAATAAATATTTGCTTCCCTTTTTTAAAGTTACATATTTTCAATGTTTATATATCCTTTTTATTTGTTACAATATTTTTGAAAAATTACTGGACTAAACTATGGAAAAAAATTTATTTCAAATGAATGAACACTGAAAGTTCATTTAATTATAAATTTTAATAAGTCTGATTTTTCAAAACTGAAATTAATTTTTTCAAATTTAACAACTAAAATAAATCATTATTGTTGAAGACTCAAAATTAAAGGAATTTATTCAGCTTGTTATTAAATATTTGTTCTCCAAAATCATCCTTCAAGTAGATATGTTGGATACTTTTTTTTATCACATTTGTTCTAAACAAAAGTTTAAGCTCTCTTTCATTTGTGCTTAGATTTATAAAATGATGATGATGAGTTCGCAATCACAGGGTATAATTATCATTTGGGTTGGGAGAAGAGGCCTAGTCCAGTGTTTTAATGATAATCTGCATGTTTTTAAGAGGATTATCATAATTATCGATAGCTACGGTTTCGATGATATACGCGGCAAAGGCCAGACTTTATAATTAGGTTAGCATAAGGCACTAAAGGAAATGGACAAGGAAAATGGTAGCCAGTGGCACGACGAGCTTAAAACTATTTATCCTTTTTACACAGTAATGCCTGTATAATTACACAGTAGGAAACGTGAAGACACACAAATGCAAATGAGGGTTGTTGGGCATACTTCTTTTTTGATAAAAGTTACACACTCTCTTCCATTCGTCGTAGAATTAACTCAAAAGTTATATTAGGAAGGGCGCTGAATGATGATATGCTGTCTTCGACACCAGGCTCATATTTTGAATAAAATTTAAATAAATAAGAAGCAATGCTATTTATAATAATTCATTCATTTATCTATCACTACTCACTCCAAAGTAAATATGTCATCTAGGATATATGGCACACTGTGGTGAGCTTGCTAGCCTGAAGGGGTAGGTAGGGCAAGTCACCAGCGCCTCAACTTTCATGGAAAACATCAAAGGTGGATAGGAAAGTAAAAAAAGTTGACCCTGAAGAAACGGGCGATAAGTAAGGTAATGTGATATCTCACGCCAATGAATGAGCAAGTGCTTGGAGTACACAAAGTGTTTACACGCGAACGTCCACTTGAAAGTGGCGAGTGTTTATTTGCGTTATGTTGTTGAAGGAAAAATAAATATTATTCTAAGATTGAATCTGAGAGTGAATAAAATGTTCGCCTAAAACTTTCAAATTGTGTTAATTTGACCCATGCTTAAAAGTTCCAACGCTTTAACCCATTTACGACCAATGTTCCTATTTTGGAACATAAGTAATTTCATCTTCGTTTGCTTTTTTCAATGACTTTGAATATAAATCATCTGCGTTTTTTTAGATATCGTCTGCTTTGCTTGGTCTTAAATGGGTTAAAAAGGAAAAAATACAGGTATGCGAAATAAGAATATAAAGTGTAGGAATCATTTAATTATTATTAGTCTATGATATAAAATACTAAATCATTAGCGGGAACAAAAGTTGCCCTAAATAATTCCTTCAAAAAGTAGACTTCATTTGGAAAAAAATTGACCTAAAAATTATTCTATAATCACTTTTTCCAATTTTTTATTGTAGGATAGCAGCTAATATTTTAAAGTACTCTCTTTTGAAAAAGCACGATTTTAGACAAAAGCTTTTTACTGCAATTTATCTTTCGCCTCCCTGTTGCCTGTGGTATACAAGAAGCGGAAATACACTTTTTTTTCATATGTTTATGGTTTTTCCATGTAGTTTTTCTCATACCACATAAATCATCTTCAAATTCGATAATATAAATCAAATGCTTCTTCATTGTAAGATTCGTAGATTAGTGTTTCAATTATTTTATTAATGTGCGAGAATGTAGGAGACCAAAATTTTTTACCTACATTAAAAATGATCTGTCAAACAATTATAAAATGAAATAATCTATTTTTTTAGCTGCTCTGTGAACCCTTCAGTATATAAAAGCAATTCCAAAAGAATTTTTACAAAATCTAGATTACTTACAAAAAATAGATTATTAAAAAAGTTGACCAATTAATAACAAGCTGGTTTTTGATGAACTAATTACTTGGACTTCTTTTACACCAAACTTTATAAAATAAGACAATTTGCGTGTTTTAGAAAAAGAGCTATAAGAAATCAAAAGTTGACTTTATTGACGTTTAACTGCCCTAATTATTATTACATTATAAATGTCCATGATATTTGTAAACCAAAAAAAAGTGACAAATTTAAGAAAAAGAATGACTTTTTTAAACTTAAATAGATCATTGAAAACTAAATTTTTATATTATATATTTTTCGAGTGGGATTTTTTCACAACGCCTTAATTTGCTGATATTATGTTATTCAACCTGAATTTTGAAGGCTAGTTGCCTGCTTTTTCAGGTAGAATTTTATAAATACTATTTTCACATTGAATTGGTTCTCATATTTTATCAATAATTTTTTTTATTTCAAATTAATAAATAAAAGGAGTTAATTTTTGTGGATAAAAAAATAGACTTTTCAAAATAAATTTAAAATCAGGCAATTTATTTGGAATACAACTAAGTAAGATAATTTAATTTTGAAACAAAATTTATTTTCAAAAATTATGCTTAAGATCAAAATAGTCTATTTTTTATTCGTTTTTTTGATAAAAACGCCGATAAAAGTTTAGAAAGGTTATTATACTCAGTTAAAAACTGCCTTTAAATTTTGTTTTTTACTTATAAAAATGGAAAATTTATAAAACTATTCAAAACAATTATTTTCCCAACTTATAAACATCACTGAATTAAATTTGCTTGCACAGTAAATTAAACAAAACTTGTCTGGAATAATTATCAAGGTCAATTTTCTTAGTTTTGTTTTTTACACAAAAAGTATAGAATAACATAGTAATTAAAAATAAAAAATTATTGAAAAAAATATGAGGACCAATTCAAAGTGAAAAAGAAGGAATTCAATGTGAAAATGATATATATAATATATATTTATTTAAAGCGAACGATTTTTATTTTTTGGGACTCACACTGTTGCTCAAAGGGTTAAATGAATATAATAATAGTGATAAATAGTATCGATTTATTGCATACAAAATACTTAGAGAGAAAAATTTTGGCCCACAATCAGTCTTTAAGCGAAAAAAACAATAAAGCGCGCACTAATTATTATTATTTTTACTATACAATATACATACAATAGGGGAGAAAAAATAAATGTTTATTTTTTAAACCAAATTTTTGGCCTGAAAATTTCGTAGGTTCTCCTAAAATTCTTGGTATGACGAACTTCCACACCAAAATTCTTGTCGAGATGCAAACGTTTTCACAAAGATTCGAACTTTGGATATAAGTATTCATCTGTTGGTTTTCAAATAAACGTTGGAAACCCTTCTGCTTAGTTACCGAGATAAGGCAGTGTGATACGTATGATGATTCTGATTGTAAAGAATGCTAATCCTCTTTCTTTGAGTTGAATTACCTCATTCACATTCAATCAATGACATAAAGGAGTTGTGTGCTGGGTATTAAGGAATCAATAAGAGATTATTAAGACTTGAAAGCCGGCAGTCCACTACACTACTAATACTAGAGGAAAAATGTTTACTTTCGGTGAAGGAGATAAACCTTAAAAGCAGCCATCTTTATCATATTAGCCGATAGGAATGATGTGATATATATCATCAACGAAGATTAAATAGATAGATAAATAAAATCTTTGATATATGAAGTGTAGGCCGAAGAATATCGAGGAAGGCTGTCAACATGCATTTTAACATAGGAGATGTTTATTAACTGCTAAATGAGAAAGTCAAATTTTGTTGTTCTATCCTTGAAGTTAGTAGGCATGCGAGGCATTTTTACTTAAACATCAAAAAGATGAGCTATCAGATTTCTCTTTTAGATATTAAAAAAAGGCAAAGAACAATGCCTAAACTTTATAAAACAAAAAGAGACAACAGCATCATCATGTGCACGCTTACATGAAAGAAATGAGTAAAGAAAAGGGGAAAGAAGAAAATGTTCAGTTGCCGATAATGAATAAAAGGGCTGATGATAAACATATTTTTGATAATCATGTTGTTAGCAGCTATGAATTTGCTAATTAACTAAAAGTTTAGCAAAATAGATAAATAATGAAATGAACTAATTTTCTTAGTTGTCTGTATATATTATAAATGATTGAAATTATTAAGGGGGAGACGAATTTTTTATCCATATTTATTCAAAATAGTCATTTGAGTTCGTGTAAATAGAGCTCTATGCCTGTAACAGCCAAAATTATTGCTAGGGGCAGTCACCTGAAATACATATGTTTAAAAATTTATCAAGATTAAGTAAGAACACAGTCAAAGATTGCAATGCAGTTATTATTTTTACTCAATAAAATAAATACATATTCATGTTCAGCAAATTAAGCTAATGATGTTTTAAACTTCATATAAATTTATATCTATATGCAAAAATATAATATAGTTAACTTTGATTTGATTAAATAAAATTTTTTAATTTTTTAGGTTGAAACCAATTAAATAATGCAAAAATCAGGCCAATTATTTTGAGCATTACTTGAATTGAACTGCAAAAAATCTCGGATCTGATTGATAAGATAAAATGCAATCAATTTCAATTCTCATATAATACAACACTCTTTGACGATCAGAAATTGTGAAGAGTAATCCTCTGATTTTTTCAAATGGAATTTTATAAATTTAATGCAGACAATTTTCAATGGCAATGCTGTCCCTATGAAGAACGCGAGTTACCAGGTATACCTAGTTTCTTTTTATCTATTAATACAAGTTCCTTTACCTCTGAAATATTTTAGACACATTACATAGCAAACCTTGCCAAGCTAAATTTTTATTAATTCAAAGCCTCTTCAACTTTACCTACTACCTCAATTACATTATTTTATTTTCTTGTAAAAACCTATTAATTTTTGTACTAATTATATCATCTGCTGGGAAAAAGAAAAGTATTTGATTAAGGCAAACTTTATGGATCAAAAGAATATTAGCATTCTTAATTCCATGAGAAAAAAGAAATTCTACTTTTTTTTCAAAATGTTAAAATTATAAGGATTTAAATAAATTGATAAGAGATGCAGTCATAGATAATGATTCTAAAAACTGCAAATTTATTATAGAAAATCGTGTGTTCTGATAAAAATTCTATTTTGTCGACTTCGATTCTTCAGCCCTGATTTTTAATTAAATAGTTAGTTAATTAGTTTATAATTAAATTCTATAATTAATTTCGTATTTAGAATTTTATTCAAATTTGGAGCTTCTGAAGAATACGGTTCCCAGTTTACTTTTAATCAAATAAAAAGGCTTCAAAGGAATAAACAAATTTGGCATTGAAATCTTGTACAAACCTGTCATACAATGAAAGTGTTTATCTTCTACAAAAACTCAACAAAAGGTTGAGAGTGGTTCATGTAATACTATAGAAAATGGTACGAGATAAAAAAAACTTAGGTACAGTCAAATCCCACTAGGCGAGTCGACGGACCCAAGTAAAAGGAGAAAGCAATGATAACAGTGTTATTTATCAAGGAAAACCATAGTTACGCCACATTAGAAGCATGTATAGTATTTTCACGAGTTTGTATAGCGTGTTATTATTATTATTGTTACCAAGCCTTCACGAAATCATAGCCTAAAATATTTTTATTTTCCATCATAGGTGTTTGTGTGCTATAGATACTATAATAGAGTAGAAGCGCATAGGTTGCGCTACGCAACAACAATGCACTAATATCGCCTATTCACCTAGTATACTAGATTATATTATGTGTGAAAAGGAAGAAATGAAAATTCCTTCAAGCAAGGGATTATCTAAGCTCAGATATTTAGCAAAATGTAGCTGTATACTTTGCGATAACTACCATCAAAAGCAGTTAAGTCCGATGCTGCCTAACATTGTTGAAGCAAGACTAAGGAGATATGTGTGAAAAACTTCAAGATTTCTTCATAGACCTCAAAATTTCAATGCACATTTGTTAATGTTTTAAAATGAGAAATAGTGATAAGACTAAAATAACAACTCTTTATTATACAAATTATAAAAATATTAAAAGAAGAGGAAATATTTAGTCAGGTAGTTTTGTATTTTGTATCTAGAATTTTATGTGATTTCGAGATTTTTAAGAACAGGAATCCGAATTCCCTTCATAAAAATAGGGTAAGAGAATCCAAATTCAATCACTTATATTAAGTGTGGTACGCTATGAACTAATATAAAATAGAAGAATTTTATGATGTTGTGGTAAGCTAATAAAAAATATGAATGCTAATTATTCTAGAAATAATTGAGGTGTCATCACCACGGTTATGCAATAAAGAGCAACATCACCAAGGAAGAAGAAATCCAGGCTATTACCAGCAAACAACAGAGCATGCATCAATTATGATGTTGAACATAAACAAAGAATGGACGCTGCTGATGCTCGCGAATCCAAATAACAAAGAATATCGTATAAAATTAATGTGATGCAGAGTTTGCTATTCTTATTGATTAGTGGACGGTTGCAAGAATTAGTGTTATTATTTCCTAAACCTAAATCAATTATTTTTTCAATACAAATTGCAAAGCACGCGCAAAACGCAATTAAATTTTAGAAAGGACATGTGTTACTCAGAATTTATGAAAACCATCGTATATTCAATATAGTATAAGTTTATGGATAAACGCAAAAAAAATCCATACAGATTTATATGAACTTACATGCAATTATTTCACAATAAGAAGTAGAGATGCTTAGAACAGTAGTTCCCTATTTTGCACGTTTGCTAATAACCCTTTGAGGGCCAAAATTTTTACGACTAATAGTGTTTTATTTCCAATGGAATTTTATGTACTAAAATCATATACTGGTGTCACACTGGTCTTAAGGGTTAAATGAATTGACTTTATTTACAAAATGTTATTGGAACCTTTGAATTTAACTGAACTCACAATAGCCAAATAGCAATATATAAAAGGAGTTATTTTCAAAGTTATGATTATCTCGCACCGTAATGTTTTTTTTAATTTCAAGATAATCGGTGAGGATGTGGTCTTGTATGCAGAAGAGATAAATATAAAATAAGTTTGATTCCTTAGAATATAATTTATAATCTCAATATAAATGCACTTCAATAAGGAGTTCTTTAAACAAAGCATGCTTCAATTCAACCATTGATGTAAAATAGAGAAACTAAATCTAATAGGTATTAAAAGATTGAAATATAGGGACATAATGGTATATGAGTTTTTGAAATAATGACAATTTAGCAGATAGGCAAACGAAATAGATATTCTAAACCAGCCCAGTCACCAGGCACTACTAAGCACATGGGCTGGAGTATAGAAAAAAATCATTTCTTTTGTTAACACCCAACCTCATGAATATCTTTTTATCGGTATCCTACCTCTTGAACATACATTTACATGTTATGGAGAGAAGCGAAATGTGAGACTGACTAGTCTTTTATAAGATTGAAAATCTTTTATAAAAATTAAACAAATTTAAAATTTTTAAACATAATTCGCGAAATTAGTTTTTACCAAAAATATAACTTTTTAATTATTTTTTCAATCATTTTATATTTTAAAAAGTTATATTTAATAAAATTACAAACTTAATGTATTCAAACATATAAGAAACTAGTAATCATTCTGCACAACTGCTAAAAGATACATATCATTATGAAAGATTTTATAACCTCAATTCCTTATATGGATTAATAGTAATATATGAGATATTATAGCGTCTATCATTATTTATATCTTGTGATGTGGTTCATAAATTTAGGATCTTGATTTCAATTATTTTAGAAAAACAGTGTAGAATTTCGAACCTGTTTACATTTATTTTTGGATTTTTTCACCATTATTTGCTTTCTAACTGTGATCTAGAAAGTATTTCTGTCAAAATCAACCGCACAAAAAAATTAATGGTCCATTTGTGGGTAAAAATACTTCAACGAGTTTTTAAATAATATTAAACATTATGAAGTATTGGAGTGCAAATTGTTAACTATAAAAAATTCATATTATCGAGAAAGTTATCCTTTTAAATATAATTCAATATTATATTTTATATAAAACAAATACATATATTTGATTTACAACTCTACCGATTTTTAATTTTTCTAAAAACCGTTTTGAGTTAAAAAATTCTACCGCTTTTTGTTAGTGTCTGCTTGACAGTTTTGTAGGATTATTATCATGCAGTAATCATAAAATGTGTAAAATAAGTTAATTTACCACAAACGATACTTCTACTTAAAAGCTTTCAATTCTGTTTACTACACATCTAGTTATTGATATGAGAAATTCGTTATCCTCAATCATCCAAGTTAAAGATTTTTTCTTATACTTGCTGCTGAGTGGGAAATGAGAGCAAAACTGCTCTCTAAAGCTAAAAGCTACACAACGAGTCTAAAATTTGTGTCAATTTTCACGCTATACGTTTTGTCAACTATGCAAATATTATGTAGCTCATTGCTAAAATAAGTGAAAATAGCAAAAAGAGCGAAATTTCTAATTTTAAATTTTAAAAATCTTAAGATTAAAAAGCTTATATTAAATTTATAAAAAATTAAAATCATCAAGGAATGTATGTAGCAAGGAGGTTGAGAGAAAAGATGCCCTAGGGATAAAAACGGAAAATTGTAAGGTTTTGAAAAAAAATTCAAAATAGGAATTAGTAAAATTTAAATAAAATAATATTTTAGCATTATATTTTAGCAAAACAAAAAATTGACATCAAATTTAGAAAGAATATCAAACGATCTAAAATATTTAAGTATATTAATACAAATTTATTACAAAAAAATTAAAAACAACTTTTAATTTTTTATCGTTATAAAAAATAATATTAGATTATTCATGATTATATATAAAAGTTAAAAACTTACTTTGAGATGATTTTCGTTCATGTGTTTTGATGTAGCTTTATATGATAAAATATTTTCTTTGTTAGATAATAATTTTTTTGGCATCGTTGAAATATTTCTTAAATAAGCTCAATGTAAGTTAATCAAAAAAATAAATTAATAATCATCTTTACAAGAACTTAGACTGGAATCATATTTTAAATTTTGAATTGTAAAAGTTAAAGACAAAAGGAAATCAGCTTTAGCCAATCATATTAGAGTAACTAGGACTGCAGTTATGTCAGTTTGAAAAGAGATTTAAACTTTTGAAAAATAAAATAAAAAAATAAAAATATATAATATATAAAATATTTTAGTTTTTCGTTACAAAATAAAAAATATTTATTCTTTAAAAACAAATAAATAAATTATTAGTGTTCTTTTTTATCTTTGTGTTATCTTTGTTTAATCTTATACTTATTCAACTGTTATATTAATTACATATATATATATGTTATTTATGTTACTATGTTAAACGAATCTTCTTTTTTATCTTAGAAAACATCGATAGATAGCCGAATCGTGAGAACTTAGGGTCTCTATTTCTAGGTCTATTATTCTTTTCAACATATGTCACGATTTACAAAACTCTTGAAATAAATGTGATTATTTTCTTTTTGCTGATGTCATAACCCTGCTGTTTTACCTGAATAATAATATTATTGTTAAATATGGAAGCTATGAAAACTATATCAACGCTAATATAAATTTTATATACACATGGTTTTCAAAAAATTCCCTGTGCTATTAATAAATCAAAGTTGAAAGGAAAGTTTTTTTCCAGTAAAAGATAGATATTGTTTCAAAAATCTTAATTTTGTTTTAGTCGATAGTTTTAATCTTTTAGGCCTTGTTGTAGATATTAAAATGGAATAACCACATAAAATTTGTTTCAAAGAAAGTTAGTTATGTTATTGAATTAATAAAATATGTAAAAATGCTATTCAATGTAAATACTCTCATTCTAATAAATAAAACTTTAATATTGCCTCATTTTATTTCAACCTACCTTACTTTTCCCATACTGGTGATTATTTAAAAGTATTAACATTCTCAAATTGATGATATGTACATACATCAACTCATCGCATTTATATATAACTTTGTGAATGGGAAATTACCTCCTTTCTTTCAATCATGGTTTGAATTCTGTTCAGATAAACATAGCTATAAACTAAGGAGGAATAACAAATTTGTTATTCCTTTCTACAGAAGTCCCAAATTTAAATGTTCTTTGAGGTTCCGAGCCATCAGTCACTGGAACAATAGAGCTAACTACTTTGAAATGCCCTACTTAAATCAAAACATAATTACCATCAAAAATTTAATTTTGAATCAATACCATAACTCATGTTATTCATATTGCTTTTGTATTTTTTATTTTCTCTTTCATCATTGTATCACATAATATTGAAACAAATTGTATATTTTTTTGATTTTTATTGTTTCTATGTATAATCTTAGAGGTCTTCTAACAACGGTCGAATGGCTTTTGGAAATCTCTTGCAATCAAGGGAATTAATGTAATTAAAGTTTTTTTTTCATATTATCATAATTGCTTGCTATAATGTTTTTTTTTCCTTTGTGCCTGTTTCATATAATTGCGATAAATCTTTCTTCTTCTTCTTCTTCTAGCTGTAGAAGATTAATCTTTCCTTGGATGTAATATCAATACCTAAAAAACAACACAAAGATAGATCGAAAGAAAATATAGAAAGAAAATGTTTTAAATCGAAATATCGCAATCAAAGTACAAATGATTTAATATTACTTTACAATAAAATATTTTTACCAATTTTCATTTGATTTATCGATTTTTTTGCATTCAAATGCCAAAAACAAATTACTATGGTGAAAGGTGAGAAAGCTAGTTTATTCTCATAGTTCGAATAAAAAATCTTTCATGATAAAACATTCGAAAATACCACGATTGTTTAAGTATCCTAATACAATTCTAAGATTTTTATTAAAATTAACTTTAAATTTTATTAATGTAACCAAATTTTATCATCAGTGGGCTAAAAGTAGTTGAGACTACAAAATTTTTATACATTGGAAATATTATAATAATTAATTAAATCAAAATTAGATATACACATAATTTAATTATGTGTGTTTATTTATTATTCATTAATTTTTTTAAGTATCAACCAATTGGCTACTTTTATGGCTTTAATACATTTGATCCTATGGTATTCTTTAAACGACACAAATTTTATTCTAAGTTATTTAATGACATCAGTTATTTTCGGCAAACAAATGTATTAAACAATCAAAGGATTATAGCGCCCCTAACATATGGATGTCGTTTTGAATAAAGTAAAATCAGGAAAATTATTGGGTATATAGGAAGATAAAAGCCAAATATAGGTTTAAACTATGTCATTATGAAAAAGAAAGCTTAAATTTTTAATTTTTAAAATAAAAGAAGATAAATATTTTATTTATTATGGTTCAACCTGTTTCCAGATGTAATAATCAGGAAAAGGGATAAAGTAATATTTTAAGGAGTATCCTTATATTGAAGTAGGAAACACTTGACATTTGATAATCTTTAGATTATTGTAGGTGTTTTTAACTGCAACATTTCAATAGATAGTAAACTATGAAGAACCTAGAATGTTGCAGCCGGCACCGTCGTCTACATAAAAATTTCGGACGTCTATAATTTTTTTTATAAAATAATTATAATATACACGAGGTTGTGAAAGCTATAAGATAACATATCAGTATTTTTTTTAGAAAAAGTTTTTTTTAACGTCTTTTTATGTATTACAACTTTCCTTAACATATAAATTTAGTATAATAGAAAGTAAACATAAAAGAATATTGTATGATTTTATTAACAAAAAGCTTTTTTTTATAGCATCTACAAAATAAAGAGCAATTAAGTAGTATGATTTAGTCAATTCTTCCCTAATCTTAAGAGGTCCTTCTAAGTTTTTTGAAGAAGTATAAGGAGAAGAAATTTTTTTGATTATTTTTAGTAAAACTTAAAGAGAAAAGTGAACTTAGATGTAATAGGTAGGTAATAATATAAAAAAATATAGAACAGAATAATAAAGTGATATCTAAAATGAAATAGACGAATGCCATTCGAAGTTGATATCTTTTTCCTGAAGACTTCATGGAATGCTTTAAGGAGGATTAAAAAGTTTTTTTCTAAGTTTTTAAAAAAATAAAGCTTTCTTTCCTGTGTCATTAATGAAAAAACGCTTATTTTAACAATTGTAGTCAATATTCTGCTGTGTTTTATAATACCATGCATTTTGATAACCTATGTATAACTGTTTTTTCAAACTGCATAGCTTATCAAATCGGGGCTTCTATTTATATATATATTTTTAGAAGCTGTATATAGAGATTTTTTTGCAATATTAGACCCGAAGAAAATATATTTGAATTTTAATAACTTGATCAAAAACTCGACAGACTTATCCAAAATTTTTAACTTTCCAAATTTCCACAAATTTGGTTTTAAATTGATAATTATAAAATGTAGTTTTTTAATCATAATTATTCTATTTTCTCTTTCAGAGTGAGAGATAGTATGCTACTCAGCTAAGAATAATAAGTCTTAGTAAGAATGTTTTTTTCATCATTGGAAACCATAGTTGAAATTTTATAACTTGAGCAGAAATCTTGGTGTACTTATTTAAGATTTTTATATTTCGTTCCCATTAATAGGATATTAATTGGCTAAGACGGTTTAATCACAGTTTTTGTGAATTTGTTTTTAAGAGTTGGGAGTCTTGTTGATCGAACCGCTGACCTTTGACTGTTAAGCTGAGAGGTACACTCTAACAAACATTGAGGCTCAATGCTCATAATTTACTAATAGAAAGTGTTTGAAAAAAAAAAATTTTAACTATTTTTAAGCGATTAATTGTAAAATATTTTAGGGTATATAATAACGCAGACTATTGTATTTAATATAAATAATAATGAATTTAAATAATATTAATGTGGCAATCTCAAATAATTCGTGTAGGGCATAATTCAATTAAACTATTATTCCGTATCACTGATATAAATCTGAAATATTACAAATTTTAGATTTACATCAGATAGAAAGGAACAACACATCAAAAGCGATTCTTTGAATACAACATATTTGCAAATAAATCTATGTTGTAGTTAGCACTTGTAAGTAAAAGATAAAGCAGAATTTTTCAAATTTATATTGTTATGAAATTCTATCCTTTTGGGAGTATATATAGAGCCAATGGCATATTCAGAAAATTATTTTATTTTAAGGATTTTGAACTTTTAAAAGATACTAATTCGCATTCAATTGAATTTTAACCCTATTCCAGGCTGGCAATTTTTGAGCAGTTTTTTTGGCAAGAGGGGCCGATTCCGCCCCTTCTCTGGAAAAGTTCTATAGAACATTTTCTGTTATCTTTTTCACAATTTTTTATAATACGCTGAATTTTATACTTACTACTACTTTAAAAAAAGTGTGTCAATAATCAATCAGTTTTGACAAAACCTGTCAAAAAAATAAAAATCAGATCTGAAAAATATCTCTTCATTTTTCAATATATCAATCAAATTTGATAGTACCTGTCAAAAAATATATTGTAGTTTGAATAAGCAAACATTTCTTTTTTTAATAATAAAAAAGGCCTTGATGAGTACTATTTATTAACAAAAGTTTTAAGGAAACAAATAATGTTTTATTAAATCAATAAGATCTCTGTTGTTGTATAGATACATTTAACTTCTTAATTGATGACTTAAAATGATCCGAATAAGAAATAATAGCTATTTAAATGGGTGTCGCTTTTTACTGAAATTAACAAAATATTTTCAAAATTTTCTGAAATCTTGATTTTTTTAAAACAAATTAAAAATTTTCGGACGTATTTCAATGTTTTGAACTATTTACAATTGAAAATTGATTAAATATTTTTTTTATAAAACAATATATATTTTTGAATAAATTTTTCATTTTCTATTCTAAATAGTTAAAAAACAATAAAATACGTGTGATTATTTAAAATTTATGCCAAAAATTTAGATAGATTATTTTGGTAACAAGTCTCACATAATTCAATTGCTTTGATTGACTATAAATTATCTGGTATGCCAAATTTTATAACTCACGTTCCATGATTTAGCATGAGTGACACATTTGGTGGGTATGTCATATGTTCGTCATCACTGAACTAGATAGTGTGCTCATCTAATATTGAGTGTTTGAAAAAAGACATTGACCGTGAACAAGAAGTTCCTCACCTGAAAATGAAAAACCCTTGAACCATGGTGTGAAAGAAAGACTCTTTTAGACGATGAAATTGGATACTTTTTGTAATTAAAAAATAAGTTCATGTATGATTTCATCATGAAAGCGAATTTTGAAGAAGGTTTCGTTAACAAGTATGCAGAGTGATATCTGATCTGATGTTTTGATATGAAAACACGTGATACTGATAAAAAAATAATAAGATAACAAAGAAAATTTATTTAATTAGGAAAGCTAATATCGGTTATATTCTGGTCTAAATGAATCTCTGAAACATATTGTGAAAAATGAATTTCAGTTAAAAGTAAGCTTTTAAAGAAAAGGTGATTAAAAGAGAAAAATAAACACTATAAGTATAGGAGAAATGACGTAAAGAATACAAGCTGAAAACGCAAAGACTCGCCTCAGTTAAAGTAGCAGTTATAGTAATATTTTTTACCACGTCATTTTAAAATATTTTATAAAAATCATTTCGCTCAATCAATTTTTCATCATTGAATGTAAAATGATGCACGGGCCATCAATTTATATCGTTATTGAAAAATTTCAGAAGTAAAAATTTTTAAGCTTAAATTTTATTGAGTTTTTAGCAACCCTGATCTCAGGTCGTCTTGAGTAGAGACTTCATCCCATCCTGGCATCGATATAATCAATAATTATATCAAGAGGGAAAATGATTTTTTTGATTTTGCTAAAATATATAAAAGTTCATGTAATGGCAAATTAATGACACATTTTATCATTTTAACCATTGACATGCAATTAGCTAAATGTGATGAAAAATATTGAATAATTATTTAAAATGAATATCACCATAATTTAGCCAGAGGAAAACAGTGACCCAAATTCAAATCTTCAATGATTAAATATTTTCAAAATCAAATTGAGCATGATCGACTTTCGATGTATGGATAGGTTTATTTAAAAATATTGGAAAAAAATGTTTGGGGGTAAGTCCCTTATAAAAGCTAATTTACTGATAGAGTAAATTAAACTCTAAAAGTAGTTCATTTAATTAATTAAGACAATATTTATCAAAAAAAATTGTGTAAGTACAATATATTTTGATGTTTATATATTTGAAAATAATTGGCAGGTTCAATTCATTTTTTGATAGTTTTAATTGATTTTCATGAAAAATAAATGACACCATCAAATTCGCAATCTATGGGTTTGCGAAAGAATTTTGTAAAATATTTTAGGAGAAAGGATGGGGGGGGGGCAAAAAGATTCCTGGCCTTCCCGTTACTGAGGAATCAAAATTTGCCAACCACAAACAGGGTTAAAATGTTACTAATACATTCCGAATGAAATTTTAATATTAAATGAAGTACAAGGGCTCATTTAGAAGAAGATTTACCCTGGTGCGATTTCATATTTTTTTTGTAAAACGAACATTTTCTTAATATTCTATATAAGAAATAGAAGCAAAAATAGCTTTATTACTCGACTTTACAAGTATTAATAAATTCAATATTTCAGCCTTACGGCCTTTTTCAAAAAAATGAAAGGAAAAGTAAAAAGAAAAAGAATGAAAGTGGCAAGAAGAAAGAGACTAATTAAAAAAAATAAGTTATCTTTTTAAACATTAAAAAAACTTTAAATTTCCATTCCACTTTAAATTTCCTTCTCATTCTCTCTTCTAAATCCGCTAACGATGCAGAATGAGCATTCAGATAATAATGTAAAATAAAATGTTTTTGAGCAATTAATTTTTATTGATTTAATCACAAAAACTTTTCCCGAAACCGATTAATTGAAAACAAAGTAACCGGGTAGTATCACAAGGATGTCAATGAGAATAATTGAGCTGATAGCAGTCATTTACAATTTTGTTAATATTACTATTAAATTTGCTATAGTTCTGATCATCAAAACTAACGGAATATTTAGATCTGCAGGAAATGACCCATTCTCTATCTTTTTAACTTTCATTATTTGAAATTAAAAAAAGCAAGCCTGCTCATAAATGCTCGTTGATGCAAACAACATAAACATCTATTTTGCAAATTTGTGTAAAAAGATTAAAAAAAAGTTATGAAATACCAATTTTAACCAATTTTGCATACTTTAATGCGCTATAATACGCCTTAGATATAGTAGTTGGCAAACTTTTTCTGTCCACCCACCCTTTTAGTTTAAAAAAACATCACGACCTTTTTTTACTTCAATTAGAAATATTAAGTATTTCTTTTTTCACTAAGATCATATAAATTAATTAAAAAAAAATGGCCGCTTTTATTTATGCTTAACATGAATGCTGTTGTTTCATATTCCCAATTTCCTTAATTCTAAGTTTTAAAGAAGACAACACACAAATCAAATCACTTTAAACTCCCTGTATATTTCGTTGCTTGATTTTTATCGCAATAAGTGTTTGAAATCCTGATTCATAGCGATATTTAGTTGAAAAGGGCTTCCTATTTTTCATATTATATATTAAAACTTTTATTTCGTTTCAAACATATATTTAAATATGTTGAAAGTTAATAAAAATTATCTTCAAAATATTTTTTTATTTTTAAGACTTGGAAAAAAATTATTTGGTTCGAGCTTACCGGCATCCCCCACAAGAGGTGCCTACCACATAGTTTGGGAATGGCTGTTAAAATAGCAAACTTATTTTCGAATCAATTTAATATTAAACTTATCCCGTGCCTAATCTTTAATTGATGACTTTTAAAAAATCCTGGTTTTTTTATTCCCTTTTTATAGAATAAGGTAATGAGTATACTTATAATTTTTATTGATTACAAAGTCGTCGGGCTTTTCGTTTTAAAATTTACTTAGAAAGTAAATAATAGTAACAGACTGACCTAGTCTCTACCTATTAATAACTGACTGATTAACTAATGAATCTACTAGTTAAATACCTAATTAGCTTATACTGCTTACGCATAAAACTGGTAACTTCGTAACTATAGTTAAGTATTGCTACAAAACTATTGCTTTACCTATGCGTGAACCTTATTTTCTAAGGACTAAACGAATTATCAATTTGAATGTTTCAATGTCATTGAAAATCCGTACTCGATAATGGATAGAAATCTTAATCTAAACATATAAAGTTATAAAAACAAATATATTTCATTATTCTCATTTTCACGTGAATAAAAAGAGTTATCACGATGCCAGTGAAAAAGATTGTATATTATTCGCCAGTATCTTTTTATAAACTGTTGTTCATGCATATATGTATTTCAATTCACACTCGATATTATCAACAAGTTTGGAATCTTATAAGGATGCTTCGCTGAATCTATGAAAAACGTATACTGGTTACTTTTTTCAATGTTCATTCACTTGCAACGTTTCATTGGGATAGTCTAAAGGTAAGCTTTGTAAACCGTTATAAGTATGGCTAAGAGGGGTTGAAGAATGCGACAAACTACAATCACTGTGCAAAGTGTTAATAAATGCAGTTGATAAGAAACCCTGAAGGCATTCACTAATCCCTTAAACTCATAAACTCTATCTAAGTAGAATGCAGTTTAGAAGCATGGCCACTTCACCACCCCAAAGGCCAGAACTTCAAAACGACCAAAGGTTGAAGATTTTTGGCCAGTGGAAAAAATTCGTTCCATATTTTTAATGAGTTATTTGGTTGGCTAAGTATATATTAGATATGGGATTCTTTTTCTTATTGACTAAATAATAACACATAAATGACCGAATGACCAGTAAACCACTATATTCGATAATAAGTCAATTGAGCCTCTGTCATTCTATCGGAGGCACGTTAGAAGTATATTGTGAGCTAGCATAGTTTGGATTCACATACTTTGCTTTTCAGCAATCTAATTAGTATTGTTGCTAATCACCATTTCATATTTTAATATCTGCTTGTACTTTCAACCCAATAATAATATTCAGCCATCGATGTAACAAAGAGGGAGGGGTGTAGAGGCCACGGTTCTTCGAGAAAATTTGAGTCCCTTAGAAAATTAGTTTTGACACTTAAAAAGAGGTTTATGAAGAATAAATAAATCCGAATGTAGTTTAATTAAACTAAGATGTAAATCTGATGCTGAAGTTGACCCATAAATTAAAATTAAAATAAATTTCAACTTTTTGAAATTTAATTAAACTAAGTTCATATTCAATTTTAACTTAACCAGTTAACGACCAACGTCGGCTAAAGTCCACTTTATAAAAATATGATCGTTGGCGTTTATAAATTCTTTTTAATACAAATCGTCTGCTTTACCTTAAACATCATTTCTGATTATTCTGATCGTTAACAGGTTAACTAATCATTCATTTTATTCGCTCTCTATTTAAATATGAAAGGTTAGTAATTTATTTTTTTAACCCCCACTTATTTTGTGGCCCCATCAAAATATAAGTTCGATATGTTTCCGTAATTAATCTAACTCCATTTATTTCAATTTCATTTTTTTGGAAGAGATTACCATAGTTTTTATATTGAAAAACATTATCATGCACTAGAGCAATTTTTGTAAATTTTTTAAATTACAAATATACAGATATGTATCTACATAATTAAACTGAAAAATACATATTTTGAAATTTCCTAGCAGTGTTTACATCGCGTTGAAGGCATCTTTTCTGATTTTGTTAATACGTCAACTTTCTACCAGATGTGATTAGAGGATTAATCTTTTGAGTGAGGCGGAGTGCAAGTAGACATTGAATTTTATCATTTTATTGATTTCTTATACATACAATCAAAGATACTTAGAAGCACTTAGAACTATACAGAATATTATCAAAAAATCCCTTCTTAAATTAGTGGTCTGGCAAGACGACGGAGACAAGAAAATTTCAAAAAGTATAGAAGAAGATTTATTTGCAAAGAGTATAATAAGAGATGTACAATAATAGATAGTTCTACAATTTATTTTTGACATTTGATATGTGCAATAGTTTTTATTTTTTCTTTTGCGAGATATTCAAAAGGTTCGGATGCCGCTTGTATGAAATAACACAACAAATTTTCAATTGAAATAAAATATATTGATAATTAGAAAAATACATACAAACAAACAGCTGTATAGAAAAACATATATATGTATAAAGATCTCCAACCCGTATATTACGATGATTCTTCTCGAACCTGTATTCTACGAGGATTCATCTCCAACCTGTATTCTACGATGATTCATCTCCAACCTGTATACTACGATGATTCATCTCCAACCTGTATACTACGATGATTCATCTTCAACCTGTATACTACGATGGTTTCTATTCCATGTACAAATAACTAGGGAGACAATGTTCAACTTTCTGTTCACATTCTGCTAGATGTAAGATTTGATATACCTCATTCGGGGAGACGATGCTACATAAGTTATTACCTATATACATTATACCTGTATACTACGATGGTTCATCTCCAACTTGTATACCGCGATAATTCATCTCCAACCTATCAGTTCATATTTTGCTAGATGTAAGATTTGATATACCTCATTCGGGGAGAGGATGTTAGAGAAGTTATTAATTTTTCACGATATTAAATAATATATTTTATCAAATAATCAAAATAAAATTCTGTAATCAAAGAATCGAAAAATATTCTTTAAAAAATCAAAATAATATTTGATTTTTGAAAATTTTTATTTTAAGTATATTTTTTAAGCATTTTACGATTTACACATTTAAAATTAGAAGTACACACGAAACACTTAGTCGAATTACATATGTTATATCAAACTCTTTGATAAAATGACCCTTGATTTTAATTTTAAAAAGGCAGATATTGGAAAAAGTGAATGTAAAATTGTAAAATTGAATGATAAGAAGCTTTCAAATAAAGTAAGTAAAAATGCATACAAAGCAAGCAAACCAGGGACGTATCCAGAGTTACTTAGGCGGAAATTTTTTTTTTGGATTCAAACAAAACATTTTAAATTTTTCTGCTCAAAGGTTACTTAACAATTATGCACACAAAGCCGATATAAAGAATTTTCTTTACAGATTTAATATTATTAGACCGTTTACAAAGACTCATTGAAGTTTACAATGAAGTTTAATTAGTTAAGAAAACTCTTTCTGCTATGTTAATTGAAAAGACCATTTTAGTTTTTCAATTTCTGTTTCAGGAAAAATAGAACTTTCAGGTGGTAAACAATCTTTCTGCAAAATATTTTCAGAACGCAAAAAATAGTTGGATTTCTTGGTAGGAGACACAAAAACATTTTCCTTCATTTTAGCTCTTACTCCCAAAAAACATCTTAATTTTTCAATGTATGCTCTTTAAAGTTTTTGATGTTTATTGAGAGTATGGTATAAAATTAAGTGCCAAAGACTTCAAGTATGATTTGTTTTGTAAAGACCCACAATAATGTTTGCAATTTTTTTGAAATTTAAACTTCAACTAGGAGGGGGAGGGTGATCGAGTCACCTTGCTGTATACGTCCCTGCTGCGTGGTTCAAACTATTATTATATATCTTATTTACAAAATCGGTGAAATTAAATGAGCCTATTGGATTCTAATTTTACCTTTAAATAATCATGCAGACGATTCCTTGATTTTAATCAAATTACTTAATCTCGTTTGATTTTTCAAAGATCAAATGTATCATTAGAAAACAATGCAGAAATGAATTTAAATTTGGTATGTTTTTTTTAATAAAAGTCTGTATAGGTCCCAAAGGCATAGCAATAGGGGCGCGAAAGTAGCACTTTATCGCTAAATCCCCCCCCCCCCCCCCTTTTTTTAGATATGGTGGATTTTTAGGTTTCAAAAAAGTATTTTTTTATATTTGGAAGATATAGTTATCTGTGATTTTAAGAAGATTGATCTTAACTATTTATGATTAGATTTGGATACGTAACATTTAATCACATACAAATTATAGTGCATCTTTTTCATTTTTGATGAAGTTAAATTTTTCAATTTTTTATTAAATATAAGATACCTATACACGTTATGAGTTTTTCGCACATACATTATTATAGAAGGAAGATTTTTATTAAAATCGTTTTAATCTTGCTTTTTTTGAAGTTTTCAGTTGCAAAAGTACTTTTGCGTAAATTATACTCTTCCAACTTTTTATATTTTTCTTGTTAATTGAATTAAAAAACATGTAAACCAACTATTTTTTAAATAAACATTTAGTAGTTTTTCAATTAGGTTAATTAAAGAATGTTGTCAATTATGCTTATCCTAAATCCGTCTTTCAAAATTATTTTAGTAAAGCTCTTCTTTTAAAAGATTCCTATATAGGCGTATAAATAAATGAAGTATAACTCCTTTTAATGTAACTCTTTCTATGTAACTTCTTCTAACAGTAAAACCTCACTCCCTACACAATAAGCAATTGCACAATTTGAATAAATGTGTTTAAAAAATTAATTGTCCAAATATTGATTAAAGTATAAATCTATAAGTTCACACTCAATGTATACTATAGATATGATAAAGCTTCATAAAGCTTCCACCCCTATTCATAATTACTATTTGAAGTGATGTAATGGTACGTATATTTGGCTTCGATACCACACTGTTTTGCGATCGAATCCATCATAAAGTGTGAATTGTTCATAGTTCGACACCAGTGGTGCACTACCCAACGATGCTACTTCTAACTTCCAAAATTCGGCAAAAATGGTTACTCTATCTTGCACCCTTCATAAGCGTAAGAGAAAAGTTTATTTGAAGAACAAGTTTTAACAATAAATTAATTATCTTTATTTAATTTACTTTCTCTTCTCTCCCCTAACATCCTAAAATAAAAATGTATATATCAATTTGAAAAATCTTCCTCATTGAAAGAAGAGCGATTAAATTTCTCACAGTAGTTTGCACCTTAAATATTCAAAGAGTAAAAGTTTATTTAAATTTATGTGTATACTACATGCCTTGGATATTCTTTCTTTTTTCCAGTTTAATAAATTATGAACAGCTAATATTAAACTATTTCTTATAAAGTTTCCAAGAATAAAAAATCTGTTTCGTTACGGATCGGTTATAGTATTAAAATTTTATAAACGACAAACATATATGAAATCAACATCATTTAGATTCTACTTGTTTGACGAAATGGTATTAATTCATAACATAAGTTACAACCAGAGACCAAATTGGAACTAAAAACTTTTGTGTTGTTGTTTTCTGCCAATTTTTTTTTAATTTTTTTTATTTTATGAAGAAAAATGCTGAAATAGAATTACAAAGGGGAAAAAAATTTTTTTATATAAAAGTTTATTTTTAGAAGTAGTTGAGTATTTTTTTTAAAAATTAATAAATAATGTCATTTCAAATTACGTAATGAAACAAGTAAATAAGTGGAAAAAAATCATAAAACTATAATTACACACTTGATTATAAAAATTTGACATTTGACTTAATCTCTGGTTGAAGTGAAACTTTAAATCTTTAACTTTACAGTATTTTCATTTCTGTATTAAAATAACGGTTTCATACCTGTGGAGTAGCTTGAATCATATCCAAAGATCGAGCCTAAGGGTAGGATGAACAAATAGATACGGTTATGCACAATTGTGTACATTTATTTAAGTTTTCAGAAATATGCATACCTGGATCTACGTAAACAGGAGGATCTAGAAATATAGTTTTTTTCAGTTAATGTATGTCGAATCGAATACATGGTGAAGTACAAAGGCGAAACCAAAAAATTTTGATCGATTTTCGAGGGGGCAAGACACAAAAAATTGTATACTACTGGAAAAGCCTCAAATTGATAATAAAAGTAGAAGATATTGTCGATTCAATGAGACTATATTAAGATAAACGATGTAAAATAATTCCAGGAATATCACATAAGAGAAAATAATAGACTTTGTTTTATCAAATAGTATACTTTGGGTATTAAAATTTGTTCTCTGATCTGACGAGACGGCAGATATCGCTTTTAGCTCTTCTGGTGAAGTACAAGCAGTAAAAATCATAAGAAAAATATTCTTTTTCGAAATTATAGTATTTTTCGTGAAAGAACTTGATAAAAATTTCAAATAAATTGATGAAATAGCTTTCAATTTAGGAAGAAATTAACAAGTGAAAATACAGTAGGATAGCCAGGAATTTAAACTAAGAGGGGCCGGAGCGGCACTTGGATTTTTACATAGCAAATATTTTTACATTGCATCAATCATTGATATCTGATTCTTAACACTTGCATTTCAAAAAGGAATCTTGAAAGTAACAGAGCGCTGATTTTACTATTAATGAAGGTGGTACTTTGGAAGTTCTATTTTCAACGGAAAGTGTTTAAAATGCGATATCTTTACTCAATTTTGATCTATGCCACTTATAGACCAAAAATACTTTACAGAGATGTATTATTTTTATGCGAATATATCTGTATATTGTAAAGCAGTTTAATGGAAAGAGAAAATTTTAGCATGCCTCAGGTAAAATTATTGTTCAATAATTCAGATCCAAATCCCTCTGTGAAACTGTTTAGATGCGCATTCTGAGGATGATCTTCAATCGATAAACTTTCCTTTCATTTAATTTTGATGATAAATAAATATTTAATTTTGTGAAGAATCTTGAAAACTTTTTACATGAAAAATTAATAGTTAAACATTGAATATAGTGTGTGAATTTACAAAACTATTTCTTCTGGCAAGAAAAACAGTTTTTTATATTACAGGGGATGTCGTATGATTTTATCAATAAAATTTGGATGCAATTTTTGTATCAATAAGAATTTGATACATAAAATCTTACGGAGGTAATGATATTACTAAAACATAGATAACACACATAAAACAAACAAATACAACATATAAACTTAGATGAAAAAAGAAAGCCCATATTACATAGGAAAGATATGACAATTAATAAGATTTCCCATAAGAATAGTTTGTAATGTGAATAAGCTTTTATTTTTTCAATATTTTTTGAGAAACATAAATCTTTGATATATTTTTTTCAATCAATCTTACAAAACTGTTCCAGCATAAAGGCATACTTTATTAACAATATCTTGCTTTCATTTTTATTCTTAGTTCTTTCAACGTGCATTAAGTGGATAAACTACTCGGTAAACACACAAATTTGGAATTTGTAGATTTATTGTGTCTTGAAAAAACTTAAACGCAAAACAAAGTAGTCGCATCTTATACATATCTTCTATTTTTAAGCTATTCATTAAAAAAAAATCATTAGTGTTTGCTTTAAGTTTCAAGTGAAATATTGATTTAACAATTTTTTCCTGGAGTGAAGACATTTGGAATGAAAAAGTATAATAGAAGAATTTACTGTAATCATAGTAGTCTACACCAGTTTTTCCTAAAATACGTGTATTAATAATCAAAGGTATTTCGCATAAATGTTAATTATATAATTATTTTCAATGAGTAAAGTTTTAACTTTGCACTTTAGAAAACTTTATTTGAAAAAAATCACAAATGGGATGAAAAAATTATAATACCCTATCACAAAAGTGGTTTAACTCTTTGAGGAGCAGTGTGACGTCACTGTCCCACCAAATGAAAATCTTCTGCTTTAAATTCTTCAAAATTTTTGTCCTCAAAGGGTTGATATATTTCAAAAAAAATTTTAAAACAAAGATAAATCGTTTCAAAACGTTAAAAAAATCAAATTAGATAAAAAATAAAGGTAAAAGAATAAAACCTTAACACCAAACATATGCAAGAATAATTTCAGTCTAGGCAAGATAAAAGAACCTCTCAGAGTTTTATTAAAATGTTGACAGTAGCGTGCTGGACAATCAACTAGTCGATTTGAAGCTTAAGCAGATTAAAGAGTTAAAAATGATTAATTCCTATACTTTTTTACATTCTATCAAAAGGCTTTAGTGAAATAGACAAAGTGTCGAGCAGCAGTTGTTCAGATGCACATATGATAAGTACGCCGCTGTCTTTTGACATTATTAGTTAGTGGTATACCACAGTTGTAAGCTATGAAATATGATTATCTGATCTCAAATTCTAAGATTCATAATTAGCTTTCTTTTACTTTTTTCCAATTAATTAATTAATTTTAAAAGTAATCATGTTACAAAATTAATTTTGATCATTTTTAAATTTTAATATTTTCTTATTTTAAAGTCAAAAAAATAAAAATGATGGCATAAAAATTATTATTGAATTTTAAGTTTAGATTTGGGAGTCGACAAACACTCGAAATACCCCTACTTTGGGTTAGAATGAAATTTTTGTAAGTAATGACGACTTCCTATAGATATAATTAATATTATATTGATTTTACCTAAATAATGTCCTACTTAAAATAGTTGTGCTCAGATTACGTATTTTAGCTAATTTTTTTTCTTTGCAATCCAGTTTTTAACTTTGTGGTTAAATTAATATATTTTGGGGCAATAATTTTAAGCCTAACTGATCATAAGTTAATGTGAAATCATCATTTTAACCAATTACTGTTTTCAACATAAGATATAGAATTTAATATGACAGCTTTTAAAGATAACATCAGCAAAATTTTATTCAATTTATATTCTTACCGCCATTATCTAGAGAACAAATAATGCAATGAATTAATATAAAGAATAATCAAATTCTTTCTTTTGAAAATAAAATGAGTTCACCGGGAGTAGCGAATAAGCATAAGTTATATTTTATCATCTTTCAGAAATGTTTCATTTAAAAGCAAAATGTTGTGTTGGAAAGGCATAAGTGTATGCGCTTAAACATACACTGTTGCATAAATTTGAGGAAAGTAAAAAAACTTGTTTCGAAAGATTTAATCTCTATTATTTCCAATACAGTCAAATAAAGCAAAATGACGGAATGTGAAAAAACATTGATTTTCTTGTGAAATTTTGCCAAGTTTATATTTAATACTCCAATATTGGGGAAATATTACGAGCATAATTCAAATATTTTACCAAAAACGTTAAATGCAAAATTAATTACATTAAAAAATGTTAGTCTTACTAACTTTTCTGTATTCAAAGTTTAGAAAAAGAAGGAAAAATTTTAAGATAAAAAAATTTATTAGTATACGATTTGAAGTATCCGAAATTATGAAGATCGGATTAACGAGTGTTGACTGTAATAGAGAAATAAATTAAAATTAAAATGAACTTGTAACAATTGCAGATCTATAGAAGAAATTTAGCATGAGCGATTTTATATAACATTTGTTTATATCATGGGGCATTCTTTGAAAGAAAATCATCAAGAATAAATGCCTATTTGGGGGATTGCTCTTATTACATAATGATCATTCACTCATATCATCTAACGGATCTGAAGTACACTCTTCTTTGAGAAAGTTTAATAAATTCGGTTGAACTAAACACTGATTTATACTCAAAATTGGGAGGCGAGATTCAATGCCTTCTAATGAACTGCAACCAAAATGTTCAATTTAGATCCGTTATATAAGTTTTTTTAGCGATCTATGTATTTTAAAGTGTGTTTTTTAAATACCTAATGGTCGACAGATGACTTTGCATGATATTACAGTGAATTCGCATTAAACAGGGTGAACAAAATTCATAAATTTCGGTATTATACTAAAAAATCATGTAACAAAAGTGTTTAAATCGCTTAAACTTTTGTCTTGTTCAAAATATAAGAAAAAAACCTAATATAAAAAGATGGACTTTATTGTCTTAAAAAAGTTTTCAATGGGAATCAAAACATGGTATTTATAGAAGCATGTAAAAATAAGCTTTATTGAATTTTGATTGCAAACACTATAAGTTGGCACTTTGTAGGGAAGAACACGGCTGTAGTGAATCAAAATATCATATCTTTTTAATCCTCTTTTTATTGGTTGAAAGATTCAAGTTTTTGCAATGATTTAACGATTTTATGCTGATGAACTCTTGTAATTATACTCCTCTTCCTTCAATACTGCGTCATTGCCACAAATGTGCAACTTTATTCGCCTTTAAATAACAATTTCTCTTTCTTATACTGGCTATAGTGTATGAGATCAATAAATTCATTAGTTAAACGTACAAGCATAGGATGTAGATTAAATTTAGTGTTTTTAATTTGTCGATAAGAACACCAATCAGTTAGTTAAATTTTATTAAATTAGAATTTTTAAAATTTAGTTCTATTTATAAAAAACTATACTTTGTCATAACTTCAAAAAAATATTATTAAACTTTCTTGAAATAGTAAAGTTTGATGTAAATTTTATTATAATTTTTTCTTCATTGAATCCTTCATTTTAACTTTTTAACAAGCCAATCATGTTTTTTTCATAAATATAGGGGAGGAATAAAAGTTTAGTATAAAAGAAACCTATTTTAATATTAATATAAAATATTTAAATAATAATTAATTAAAAAGAATAAAAGATTGGGCATTCAAAGTAAAGCATTTGAACTAATAAAAGAGATCATTGAGTGTTTATTTAAGGTTTAATTTTTATGCTAATTGAATTCACTTTATTTAACTGATTTTCCCAATTGAAGATTATAGATTACAAGTAAAAAAATCTGGCTAGAAATAAGTTAAAACAAAATTTTTATATCTAATTCAGCATTTTGTTGTGAAATATTATTTTGAAGATTTTTAAAAATTTTAATTTTTGATTTTTACATATAGATTTTTGATTTTTTTTCTCTGTCAAGTTTTTTAATATCAAAAGTTGAACTTGAAAGAGCACAAAACGATGAATTTATATTATAAGCAGATTCCTCAAAGAAAAAGATATTCTAGTAAAAATTTTAAAATATTTTGGTAATCATTATTTTGCCAAAAATCTTTGAATGGCATATATAGCTTCTTTTACTTTTATTGGTTCAATGATACAGTGCAAGTAAAATTTCGTATGTTTTTTATTTTATGCCTTCATTTTTTTCTTGAATTCTATTAAATATCGTAATTTTAACTGAAGTCCGTACTTCTAAACGTAATTATTAGTAGTCCATTATTGTTGCGGACTACATTTAATAATATTCGATAAAGGACACTGCACTAAGATATTTTTATTTTTTTTATGTATTAATTTAACTAACATAAAATAATCTTAAGGTTACTAATGCACCTTAACCGTTTCGTGACCAGAAAAATCAGACGATATTTATTAAGAAGCAGAAGAGTCATATACAAAACTATTTGAAAAAGCAGACGAAGGTAAAATTGTTTATGTAACATATATGATACACTGGTCACGAAACGGTTAAAAATTAACTTGGCAGCAAAATGTAAAATTTTTTTTTTATTAGCGTTTATTATTTCATAAACAAGTTAAAATAAAAAATATCTATTTTTCCATAAACAAAAAACTTATTTGAACCAGTACAAAAATTAGTAAAAACTGAATTTATACCATTATCGTTATCAAAGCCTCCAATGTCGCCTAGAAAATTTACAATATTTAAAAATACAATGAAAAATTTATTAAAAGAGAATGTTATATTTTACCTGGATATACGTAAATTGGAGGATCTTAAAAATGAATATTGCATATATTTTTTGTTCAAAAAAATTAATAATTAAATTTTTTACTATCACTTATATCAAAACCGCCACCACCTTAAAACAAAAAAAATAAGTCAAAGAATTGCGTATACTCGAAAGTAGACGGAAGCGAACTTTGAAGAAATGAAAAATTTAAGAAATCAAAGATTAAATACCAACATACACGTTTGGATCCACAGAGTCCACAGTTTGTATAACCTTACCGTTTCAATATTTGAAAAAGTAAAAACTTGAATATATGTTCCAACCGCGTTTAAAATTTCAAGGCATTCGCAAGAAAAAGAAAAAAGTTATTGACATGTGAAAAATGATCTTTATGCATATATGCGTCAATGTTTAATATCATGAATAAAAATCATAAAAAGACTGACTCCATTCTAGCAAATTGTAGAAAAGTAGAATTTAAGAATATCCACTGTTAACCTCTCTAAGTGACAGAGATGGTTTTTCTATGAGGTACTTTAGCATAGAATATAAAAGTAAAACTATGTCTTAATTTTTAAAGTTCGCGAGAATATTTGACTGAAAAAGAAATTTTACCTCCTTGATTAGAATATCCTCCATTAGAATTTCCTTAAAATGTAAATAAGCAAAATGATAGTTTTTTTTTAGAAAAAACGTCTGTTTGAAGGGGAAGAATAGTACCACTTCCATAACCACCGTGACTTCCATATCCGTGACTCTTCTCCACCATTCCTAAAATGATTCGTCATTTTATCAAAATGTTACATACTCTTCTTCATAATTATATAAAAATCGCTTACAATTAAACATGTGTTTGCTCCAATATTCGTTTCTCTTTGGATTCGTATTGTAGGTTAAGCTTGAATTACATGGGATAAACTGAAATTGTACCTAGCACAACATTCATACAAAAAAAGTTTTTTTCCTATCATCTTTTTTTATAGTTTTTTTCATAAGTTCAAATAGAGATGAAAAATTATATGTTATTTTTTATGCCGGTCAGGTATATTTTTTGTAAACGCCATGGAATAAAAATATCATAAATGGTTTTACCAAGGCTAAAAATTTTTACTTTCTTCGACTAGTTACAAAACATTCGTACATCTTGCGGATTAGTGAATTTTCTTAGTAGAAGCCAGGGATGGACAGACTTTTATAGGATGGGGGCCAAATACGGTGTTTTATAAATGATGACGCGCCAGAAATTTGCATTCTCTTTTACTTCAATTTTTTTATAAAGAAAAATTTCAAATTTTTACCTTTCAAAGAATTAATATTATTTACAATATTTTTGTAAAAATTGACTAAAATTGCTTTTATTGGCATTTCTCGCTATACCGCTGTTTTTGAGTTTTAAATAATCTAGTGTATGGGTGTCTAATATCAATATGTTGGCATTCGTATGTATATATGTATTCGTATGTATGTATGTGTATACTGTATATACATGTTGGATGTTTTTTGGGTCAGACGTATAAAGATAAATGGGAAAGTTTCTGTCAAGAATGCTAAAAAATGTATAGATAAATGTATGTATGTACCATTGCACTTACACTAAACCTAACAACATCAACCCTATCACTAACTCTAATAGTAACACTAATGATACTTCTACACTAACCCCACCTCGATATTAGATTTCCAATATTTTACACATTAAGGTACATTTAGAAATTGATTGGGCAGTCACTTGTCAAATATTATGCAAATTGAGGAATAGTCAAAATTAGGCCGAGAGTGGATTTTCACACTATCATTTTTTAGTGGTCGTTATCGCATCCAAGCGAAAAATATCCTTCGATAACTGGACAGGTAATTGTGGTGGTTACGATTGGCGATCGAACATGGAATCAATGCCCTACGCTTCCACCACTTTTGAGGTCAATTTTATGCATCTTTAATTGTGTAATTTACCAAATTCGCTATTGTTGCTTTAGGATAAGGAAAAATACTTTGGTAAGATTACACCGTATGAAAACTTATAATTTGCCATCTTTATAATAGATGTCTTTGGGCTGGACTCATATGCCCAATGATTAATCCCAAACTGATTAGTTGCACTTATGAATGTGGATTACAGTGTCCCAAAAAGACTTCTTTTTTGTTTGAGACTCGTAATTTTTTATTTTCAAATATGTTGTATGCAAATATTTGAAAAATGGTTAACACTTTTTTCCATTAGATATAGAACATATGGGCAAGACGTCACTTATTTTGTATTAAATTATAACAGACTAATTGTTATATCTAGAAATTTATTAAATAATTTAATAAAATTAAACACTTTTAACTGAAATTGAGTTTGTATGTGAATAAATGTATTAAAACAAATAAATTCAAAAAACAACCTCAAAAAATTATCATTAAGCAGATATTCAACATCTAATGCAAAAGTGTTAAGAATGTTTAAATTTAAATTTGTTACTAGAAAATGATGTTATTAAAAAAAAATTATTTCATTTATTTTTGCGACACTATATAATGTGCTGCATATATCTAAAAGTTACATTATTTCAAAACTTTTTATATTTTAAATGTGCTCACTGAAACAAATATACAATGATAAAGTGATATTTAAAAGTATTAGTAGGAAAATACCCATCATAAAGAGAAGGAAAATTGCAAATAAGAAACAGCGAAGCATAGCTATGTTATCTGTTAAAAAAAATTATGAAATATACAGAAAAGCATGTGAAAATAAGAGCTAGTAATATTATTATTTCAATAGTAAAATAAATAGCAAAGTTCATTTTTACTAGATATAAAGTTACCATAATTATCTACAAATGATATACATACATAGGATAACACTAAGTAAATTTGATATTTTTATTTTTATGAAATTATTGTATTTAGATGGCGTTAATATTTTTCACATAGTTTATAGTTTGTAGGTTGTTTGATGCGCTGAAATATGCGCGGTTTCTGATTCATTAATTAGCGATTCGAATTCCTTTTATATCTTTTGTTCGAACAAACGTTATCAATTCTTCTCTCAAATCAAAAACTCTCTTCATAACGTTTCCCACTTACAGCCATCTAACTTGAAGTGTAAAAAAGTAAAACTTCAAATTCTGATCACATATCTTCACAAAGTTTTTTGAACAATCTGGTGTTTACAGCAGATGGTTTTATGTAGTATCTTTACAACTCCTGAAAATACACATTTGATTCCTTCAGGTAAAGTTTTGGAAGCCAGAGCTTCTCTGTGAATGAAACAATGCACACTTTTAGCCAATGTAGCTTTCTGTTTGACCAAAGTTTGAAAACCAGATTTGGATCCCAACATAGACGGAGCACCATCAGTTGTCACTTCGACCAACTTTCCCCATTCAAGACCATTCACTTGGAAAAACAAATCAACTAATTTTATCACATCCTGAGCGCGTGTCGTGGTTTCCAAAGTCTTACAAAACAAAAAATCTTCTTCTTGTCTTTTTCGTGGACATATCTGACAAACACAAAAAGTTGAGAAGCATGGGCAATGTCTGTTGTTTCGTCCAATTGTATAGCAAACATGAGAGAGTTTTTCACTTCATGAACTACATTATTGACTATGTTTTGCGATATTTCATTTATTCTTCTTACTACTGTATTATTTGACGATGAAATATCGTTAAGTTTCCGTTCCGTTTCTTCACCAACAGTAAGCCTAACCATTTCCTTTGCACATGGGATAATTCCGATTAATTAACGATTGTATGAGGTTTTTTTCGCCTGCGCTACTTTATAAGCGACAATATAAGAAGCTTTCATGCATTTGACGTTCTTTCATGAAAAATACCAGATGAATCAAGAGGTTGACGCTTCAAAGACAGTGACTTTTGCTCAAAAAGAGCTTTGTCTTTTTTCATTAGATGTGAATGACATTTTTCAAGATGAAGTTTGAGCTTTGCTGGCTTCATCGATTCATTTCCCAATACTTTATAACAAATCACACATTGTGGTAGCTCAATCCCATCTTTTTCTTGGAAAGTGAAACCATAGCTCAAGTAATCATTTGAATATTTTCGCTTCAAAGCTTTTTCCTCCCATTTTTTAATATGACTATAATTGAAAAAATATCATTTTTTTAATTAAAAAATTTTTTAAAAACATAATATATATAAAATTAATTAAAATTAAAAAATTTTTAAAAATGAAATAATATGTTTAAAATCAATTAAAATTAAAAATTTTTTAAAAATTAATAATAAAATTTAAATTTAAAATTTTTAAAAATTTAATGACAAAAATGTACATGTGTAGTGTATATAATAAAATAAGTAAGTCAAGTATCAATGTTTACCCCTGGCCCACTATCAAATGGTCGGGGTAGAACGGTGAGACCTTGAAGGTCTTTTCGCCCGAAAATAAGTAAATAATCTGAGTTATTATACAAAATAAATTAAAAAAAAAAGCCAATCATAGTTGCAATTATAAAAGCGAAATTTCACTATACTTTTCGCTTTTGAAAAATTTTTCATGGACCAGCAAAGAGTTGTCTTATGGACCAGCAGTTGGTAAACATTGTCTTAGGTAAATTGTTAAATCATAAGAAATAATATATTCGTATAAAATTGAAATGATTAAATTTTCTGGATTGTTTTAAGTTTAGTTGGAATTTTGTGTTGGTGAAATTTTGATGGGTGAAAGTTTTGTGGATGGAATTTGCTCAGCATCACCGAAGTAATTAATTAAACAAATAAATTAAAGAAGTATCTGATTGAATTAAGAATGAAGACAGATGAAAATTAAACTATCAATAAAAGAAAGTAACTATAACGAAAACTAACTAAATTTTAACTGTATAACTCATTAATTAACCCTTTCATTACCAGAAAAATGAGAGGCTATTTATTAAAAAGCAGAAGATTCATTTACAAAACTATTTCAAAAAGCAGACGAAGGTAAAATTGTTTATGTATCATATATGATACACTGGTCACGAAAGGGTAATGAAAAAAAGCTTAAGTTCATTTTTATTATTCATTTTGCTAAAACATTATGTGCAATTTGAAGTGAAGAAATTTTTTATTTACATTTAAATAATAATTCATATTTGAACAAATGAAAAGAACTTGAGAATTTACTGATGAGGATATAGATAATTTAATAAAAGTAAGTAAAGCTTGTATTTTGTAATGTGATAATAATGGTGGACAATAATAAAAGAGTTTGTTTTATCAAGTAGTATATTTTGGATGATATCATTAAATTTGTTCTCTGTTCTGATGAATCAAACTAAATTTTCTGTTTCTTTCCATTCCCCTTGTGTTTGCACTCGTGGTCTGCATTAAGGAGTCCAACCGGATAACTTCCTTTAAACACTCTGGCACTTGAAAAAAATAAAATTTTGATCCAGATAATATCCCAAGCTAGGCATATTTAAAAAATTGTTTATTGAAAGGATTTATCAAATTTCAAATTCATGTTAAAAAAACTTGTTATATTTTCAAGTTAAATAATTTTTACTTTATTACTTATTCTTATTTTAAGATGATATCATTTGTAAATGCTCTGGTCTTTTTTTTACTTTTTTTAATACTTTTATAAACAAACTTTTTTTTTTAATTTTATTTAATAAATAAAATAAAAATTTTAATAATTTAAAACATATATAAATTTGTCTCTAATAAGTTAAATGTAATCTATTGGAAAGTATTCTCGCTAAATCATTTTTTGTGCTCTGTTTTTCACATTCCTAATTCATTTAACTGATTTTTAAAAGGCTTAATTAAAGTTTATATAGCACTCACAAAAATTTAAAGAAAAATTCATACTGGTAATCTTAACTCTTTATATGATAAAATATAAAATTTGTTATAAATATTAAAAAGTATATATAATTTTTTTGTACTTTTAATCATAGATATCTATACAACTATATAAATTAAATTAGTTTGTTAAATGATCAAAGTATAGGAAATCAACTGAACATATTAAATAACTTTAGATAGTAATGGTAACTTTATATCTAGTAAAAATGAGCTCAACTAATTGTTTTGCTATAAAGATAGTAATATTACTAGTTAATTTTTTCAGGCTATGTGAAATAAATCTTAGATACAATTAGGAGAAGAAAAAGTCTACCTTTTTATTCGATATAAAGAATTCGATTGTCCTTTTCTGTAAAAAAATGAGTTATGTGAATTATGTTTCCTTTATAATCATTTTATATACACAAAAAGGAACACGGTTTAGACATGCACGAGTGCAAGTATTAAGATATATAATGTTTTACAATTCATTTCACTACTGGGATAATCCAATGCGAAGAAACGTATGATTGCTTTTAATATCAGCCTTGAACTTCACGAACAAATTTGCTTATTCGCATCAAAATCGAAAATGCGTTTTCATTATATCGTGCTAAGGTTTATGATATATTTTTCAAGGTTATCACGTTTTTAAACATGGAAGTTAATGCCTTGGGATTCTAGAAGATAAAAATATGAGAAAAAGTAAATGTTGAGATAAAATTTATCTAAAAAATATCTCTTGCTCAGGTTTTTATTCATTAAATTGATGTACATATATAAAAACAAAAGGGTTGGAGGTTTTATTAATATCTAATCTATATCGTCCTCTTCCAAACTAAATACAATTTGTTGAAGGATTTTTTAATGATATGCAGTGTTTTATAAATAAATTTGACCATAAATTTTGAAATATGATCTTTCAAGATTTTAATATTAATTCATTCAACTATACTCAAAGTCCTTAATTTAGCAAAGTCCTTAATTAGATTTGTAGTTACAAAATTAACACGCCCCCACATATTATTCTTATTGACAACTGCTCATTAGATTCATCCATAAAATTTAATGCTTATATGTCCTATGTTCTGCTGTCTCAAATCATTTTCGTTTTTTGTAGTCTTTGAATTAAAATACACGAAACAATAATCTATTTCCAAAAAAAGAGTTAATAAGCAAAAATTTGTATACCTAATGTGAGCACATATATTATTCTTCACAATTATTAAGACCGTATTACAACAATCCTAATAAATTGGTTCTCCAAATTAAAGCGGATTTTGACTAATGAATGAAATAGTCTATCAGCACTAAATATATACGGTTAAAAACTGGTAATCATAATAATTCTTCAAATTCATATGGGTAACCAATGATTCACTTGATGCTATAAAATTGAGGGATAAGCTACATCACCAATATTTGATAACACATAAGAATGACTCCATTCTTCGAAATAAATTGATATACTATAGAAATAGAGTTAAAACTTTAATTAAAAAAAGTAAATCAAGTTATTTTATAGATATTGCTCATCTAAATCTACAAGAGAATTTTAGTTGGAGCTTAATTCGATATTTTAACTGAAAGAAAACCACGAGTTCTCACTACGTCCACATAGGCAAAGAATAAATAAATTAGAGGTCCACAGTGATGTTTTGGTGTTGTTTGGGCAATAAAATTGAAAATACACAAACACACCATCAAATAAAGCAAAATTTTAAAAATAATTAAAAAAAGTTATTTTCGATAAAAAAAAAAGTTGAAATAAATGTTATTGTTATTAATCTTTGTAAAATTAATCTCTTCACTTTCATCTCCTTCTATTAGCAATCATCTTGATTTCGATATAAACGGTGAAACGTTGGTTAAAAAATATTGAACATCATTTGTTCTATGAAGTTCTTTCTTTAAATTTTCCAAAAACGCATTTTCTACCTCCAGTTTCAAAGTGTCAATCATTCTGTCATTTTCTATTTGACTGAGGTCAACTTTTATTTTCGTTTTTTCAAATCTGAAAAACTCTAAAACTTCTCATATTAGTCTTTTCTACAGGTAATGAATTTACCTTAAAATTGAATACTTTAATGTTGAAAGAATACGATCTAACATAACCATTATGACAAGCTTCGCAGTGGTTGTTAGTCCATACTGATCTATTGTCAACATTTCACAACTTTGGATCAAAATATTTTAGCGATATGTGTTTTCATAATAATTAAAAAAATTCTTTCATATGGGGTACTTCAATTATTATAATTTAAATCGTCTCTACCTAAAAATACTTATAAAAAATGAAACAAAATTAATTGAGATTTACTTCATCCAAAGGAAGGAAAGCAAGCGAAAGTAGCAATCTAATGCTTGTACGGAAGGTAACATTTTTGGAATATTTTAATTTATAACATAGGCCAACTAAACTTATAAATCGTTGATGTATATAGTGAAAATAAGACCCTGGATATTCACTATTAGGGCATAAATATATATAATATAAAATAATGATAAAACATATGAAAAAATATTAGTAAAAAAATACTTTGTTTTTGATGCATTTTCAAAATCACGAAATGTATTCTATTTGTTTTAAGCCAGAATTTTTTTACTGTTTGAAAACTAATCTTAATTAAACTAATGTATATTTTAAATTCGAGTTAAAAATATAAATATACTCATATGATTTTTCTTTTTTATCTACGAAAAGATTGTGCAGAATTGGAATTTAAACTATACGTGAAAAAAAAATATGTACTGTAAAAATTTGAGGGAAATTAGGAGGAGATTTTTTAAAAGCGCCATCAACAAAAATTTCCTTTATCTCAATCCTCATTAAACAGTATCTAAATATACTAACTCACATATAAAACAAAACCTCAAAACAAATGCTGAAAAGCACAGCAATCTTTTATTAGCATCTAACATAATATCAACCTTCAAAAAGTTCTCTCCACAGCTTAACCTCTGCAGATCTATCGGTATTTCCAAATCAAGATAATTTGGCTGCTTTTTTCTTCTTCTCTTCTTTCGTATTAACATCTTAACACTTTGCATTTTTTACGGGTTTAGTTCGATTTTCAAGCCCAACACCTGACATTACATCATGAAATAATAAATAAAAGTTAGGGCTACTTAAGCCTCTAAATTAAATTTTGAACCTCTTACAAACTTTGCGGTTTCGCGAGTATACTGTATAATGTATATAAATTTAGATTATACTTGCAAATCTTATTTGTAAGTGTAAAAGCCTTTGCTACAGCCTTTTTTTTTTTTTTTCATTTAATTCTTTTCTCATGGTGTTGGTTTTTTTTTTTTTTTTGGTTTTTTTTTTTTTTATTATTTTTTTTTTTTTTTATAAAAAAAAAAAAAAAATAAATTTTTTATTCCTTTTTTTTTTTGTGGGGGGATTAAAAAAAAAAAAAAAAGAAAGGTAAAAATGAAGGCGCTCAGGTCAAAAATAGGGGGGCTCAAGCCTCAAAATAAATATAGTGCGCGGGCCCTGGTCACATTTCGAACAAGTAAAACATGTTTGAGATTTACACTGAGCAAATCTTGTTCTTTTGTCTTTTTTCTTTACAATATGACCAATATTGTCATACCTCGCTTCTTCTGTCACTCTTTTTGATGCCGGTTTACCTCCAAACTTTCTAGTATTTTTTTCTTGCCCATATTTTTGTAAATTTTCCATCACAACTTGTCTTATAAACTCCACAAAAGTGTATTTCTTATTGCAGTTCATTTTGTACAATATATATGCGTTGTACAAAGAAGCTTGCATCATAAAAACCACTAATGGAAAGTGCCATTTTTTCGATTAACACCAGTGAAAATTTTTTTTTCGTTTTGTTACTTTTTATATTATTAGTTTTATTGATGTAAAGTATAGATGTCAGTAAAACGGTGTTAGTACTTGCAATTTTCATCTATCAGACTTAAAACTACACCTGCGCTAACTCCAAACTCTTTGGAGTAAATAATTTGAGCACCACTTTTCCCTTGGTATATCTCAAAATTTCGTAAATAACCTACGTCTGTATTTAAACAAAAAACTTTATAACCAAATCTTATCGGTTAGTTTCGCATGGCTTGCTTTATTCCAGACCCATAGCCTCCCTAATAGGGCACCATGCTTTCATCAATATCAAATCTTATGGAAACTGGACAGTATTTTTTAAAAAAGTATTTCAAATCTTCAACAATTGGTCTTATTTTTAAAGTGTTACCATTATTTATTTTTATACTCCTGCGTTAAGTTTGTTCGATCGCAAAATATATGTATTTTAAAATTTCTGAAAATCTGTTACGAGACATAGCTCTACAAATTGCTTGGTTGTTTGTATCGCTATCACTTTCCCAATACATACACCTTTTTCGGCATTTGACATATTATAATGGGAAAAAACCTTCAACTCGTCAATACTTATAAAAAAATGAGAGTTTTTAAAGACCGCATATGTTTTAGAAAACTTAACTATTTTTTCTAAAAATATATCATTGAAAAAAATAAATTAAATACTTGGGAAGCAGATTCAAATGTAGTATTGGAACTTGAAACAGGTGTCTCATCAGTTCGATGATTTTGAAATAGTTTCAAATTCAGCGCTTCTTCTACCCATGATTCTACATTAGAATCAAAACTTTCATTATAACTTATATCGTCTTCTTCAACATCGTAAAAAATAATTTGTGCTTTACTTTCAAGCATATTACGAGAAAAGTTTGAAACATTATTTTCCTGATCACTTTCATCATCTGCAGAGTCTTCATCGCTTTCAAATTTTTTTGATTCTTTAGCGGGAGGTGTTATATAAAAAGAAGCTTCTTAATTATTATTATTATTAATAATCAAGAAAAGGGGCTCATTCAATTCAAGATTAAACCTTTTTTCCATTAACTTTTAATAATTTTTGCAAATTACAATCAAGAAACTGTAAAATACTTATAAACGGTAAAAAGAATTTAAATTTCAAAAATATAAAATGAACTCATTGTGCAAAACACGCATTTATATACTCATGCTAAGCGACAAACGCGTCACTACGGAAACACTGCTGGTCTATGAGATCAAAACACTTTTTGGCGTGCTGATAAAATTCATCTAAAAGTAAATCACTACAAACATCCGCTATATGACGTATAAAACAATTATTATCTATGTATGTATATATTTATTATGAGAAAAATAGCTATCAAAAAACTTTTGACATATGACGTTTAAAAAGTACATTTAGTTCATTTACACACATATATACTTTGATAGAAACACGTCACTTATGAAGATCCAAAGTATGACGTGCAAAACATTCACACGAAAACATTGAACAATAAGGTTTAAAGTTGGTATTTTTTGAAAGTCAAGACTCAAATCAAAAAATAAAAATCGATTTGGAGATGAAAGATACTATTATCACTTTATTCTTAAAGAAAAAAATGCTCATCTTTTCAATGTTAGATATAAAGTATTTACCGTTAAAGTTTTCATATTGTTCAGAAAAAAATAATTGAAATAAAGTAGCACAGTTATCAGTTTTATTTTCAAAATATAAATTCTATGATAAAAAAAACTAGATAAAAGTATTTTTTAGTGAAAAAACAGATTAAAGAAGCATGTGCGTTCCGTTTTTGCAACAGTGGTATATTTCATAGACACTTTTTTACAACTATATGGTAACAACCATTCAAAAATTTATATTTTTTAATTTTTTTTGCTCAGCTATTTACAAACATGTCTGCGATATCGCATGATAAGAGAAGGAAAGTGGATTCCGAGCCTCCAATTTTCCCTGAAGGGGAATGTTATTTTTTTTATTCAGCGTTTTGGACCTGCCCAGTGCCTCATTAGCTTGAAGACCGTGGCTGTCATGAAAGAAAATAACGTGGGCCGCTACTGAGAAACAACATCTTCATAAAAATTTGCGTCAATGTCTGCCACTGAGAGAAAGGTAGTCATTACTAAGCTATCAAGTAGTTTGCAAAAAACAACTTTGCTTTTTCAGAAGTAGACTTCCGAGGCTGACAAAGTCACACGAGCAAGTTATGTAGTTTCTCGAATTCGTGCTCCCAGGATGAAACATTTTGCGCATGGAGACTTCATCAAAGAGTGTCTCTTGTTGCTATAGCTGACTCCATCTGCTGAGAACACAGCTTAACTTTGGAGAGCATAAGTCTTTGGTTCTGCCCTGTTTGTCGTCGTATCGGAGAGATGTCAGACAACGTGCCCGGCTTTAAAGATCCGGGTCGCTTTTTTTCGCTTTTGACAGAAGCATCGACACAAAATTCACGGCTCAATTTCCTGTTTTTATCCGTGGGGTTACTGCTGACCTCCAGGTTTGAGAGGAATTTCTCCAGCTTGTCTCCCTGCTTGACACCACTACAGGGCAAGGGACTGAGGCGTATAGAGATTTGCTTTTCTGAATCGGATTAGCTGGCTCACTGGACTGGCCTTTCTCACAGACATTTTTACCCACCTGAAGGAACTTAAAGCAAGGCTGCAAGTCAAAGACTGAGAGATATGCATGCCCACAACAGCGCCTTTGAAGTGAAGCTTCGTTTGTGGAAGCGTGAGTTGGCAAATGGTCAGTTGGAGCATTTTCCTTCCTTACTACTTGTACCTTTGAAGATGCAGACCTAGAAACTTGCAATGACGTAGTCACTTTTCTGCAAGATGAATTTGCTTCTCCTTTCGCAGAACTAAAAGTGTTTGGTTGCTGACTTCAAACTTTATTACCCAAATGAAAATTTGGGTGAAGCCTAAAGAACACCTTTTGAAAGTTCCATCTACAAAGATTTCATTTATGGTTGAGACCATTAAACAGTATCTAAGAGCATTTAATTTAAAAATTAGTAATATATAAAAAATTAAGAATTACTTACCGTAATACAATTACAGAAAAATAAAGGAGTCTTTTATTAGGTCTCAGCATTACTTCTAATCTTAAAAAATCTCCACAATATAATTTTCTAAATCTTGAAGTATATCAAAATCTACATCTTTGGGTTATTTTTTTCTTCCTCTTTTCATTCTTATCACTCTTTTGATGCTCTTTGGTTTCGCTAATTTATTTAAATTATCAATATTTACAGTATTGATATTATCACTATTCAAAAAATACTTTTATTATAAATATGGGGGTGCTTTAAAACTTCAAATTACCTATATATCTTATGTGTTGGTGTGAAAGATTTAAAGCTTGAATCTTCTTTGACTTTTTAATAAAAAATTTTCGCATTTCATTCGCTTCATGATTGTGTTCAATTTCCTTTTTAAAACTTAAAAATTTCCATTACTATCTTTCATATATACAATTTTAGTTATGAATACATTTCAAACAAAAAGACATATTGGGAAAATATATTTCATGTTTTTCAAACTTTTATACTTTTTAATTGTTTGTAGAGTACAATAAAATGCTTTTGTTGTTTTGCCTATAACATTTTTCAAATTAAAAGAAATAATTCTTAAAATAAAAAAATACCTCCAATAATTTGAACCATTTCAGTAAAAATAGATGTAAAAAATATTGAAATCTAAAACAAAAACCTTAGTGATCGAGTAATATTGAAGAAATAAAATAGAAAGAAAATAATCGTGGATTTCCTTAGCTTCTACAATTAAGAAATGATATTAAATGGAAGAAGGAAGCTAATCCCCAATTTTCTGAACTTCTACAATAAAGAAATAATATCAATTGAGAGAAAAAAGCTAATCCCGAAATTCCTAAGCTTTTACATTCTACATGTGTGTAGTATAATTCAAGCCTTGAAGCATCACTTCACCTTTTCCATTGTCAAATCTCCTCTCCACTTATTTTATCACTCGAGCTTAATTGTAAAAACCTTGCCATTAACTTCAATTACACAAATCATGTTAATATATATCATACGCCCATTTTCTATCTGTTTATTCACCCTGTTGTCCTGTTCGCTGTTGCTTGTTTTCCCACTCCTGATGTTAGTAAGACATTTCACTTCTTTCTTTTGCACTTTTATACCAACTACATTTCAGGGTGTTAAATAAAGAGTTTATTTTGTATCGCTTTTATCACAACACAACATTTGCATATGCTGCAACTACGAACAGGCAATGAAAGTAGAAGAAAGCTTAGTTTAAAAATTTTAAAATAAAGAGTTGCACGTTTGTAAATTACTTTGCACATAAACAATGAAAAAGTAGCAAAAAGAAGTTTTCAAAAAAAATGATGTTTAGCTACAGGGAATCAGAATGAATTATTAGTATAAAGAATTATATAGAAATCATCAGAAATGTTTTTTTTAAAAAAGTTTATTTACCAAAATTCATTCAAAAATAAGTTTTTTTGTATTTAAATATTAAGTTTATATATTTACAAGAGCAGAAAAATCTTTTCTCTATTTTGAATTTGAGTCTTGATAAAACCATCTCGCTTTTTTCCATGCACAAACTAATTCAGCTGCACATGAAACAAGTTTTACTGCTCGTTCACAACTCTGTGTGTGTAAACAATATGGAGAAATTTTAAATGGGAAAAAATCTTAATTTATAAAGCTCATGTAAAGACATTTTTGCTGTTAAAATGGGCTCTGTTAAAACTTCTTTATTCCACAGTCTATAAGCATTTTGTAATCATTAGCATTGAGATTCACTGTACTTGGAACCTCACAAAAACCATACTCTTTGCCATTTCTTAGTTTTATTAATACATCAATAGCAAAAGTTCTATCTTCTGCACTTTCAGAACAGAGTAAAGAAACAAGCATATTTTCTGGATGAGCCCACCATGACTCACTCAAAAGGTAAGGTTTTGAGATATTTTTGATTATTTCTTCTTGTTTTTGCCAAAGTCGAAATAATTTAGTTAAGTGATTTGGAGCATATTTAATATTATGTTTAATTTTAATTTCGAAAAACATTGGTAAATATTCTTGAATTACCCACGGCGCAAGTAATTTCAAGACTTTTGTTCTTTCACTATCAAGATTATGATTGCTCATGTACAAAAGTAAACATCTCATGCCACAAATCAACCATCTACTGTGAGATAAAAGACTACATTTATAGGCTTCTGTTTTAGAATCAAGTTTGCCTTTAGTAACAGCTTGAAGATATTTCCAAGCTAAAATCTCATCTTTTCAAAACATTTTCATCAATTTCAATAATTGGCTCCAAAAGTGGAATAGCTTCAAAACTATAATTTTTTTGAAGAACTTCAACTTTAGAAAAAAGTTTAGCAATTGGACCACTCCAGCCTTTATCTGAAGATGTTGGTCCATCAAGTTTGGAAACAATATGAGGAAAAGTATGTTCATTAATATGAAGAAACCAATAAGAGCGAAATAGTCTTCTACCTAAAAGTTCTTCAACCAGTTATAAAATTCCATTTTTCCATCCAGACATAAGATTGGTTGTATCACTGCCGATAAACTCAAGACGTTCATCTATTTTATTTGCTTTTAACCAGTCGTATAACCCACGAGCATATTTCAAAGGGGATTTAGTTCCTAGATCAGCGTCTACAGTATAATGTGTTGGATATCTTCCTTCAGGTTCTTCAGTCACAATCATATGATTTTCTTTGATAAATACTTTTTTATAAATTGAAGTTTTAATAATTTCTTCACTAACGATGGAAAATTTTTTTATACATGTTTACATTTAGATGTTGCATGGATATGAGGTTTTGTTGTATTGAAATACATCTTCTTAAAACATCTTTTAAAGTTGGGAATTCTGAAGAAAGAAAGTCCTTGGTACCTCCAGTATAAATGCTGAGATTAGTATTAACCCTCGCTTGGCGAACTTATTTGTTCTAACACCGTTGACGGACTCAATACATTATTATTAATTAAGTTGTTTTGTGACGTTCGCACCCATCCTTTCGGATATCGTGGCCCGCCCGGAATGCTGAGTCCAAGTCTAACTGGACTTTCCATCCCACTAAACACCAATCGGCCCTTGTTACAAAAGAATAGCTCTATTATATATAGTATTTTACAAGAATTTATGTGACAATATATAAATACAACTGAGAGAACGATACAATCCTAACGCGAACGCTCCCAATTTGGGAATCAATACATTTTTTCCGCTATTCTTATAACGTTATGTGTCTTCATAAAAAGAAATTTAATAGTGATAACTATAAACGCGTGATGACAAAATTTCATATATATATATATAAAAAAAACTTAATTGATAAAAATATTAAACAAATATAAAATAAAATTAATTATCAATTTATTTGATCTAATATTAAAAAAATTTATTTTTACATATATTTTTTAACGCCATCTAAATAAAATATAAATTAAAAATTTATATTATGAATTTATTAAAATTTTGTGAAATTTTTACTGATTTAGAAGAGTTATGAGTTATTTTATTCATTTCTCTGTATTTTGGAATCTACTTAGGAATTATCATTGTAGGAATTAAAATTGTGTAAAACGCATGTCAAACTCGGAGTCCCATGAGGGCCAAAGGAGTGAGTTTGTGTTCTCATGAGGGCCGCACTCCTACAATTATATTTAAAGTTGTTCAATAAAAATTATTGCAGAATATTTTACTTTTAACTTAGAAACATGTAATGGTTTGATTATATTCAAAAATGCAAGTACAAAGTCATGTATAGTTAAACAAAATAATTTAATTAAAAAATTAGCAAGGATATAAATCTGTTCTTTATTTTAATATAAAAAAAGTTTATAAGGCAACATACATGGCCCACATGTATTTGAATGAACTACAAATGAAATGCACATAAATCACAATAATTCAAAATAAACATTTATTGTTAATTATTCAAATACTTTACATGTTGTTGTCCCGAGGCTTGACACCTCTTGTTATTGACAATCTTTGCTATGTCTGGCTGAAATTTCTGTGCAGTGCGAACTTTTATAAGAGATGATAAGTGAAAATCAGCGAACCTAGTTCTCTGAGAAATACTGTAATCTGTGGTGGCCGCAAATCTGCTTGTAATGGGCCGCATGCGGCCCGCGGGCCGCATGTTTGACATGGCTGTAAAACAAGAGGAATTGGGCGACAGTACTGCTACTAATTTTGTCCTTGCTAAAAATTTCTAGATCGATATTTTACTGATAAGCTGTGGCTTCTTGAGAAAAATCACACTGATTTTGTATGCTATTGAACGCAAAGATTTGTTGATAAAAATACTATTACGTAATAGATGTATAATATGGTTTTATCATGATGTCATTGGCATAAATATTTATATATAAATTCTGGCAATTCGCTTATGTTTACGTGCTACGCATATAATAAATTGCACCATCAACTCATAATGAAAACAAAGCACATATTTTTCTCAAAGTTTTGTGAACATCTGCTCAATACTTTTTGTTGCGTATTCCTTTTCTTTATACACGTTGACTTGAAAGAATTTCTTTATCGTGTTCCTTTATAGCATGTCTTCTTCCGATAACTCTTCTTCAACTTTCAGTGATTCTGATAATAATGAGACATCTCAAATCTCGAACATGTCTTGTGAAATTGACTTTTTTGATCAAAATCTGATTGCTCCTGATTCTACTGAATATTTTTCGGAGCCAAGAAGTAGTGGAGTAGGAAGAAGAGAAAGTTTGAATATTCGCGATTCGATCTCCAGACCTCCAGGTCCTAAAAGCTCTGCTAAAAATTTAAATGATATTTTTTCCATATTTAAACTTTTTTTCGATGTTGAACTTATTCAATAGTTGTACTCAATGACAATGCACAAAATGGAATCCAATTATAAGTAAGTTGTATTTTTAAAATCTGAAAAGTAAAAACAAATTTTATTTTTTAGATCGACTAATCCTAAGTACGTAAACTTGTACCACTGCTACACAAAGTTTAGTGTTTCCTATCTTCTCGCTTACTTTGGTTCTTTGATTTACATCGGTCAAAATGGTGATCAAAAAGTTAAAACTGCTGACTTATTTTCAAATGCTGGGAGTCCTTTTTTACGAAGTTGCTTGGGACGCGATATGTTTACTCTCATTCACGTATTTTTACGTTTTGACAAAAAAAAACGAGAGATGCTAATGACAATTATTTTTGGCTGATGGGCACGTCCCAAGCACTTTATCCAAAAGAAATCATGAATCACTTGTCGCAGCTAGACGATGAATTTGACCGATACTTTCCTGACTTGAGCCCTAAAAATGCAGAACTAGCTAAAAATTCGTTTTTATGTCATGTTGATGATGTGTTAGAAGAGGCTCAAGAAGAGTTCATTGAGCTTATCCAACCTACATTCTACAACTATAACAACATTTTAAAATATTATTTTTGTTATGTATTTTACTCTTAAATAAAAATGCTTTACGATTTCTCTGATTTCATATGAATAAGCATACGATTTAATCATATGACTATACAATCATTTTTTGCATAAAAATCTTTGATTAATTTTGTTATCTCAAACTATTCAGTTGTAGGGGTCCACAGGTAAAAAAAAGTGTCTGAAAAAGGGGGAACGGGATAAAAAAAAAGGTTGGGAACCACTGCCATAGATGAACAGCTTGTTACATTTAGGGGAGGATGTCCGGTCAAAATATATGACCCCAAAAAACCCGGACACTACGGTATAAAATTATATCACATAAACGACGCTAACTTTTATTATTGTATATCTCCCGAAATCTATGTGGGTGGTATTTCTGATAGAACTTACTTTTCTGGGCTAAATATTTGCAAAAGACTAATTGAAAATAGTAAAATACCTGAAGGGTGTGGCATTTACACGGATAAATTTTTTACTAGTCATTCCTTAGCTGTTTAGTGTAGTACAAAAAATTTATCATTGTGCGGAACTGTTATGTCAAATAGGAGATTTGTCCCCTTAGTATTTAGACCCCCCCCCCCCCCCCCTATCTTAGAGAATTGCGACTTAGTGAATGCGAAAGTAGAATAATATATTCCTATGTTTCTCTGAGCGCGTATATACCTAGACGTCATGCCGTACGTAATTTTAAAGTTGTATATATTATGTCGTCACAGCATAAAAACGTGCAAATCGCTAATGTTGCTTCGAAACCTGAAAGCTTGTTGGAATACAACAAGTTCAAAGGTGGAGTTGATGTGAATAAAATGCTAAGAGCTTACAAATCGTATAAACCCAATAGAAAGTGGACTTTTGCGCTATTTTCAAATTATCTAGATATTAGTGTGCTGAACTCATGGGTTATAGCAAAGTTCAATAGCCCTAGGGATTTCCCCAACACAAAACAAGGGGGTAGAAAGATATTTATAAAAATGTTTGCCCTGCGAATGGCTGAAGAATCTATGAAAATAAGATCTCTAACTTCATCCCTTGATGTCAAGCATTTATTATCATACTATGGTTTTGAAAGTCGTAGTGAAGTAGAACCTACATCATCTATTTGCTCTAAATGCCTCTAAGTTTATAGTTTTAAAATAAATTTTTAACACGTTATATATTTTTTTGACTTTTTTAGACTAAGTTTTTTTTGAAATAAAAACCGGTTATTCGTGTTATGAGAATAGCTTGAAAATATAAATATATGCGTTGTAAAGTTAAATCCATAAATTTTTTAAAATTATTATTATATATATAAATTAACGCCATCTATTAATTTTTTATGATAAATTTATTATTTTTAAGTTTTGGTAAAAAATATAGCCACAAAATAATTTTTTTTACTAAAGATTAAACTTAACATTGTAAAGAACATTTACATGTTAGTGGTAATTGAGGTTTCTATAATAAAATTTTGTGTAAATAGCGTTTTAATGTTGAGAGCGGAAAAAATACATAGAGTCCGTCAAGCGAGGGTTTAGAAAGACGAGTTTTTTTGGAACAAAAGCAGGTATATTTAAAAATTAAAAAAAAATTCTAGAAAAAAAAATTTAACAATAGTTTTATATTTGTAAAATTATGCAAAATATGTAAAACAAAATTGCATTTCCCGGTAGCTAAAATTTTTTTTCCAAAATTTTTTTTTCGTTACTATATTGCTAGCTAATATACATTAGAAAAGTTACATACCAAACCATAATTTAAAAGTGCATTACTATGACATACCTTAGATAGCATGCTGCGATTGTAATGATCTTTTGCTGCAAAAAGATATGATGTAAAAAAGGCTTATTTTCCCATTACCGTAGTAAAGCTGTTCACATCCCAAGACTAATTATCCATTTCTGCAAGACGGTATGATGTAGTATTTTTCTTCCTTATACCAAATCAGAGTCTTTGTTGTATTTCAAATCATGTGTTAATAAGTTGAATCAGAAGATCAGAAAAGAACCTTAAGATGTTGGTTATTGGTTGTATTCAGTAATCATCTCGACATAGATGCTCTCAACGCTTCTGCAATAGTGTTATGGAGTAGAACTCAATTGTCTATCACCTCTACTACTTTCTTTACTCCTTTCTGAAAATTCTTGGAAAATTTGCGCCTAAAGTTCGAATATCCCATGTGAAGTAATGTCTTTGCTTCTAATTTATGGATATCAGAAAGGTTACCGTAGTGCATCCAACCTACCAGAGGCAATTGTATAAACTGCTATCCAACAAAAATCGGAAGAATTTAAAAATTTTCAAGTTTAAAACAAACTTGGAAGGAAGTTACTTTTTTTTAGCAATTTTTTGGCTTTTAAAAAATGTAAAAGCATTTTCTTTAGGAACTACATTACTTCTCCAATTTTTTCAAAAATTGAATTGGGGTTATCTCAATTTTATGAAAAAATGAAGCTTCTATGATCATTTTTTTCTTTTTTATTGTTGCTATGATATATTCAAAATAATCATTCGTTTCTTTTTGATAAAAATTTTTAAATGTTGTAGAAAAACTAGATATTTTCAAGGCCTTAACCAATACGGTATAACCTAGGGGTGGGGTACCTACGGCCTTTTGCATCATAAAGTATGGCCTTCTTGTGGTCTGTTGAGAAAAATGCTGAAAAATATAAGAAATTATATGAAATACGAAAAATATACCTCCGAAATTACAAAGTTTAGAAAAATATATCGGAGCATGATATAGATAGACAGTACGTTTAGCGTAACAAATTGTGTTTTTATGTTGTAAGTAGAGATGTATCGGATGTGGAATTTTTTGTATACGCGGATGCGGATATCAAATTGGTCATCCAATCGGATGCGAATAGGATAATTGTTATTCTAAAGAAACGCAAAGTTGTATACTTTTCAAAGATTTAGATAAAACATGTTAATGTATATGTGCTACCATAAAGAAATTCTTATGATAAAAATTTTGGATAAAGTAAAAATTAGAAAAAACTAAATGATCCGCGGATAGGATGTAAAATTTTTTGCGTGCGAAGATTATATCTGGCATCAAAGAGCAACGAATACAGTAGTGCTGCCAGCGATCGGCATGTGTGTGTTTCTTTCTGTATGTTGTCTTTCAGTGTGTGTATTCTTTTTATTTCAGTTTTTATTCTTTATATTTGTATTTGTGTGTGTTTTGCGAGAAACGACCACGGGACCGGCTAGAGTTTTCATAATTATTTTGACTGTGCTGTCAGTTTAGAACAATATTTGTGTTTACATTTTACGATTCTTGTTTTTTTTAATCCGCCGATAATTCTATATTTTAATAATCTATCCGTGCATCTTGATTTGAGTAAAGTTTCGACCCCTGCCATGTCGAACAAATTAAAAAGAACATTGAAGGAAGAAAATAGAGCCTTTTGATGAATGGGAATTACAATATTTTGTATCAAATAATGGTAAAATGTAATGCTTGCTATTTTAAACAGTAATTTCAACAGTAAAGAAATACAATGCAAATCAGCATTATTATACTAATAAGGACAATAAATACGCGAAATTAGAAGGTGAGTCTCGAACTATTGCATTTAAAAAGTTAAAAGAGGGAAAACAAAAGCTATTTTTTTATAAAGTGATACATCCAGAAAAAGATAGGACTGAGGCCAATTTCAAAGTTACATTTTTGCTTGGAAAAAAGGTAAGCCTTTTAGCGATGCAGAGTTAATAAAGGGGATGCTTATATCCAGATAAGGTTAATAAATATAAAGATACACCTCTGTCAAAAAGAACTATTACCGATCGTCAGCATGAATTTGCCCAAAACGTAACAGACTAGTTAACAAACATAATTCAAAAAGACACTACCTATTATTCTGTAGTTTTCGATGAATCAAGAGATGCAACTGATTTCTCACACGTATTGTATTTTGTTCGTGCTATAACTGCAGAATTTGATGTATATGAGAAATTGCTTGGTTTTTAGGGAGGACAAGGTGAATTGATGTTTTCAACGATTTCAAAGAGATTTCGTGAAAATGTCTAAATTTCGCATATAGTGAGCGTGTGCACAGATTCTCCTCTATGTATGACTGAAAAATGAAGGATTCGTTGCACATCTCAAATAAGAACTTGTAAATAATAATGCTCTTATTTCCTATTGCATTTTACATCAACTAAATCTCTGTGCAAAATTTGTCATTCTCGATGACGCTTTGAAAAAAGTTGTGGGTATTGTAAACTTTATCCAAATTTGTCATTCTCGATGACGTTTTGAAAAAAGTTGTGGGTATTGTAAACTTTATCCGAGCAAATTCTATGAGGCATCGCCAGTTTCGATACATGCTCTTGCTCATGTTGGATGATGAGATCATCAGTGTAGATTTGCCTTAGCATTGAAAAGTGCGCTGGTTATCACAAGGGCAAATCTTAATTAAAATTTTTGAATAATATTTATGAATCGCTTAAGGATGTGAACAATAGTTTTACAGAGTCGCTTAAAAAGACACCTTCCTACGCATCTATAACCTCACAAAATGTCTCAGGTGAAATAAGTCACCTTTTGACCCATTCAAATAAAGTGATAATAAACAGTAAAACTTTCCTATTATATAAACTAAAAATCAAGCATTACAAAAAAACTAAAGATAATTCACTCATTCGTGAAACTCTAACAACTGAGTGCCTTACTAATCTAAAGAATTATCTTAACCAACAAGGCTTGAAATTCGAACATTTTAGAAGAGTCTTATCTTTTGTCTTAAAGGTATTGACAAGGCTCTTTCCATTGATGAAATCAAAAATATAATTTTGAGTCAAAATAATATTAATTCAAAAGACATTTCCAATATCTTTAAATTTTCAAATTATAACGAAAAGTATTGTAAGGTTGGCATTGAATTTACTCAAAAAATAGTGAAATCTATATTTTTAAATAAACATATCTTCGTTCATTGTAAGACTCATGATATGGAATTATTACGTAGCTTCGTTAAAACTTGTGCAAAATGTAATAAATACAATCACTATCATAAAGATTGTAAGTCATCTAATTATATTTATAAATTTTGTGGTCTTGACAATGAATCAAATAAGTGTAATAAAAATAAAAATTATACTTCATTTTGGAAAAATTGTGAAGATAAAAAGCTAGATTTTAATCACTCTTGTAACTCTAAGAATTGCTATACTTTACTTAAATTGAAAGAGCATCGAGATTACTTGAACAAAAGCTATCTCACTTCTATAGTCAATAACCACAATTTGTACCGGACCTTGATTTTATACATATCTCTAATGATTTAATTAACAATGAACTTTTAAATATAAATTGGGAAGACAATCATGTTAGGTCAACTGAAATCATCACGGACTCAGACATTGACATACAAATGATTTTGCACTACCTTCTAATTTGAAACTTTTTCTTTTAAACATTTAGTCTCTAAAGATGAAGTTCACCCACCTTGAATTTTTCCTATAGGTATACATTCAACCGGCTTATCTTTTGATGTTTTTATCCTACCTGGAATATGGCAATGTATAAATCTGTCAAGCATTCATATTCCAGGATTCAATGGGAAAAATAATATCATCTGTGACAATTTCAATATGAATTTGTTTTCAATTGAAACGAATGCTTGATTTTATTTCTTTACTTTGGCAACAAGGCTTAATTATGTGAACAACTTCTCTTGGTCACTTTATACGAAATCCATCATTACTAAAGTATTTCGTTTTTCGGGAATTTTTTAAGTTTAAAAAACACCTATCTTTAGACTCTATAAAATTGCAATATTATGCTTACATTTTCCTTCTTATTAAGTATACAAACCTTATCTCGGGCTCTTCTAACATCTCACTTCTTGATAAATTATATAAAACTCTTTAAATTTCACATGTTTTTTTGTTACAAATCTGAATTATACATTTGTGAACTTAACGCTCTAATACAGTGCATCTTTTTCTATTATTGTACAACAAAGTATTCTCAGTTTTCAAAAATCTGCATTACAAATGAGAAACATCATTCTTACATTTTTTAGAATTAAATCTGGATCTACACTTCAAGTCACATATTTACAGAACAATAAATTCAATCAACTTCTTGAACAATAGTTTCGCCCTTTGGTTGCTACTATTTGTTCAAAAAATCTGTTACTTAAAAAATAAACTGTACTTAACACTATTATATAATTCATTAATACTTACATAATCTGATAGAATCTTTTTCTTCACTCTAAATACCTAAAGCTCGTTTTAATATACTACTGTGGTATTTTGCATTTATTACTTTTAAATTTTCTATCATACTTATAAACCTTTATACACAACTTATTCCATATGACAATTATCTATAATCCTTACTTTTTTTACATCTGTGTTTCACTTTTATTTATTTATTTATTTTTCTTTTTCATTTTTTATTTCATTGCTATTTGATTTTTTTCGATTAATTAATCAGTAAAACATTTTCTTAATTTTTTTTCTTCCTAAATCTTTCCTCTTCTTCCAAACCTACAAATCTTCTTGAATAATGAAGATAATCTTCCTGTAGAGTCGGAAACTTCAGAAACTATTAATTTTCTATTCATATCTTTTTTTCACTACTATATGTCATAAGTGCAAAAATTTTTAATGAAATATACTACTACTACTGTGTCCTTTTTCAAGAGAATAGGAGTAAAACTAGATGAAGAAGTCGAAGTAAGAATGAATTCTGTTGTGAGCTGGTCAGAAGAGAACCTGTAATCTGCTTAGTCGATTAGAAGTGTGGCTGGGTTTAGATGTGATCGAAGGGGATTTGATGGAGGTAACGAGTATTAGTCTTCAAAACTAACCGGAAGGATCATTGATAAAGGTTGGTACTAATCTGATTAGGAAAATTTTTCACTGGAGAGAAATGAAAGGTGCAAAGTGTGTGTATATAATGAACACTAAAATAATAATATAGCGTATATATTTATGTGTATGTTAGTGTATAAAGCATGTATATATGCAAGTGTGTGAATAAATGTACATTGATTCGCCTTTTACGAAGTTCAGTATAACAATATCCCTATTCTTTTGCCGGGGATATACGGCGTTGTACATATGTATGTGTTTACAAGAAAAGTAATGGTATGTACGTTGTTGGAAAACACTGTGACCTATTAATGCAATTTTTCTGTTTCGTTGAATAGAATGACTCTAAAAAAGGGAATAGCGTTGGATCATTTGATTTGCACAATATACTAGTACTATCAAAATCAAACGAAAGATATATCTTATATATGTGCAACTAAATGAGAAGGATGTGAAGAACTCGAAAAGTCTTTTAATATGTTTTGTCTGTGGTTATAAATGCGTAAAGAGAGGGGATCGGTTGTCATGCCTATGTAGATTGATGGACATTTAGTACAATTTATTTGATATATCACATTTTTAGCTTTGTATTTATCATAAACCTCATATTAATTCTGCTTGAACACAATCTTCAGTTGATTTTCAGGTTTAAAAATTATAGACACATCATATTTGTCAAAAACTTCTTTTCGCTTATTGTAAACTTTTATGTTTGTGTCTATAGTAATTATAGGTTTATAAGATTTATCTAGACCAAATTTTTAAAATATTTCTCTGATTGGAAAGAATTATTAACTATATCTGAAGATATTTTCAAAGCTCTATTGATTGAACTTGCAGGGTAAGCATTTTGTTTTAATACATAAACTATTTTAGCGGTTTCAGCCCTACAAGTTTCATCGTCATTTGTGATTGCCAAATTTTGATTAAACAAACTAATAGGGGTAGACATTTTCTGGTTGTAAATATGATTGCTTGTGAAATGTAAATATCTAAAAGTATGTGTAGGTTTACGAAAAACTTTGAACTTAAAAATGTCATTTACTCTAATAATTTTACAATCTAAAAACGCCATCGAATTATCATTCTCTACTTCTAAAGTGAATTTCAATCGTTCGTGGAATGAATTAAATTGTTCTCTCAGAGTTTCTACCGGGTGAAAAAGGCATCAATAATAGGCAGTCGTCAACATACCTTACATAAAAATCTGGTTGAATTGGGGAACTAAGGAAATTAGAATTTTCGCATTGTTCTAAAACAATATTGGCAATAGGTACACTGCAAGGATTTTCCATTGCAGTACCTTCTACTTGGTGATAAATTTCCTTCGTAAAAGTAAAATAATTATTCTTAAAGATTACTTAGATAAGTGACAAAATATCATTTTTAGTTAGCTTAGTGTGTTTTAACAAAGTGTCCTCATCATCCAAAAGATTATCTAACGAGGACATAGCGGGATCTAAAGGTATGCTAGTGAAAAAGGATTGTGCATCCAAACTTACCAAAACCTTGTTCATATCATGTCAAAATTTCTTAAACCGATTAATAAAATCACGAGTGTTTTCAACAGCGTACCCTTTTTTGTTAACAATATATTTGATAAATACTTAGATATGTTATAAATTGGGCTATTACAATAGCTTAAAATAGGTCGGAGAGTGGTACCAAGTTTATGTATCTTAGCGAGGCCATATATGTGTGGATAATAAAAAAATTGGAATGAAAAGGTTCATATTCTTTTTATGAAATTTTATTACTTTTGTGGAGCTTGAACACCAAGGCATTGAATTTCTTTTCTGTAGTGGATAAAGGGTTCGCATTTCTTCTACTAACCTTTCTATACGAAGTTTTGTCATTTAACAGATTGCCCATTTTTTCTATATAATCATCTTTATTCAAAACTACGATACAATTGCCTTTGTCAGCGAGTGTAACATGTAGAGATGGGTCATTTTTCAACTTTTTTAAAGATTTTGCTTCATTCATGCTAATGTTTAAATAAAAGTAAGGGATGTCTTTCAGAATCCTCACTATTTCATAACTCATCACTTCTTTGTCCATTTCTTCATAATTATTAATATTTCCTTCAACTTGGGCCAAAAATTTCTTTTTATCGAAGTTCTTGTTACAAATATTGTATTTTAGACAATACTTTAAAACATTTTCTTCATCTTTGGACAGTTTTTTTCTTGAGATCATTTGAACTTTTGTCATCAGCCTGGAGCGTTAACTTGAAAGTGTATAGAGTTTTTCTTATCTAAGAGATATTGTCTTTTATCATGTATTCTTGAGTTAAGTCGTTCAAGGATATTATGAGATAATGTAGAAGTAAGTGTATCTTTTGTAGAATGGAGCTTGGAAAAGGAATGCTGGAGTTGAGAATAAAGTCTTTCTAAACGTTTCCTCTTACATTTCCAGATAAAATTTATGTATAACTTGTGAAATTCAGGATGGAAAAAGGTTTTATTCTTAATTTTGATCTCTTTAGGAAACAATTTTCTGTATAATGATATTATAAAATTTGATCAAGGACTTTAAACTAGAAATCTTTAAAATAGTTTTTTCGTATAACCTTGAAATTTTTAGCACATCCATGCCATACTCAAGATCGATAATAAAAAAATGTAAGTTGGGTGATTCATTTGTACTATATAATTGTATATAAAACGGAAAAAGGAATCAAAATTTATTGAAAAAAAATTTTCAAATATTTTCGAACACAACTGTGTCCTTTTTCAAAAGAATAGGAATAAAACTAAATGAAGAAGTCGAAGTAAGAATGAAGTCTGTTCTGAGCTGGTCGGAAGAGAACCTGTAATCGGAATGATAAATAATTATATCTTTATATTTAAAATATAAAGTTTTAAATTCTTTATAATTTAATTTGAAATTAATAATTTATTTTAGATTTATGCTGAGAATAATTGTTCTACGTACTTATCTCACCCGCAAAAACTATATGTAATGTTTTCCGATTGATCATGTAAGCGGCTCATAGCCTTTCATTTTTCTTTACATCAATTTAGAAATGATTCCTTTCTATATGTATTCACCAGGGCCGCACATCCGGGGAGTGAGAGGGGCGACGACTGCCCCCTCCTCAATGTCTTTCCGGGAAGAAAGGGGGGGGGGATGGGTGAAAATCCTATTTGCACCACAATAAATTTGGGGTTTTTAAACTAGTTTATATGCGTTATGTAAATTTAATTAAAATATTTTAGCTAAAAGTATAATTTTAAAATTTCAATTTTGGAAAAAAATGTAGTCTTCTAAATTCACGTATGCGCTGTATACACTCTATTTTAAAAGATTGCTGAATATTTGGTCTCCCGCGGTATTTTCAGAAAAGTAATTTTGAAAATTGAAAAAAAAATCGCACTTAATAATATTGAGGATGGGCGCCCCTGGTATTCACATATGAATTTTACTTATATTCGCTTACTAAATAGTATAATCTCACAATTGTCCTGTTTCTCTTTATTTGTGGAATAAATTTTTCTTCTTAAAAAATTAACGAAATAAATAAAAAATTTGAAAAAAAATCCTGAAACCATAAAGTTTTGAACTTTCTACATTCATTTAAAACCATTTAATACTCTAATTTGGTATAGCTTTACGCAAAGACTATAAATCTATAGTTAAAATTAACATAACATAACATGTATTTTTTGTGCAATCTATTTCAAAGTCTACGGACTCAGACTTTGGTTATCATAATCGCTGAATATGCTTTTATACGCAAATTATAATTGTTAATAAAATATATTTCTTCTTTTAGTATTATATAAAATTAAAAAATTAATCAGTAATGGGACATATTTAATTCTAAAAATTTTAAAGATAAGTTTAAATTTAAAATTTCTTTTCTTAACACTTTTTTGTTCTATAAATATATGTCGTAAACTTTAATGATTTTCATTTATAATAAAAAATGATCTAAGTTAATATAAAACCTGCAAATATACTTTGAGATTGTTTAATAGTAAGGGTTTTTTATTAAATTAATTTTGAAACTATTTTTTTTAAATATTGTGTTTACAAATAATTCAAGGGTATTATTAACGCGTTTTATCAACCTTGAGTTTGCCCTTGCTTTAGTTGGTTTGAAAAGTTTGTGATTAACTTCTCTAATTCTTCTATTTGATTTTGTATTATGTTAAAGCAAGGGGTAGTTTGTAGTTATTTTTAACTGTTTAACGATTTTCCTTATGGCACTATTTTCAGTGATAAGATTTTTACTTATTTACTGAATATTTTTCACTTCTAATTATAAATTAATATCTAATTTTTATGTATTATATGTAGTCATATTGTATACCTTGTCATTAAAAACAGCGTAAATCTATATTATTATTTTCAAAATTAGTTAGTTTTTTAGTTGATAAAATATTTTTTTAAAGCAATTTTAATTTCTCAGATAAGTGACAGTCAACTCTAGGCAGAAATTTGAACTATAGGAGTACATGGTTCAAAAAAATTTATATATCATAAAACGATATAAATTGTTTTTTTTCTTAAGGGCGATGGGGGAACAGAAATTTTATTAGTTAGTAAATTGAGTTTCTCAAAGATAAAGATTTCAATAAAATTAGTGCTCTAGTATAGAATCATTTTTTTAATGGTTTGTACAAAATTTCACTTTTGAATTGAAGCATAACCTTGATTAAAGAAAATCTAATAGACTGCAAGGACTAACAGTTCCTTTCTTTTTAAAATTTTTCTAAGTGACAATCAGGGACGATCAAAAGATGATCTAAAAAGGTATGTTAAATTGACTTTATATTTTTAACAATTACCTCTTTTTTATTCACTAACTTCTGATTTATAATAAAAAAACTATGTAGGACAAATTATTAATCCTTAAAATTTAGTCCTTCGTGAGTAAACTTTTTGAATTTAATTAAAATTTTATATTCTTAAAATTTATTTGGAAAAGAAGTGCAGATAAATAAAATAACAGTTAATATTTTTTAAACTTACCTAAAACAGTGTCCTAAGAAATTAAAATAACCTGCTTTAAAATACAAAATTCCATTTAAGAAAAAAGAAGATTAGTCTTTAAAATTCAGGTCCTCAAAGGCTTAATCTGACATAAGAATTTTAGATAGGACACCTTTTTAAGACTATATTACTATCCACCCCTGCCTTAAAGAATGTAGAATTGCTATGCAGAACGTTTACCATTTTGCCCTAGCGTTACCATGCTTAAACAAAGACTTTAGAGTTTATTTTTTCCTCATTACCTTAGTTTGCCCTTTTGGTAAACTGTCTATTCTCGTACTGAAACATTTCGTTCTCCATACTTCGCTATATGCCATTTCTTCGTGCAACAATTCGCTCAAATCAAAATTCAAAGGCTAATTTTGAAGACTCATCGTCCACTAAAAGAGGCGACTTTAATTTCTTTTGACAACCTTGCCACACTTGTCCTCATAATTGGTATAAAATTTTATTAGCCTATTTTTTAAATAAAAAATATTGGCTAATTTTTTACAATACAAGTAAAGTCTAGCGTTATCGTGTTTGAGAATGACTCCTTTTCTGTTCACTAAAGCAGGACATTTTTCACGCAACGATGCATTCAGACGTTCGAGTTGCTGACAAAGATAAGCAGTCACGGATTTCCCTGTTCCAATAATTCAAAGTGAACCATGACTTTTTGATTCCACTAAACACACAACATTACCTTCTTTTGGTGCAGTTCAGATTTGGGGATTGTTATAGGAGTTTCTTTTTTTGAAAGCCATTGTTTCTTTCTTTTATTGGCGTTAAAAACAATCCATTTTTCATCTCCAGTGATAATACGATCAAGGAAAGGCGTTTTTTCATTCCTTAAGAGAAGATTATTGCTGATTGTTGTCCTCATTGCTTTGTTGCCTAGAGAGAGTTCACGAGGAACCCAAAGACCTTCTCTATAAATTTTTCCAAGCTTTTTCAGATGCTCCCGAACAGTAGGCCAATGTGCATCGAGTCTCTGGGATAATGTCCTGATTATTTGCCGAGGATCCTCTTCCACTGCAACTTTCAAAAGTTCGCCATCCAAAAGACTGGGTCTCCTCTCTCTATCTAGGCTCACTAGTAAGGTCAAAATTGCCTCCTTTAAATTTTGAAAACCATCTACGGAATTTTCTAAGACACATCTTCTGGAATTATGGCGTTAATGATGGTTCACTTTGAAACCTTGGTCCTTCATGAGCAAAAGATGTTTTTAAACTAAAAAAAAGTAGATTTATCTAAATAGAAAGTTTACCTAAGGATCAGGTAATTGATTTGACCTTGAAAACTGCTATATGCACTTAGTCTGATATTTTAAAGTTTGGTTTAAAAAAGAGGACAGTATTTTTCGGTATCCCCAATAAGTTCCACTCATCCAACCTTATTATATATGTATTTTTTGAATTATTCTCTGTCTAATATCACGTTTATTATATCATAAATCTAATAAAAATTGCTGAATATAATCAGTGCCAGATTAACATAGTAGCAGATGTAGCAGCTGCTACAGGCCCTGCGCTTTACAAGGGCCCGCGTTTAGTCGGAATTTTTTTTTTTTGACTTTTTGTAATATCAAACAAACTTCCTGACTATCATTTGTAAATTTAATTGATCTGCTACATGCCCCGCACTTGGTAGATCCGGCACTGAATATAATATATATATATATGAGGTAAGTATATACTTAGAAATTTAATATACAGTATAAACCGGTTGTAATAATCACGGTTAATGGTATCAGTTGTTTTTTTATCTAAATTTTGTATGAGTGAATTCCCTACTAAATGCTCAAATAAACATTCTGTTGTTATAATCATTTCTATTATTATTATTATCATCATCATCATCATCAAAAAGGTAAATATAAGAATATTAAAGATTTCTTAAATGTATAAATAAATCTGTTTTTTGTAATTTTATTTTGCATTTTTTACTACAAAATAAAAAAATATTTCTATTCTATGCAATCTTAATTTTGAAATTGCTTTTTAGATTTATTTTAATAAGCCTGCAAATTCACGTTTTATCAAAACCCATAACATTAATGCAGAAGCAGTTAACCGTCCTTAATAACTCTTATTAATTATGGTACTAAAAAGTCAAATTATTTTAATATGTAATTTTTTCTATCTTTGTTTCCTCCTAAATTTTTTATCGCCCCTTCTAATAATAAAAGCTGACTACGCCTCTGCCGTTTTAGGTAGAGATATATCGCATATCCGCAAAAAATTTACATCCTCTTAATATCCTCTTAACATCCTAATCATCCCAACATTTAATTTTCAACATCCATATCCACAATTTTCAAACATTTTTCTTTTTTTCTATATAAAGCAAAGTTTTTTTCGGAATTTTTGAATTTTTACTTTCTCCAAAATGTTTATAAGTATTTCTTTATGATAACACATATATACATTGATCTCTCTCTAAATTTTTAATAAGTATAATACTTGTGTTTAACAATTATAATATCCATATCTGCTAAAAGAATATCCGCGGATACAAAAAATTTCACATCCGATACTCTCTAGTTTTAGGCCCACAGTAATGAAGACCATTCGTTTGGTATTTTTCAATTTATTTTTTTATATTTAAACGGGCGATTTACATTTCTTGAGACACTAGTATCACACTGGTCTCCAAAGGGTCAAGAAGCGTAAAGATTTATCTCTTCCAAAATAAAAAAGAATTTTATGATAAGTTGTCGAAAATAAGCCCAATCAGTACTACATTTCAATAAAATTTATGAAGCTTCTATTAATGGTATCGGTTATACAATCTCATAATTTAGTTCTTTTACTAGCCACCACGATAATTGAGCCCAAGACTATTGGGTCCGACTGTTTAAATCGATAATCGGAGATCCTTCCCTGTGTGCCATTTTGTAGTGAGCTAAAATGATTTAATTCATTTTTTATATTTCTTCATACCAGAGATAAAATGGTACTTCAAAAACCAAACTGTTTTTATCACAAATACACGTTTTACGGCAAAATTGTCTTGCTGCGATTTTTCCTATTAGGCGAAATTTCCCGAGGCGAGTTTTCCTACGGTAAACTTGTTTACGGCGAATTTTCCGGTCACTATCCTTATTAAAGACTAACGTGATGACATTCGCATGCATAATGATACTAAAAGAATTGGAAACCAGTCATGATAACTCAAAAAGTGCATCTTCCGTTGATTTATTCGATAAAAACCAAATTGTTTACCTGAAAAGAAACCAATTTTTGAAAGGTAGTCAAGTAATTTTTGGTGAAGAATTTTTTCAAATATTCTAGTAAAATTTGATAATATCGAAATAGGTCTATAAGATTGAATTAGAATGAATGGACTATTTGATTTTAAGACTGGAATTTTTTTAGATGTTTTCAATTTTTCTGGAAAAACTTCTTTATCAACGACATTGTTATTAATATGTGCCGTAATATGCTTCTAATAGCAACAAGGCTGTAAATTATGAATTTTAGACTAATTTCATCTTCTCCATATGCCATTTAATTTTTTAGAGATGAGATTGATAAAACGATATAATCATATGGTATTTCATCAAAGTAAATGGACTAAACTACTGAGGGTAACATTTCATCAAAGAGGATTTGATTGCATCAAATAGAAGACAAATGCTATAGATAGAAACTGTTTGTGCAAACATATTTGGCGTCTAACTAGAGAACTAACGAATTCATTAACTAGCTCACAATGTTAACCAAAGACTGCGGCCCCATATTGCGTTGCTTTTGTAATTTACTTAACCTGTATCATTTAAAATAATGTCTCTGTGTGGATTCAATGTCGTGTTCCAAAAGTCTTGAGCTTTAAGTTTTTCGATTTATCGTTTTCCTCTTTCCTTATTATTTTGGTGTATTATATATTGGCTATTTAATGTTTTAGGTACTTGAACACATAATTTAAGATTAGTATTTATCTATGTTATTCCCATGAATGAAGATAATCCTGATTCCCTGGTATGCTTATTTGTATTTGAAAAAAACATTCCTATGATTGTTATTTACATTTTAAGGTTGTTACATCAAAAAAGAATAATTCGAAGAAGCACAAACTCATTTCTGACTCCTTAACTAAGAAAAAGAAGTGCCTTCCCTATCTGTAAATTGAAACATTTAAGCTTTTGCCTGAGTGACTTTTTCCAATTCATTTTTAGAAGGAAGTATAACTGTGATGGGGATGAAGTTTCCCAAAATTCAAAGTCTCACCATGAAATTTCAGCTCAAAATCCTCTAAGTCAAGTGTTCGGAAACTCCATCCTCAATAAGAACATCATTAATCTCGATTCTGAGATGATTTCATCTTTAGTTCAAATTAATTTGCAAAATCCACTCTCTCCACCATTTAGCGATTCCTTTGATTCATGTATTTTTACTGACTATTCATAATTAATACTCTAATTATTTTAGAAATGGTTTTTGCCCACCTAGTCATAGAATTTTGCTATTTTTAAACTGAAAAGCAAGTAAATAACTGTATCTGTAGATATAAGAAGAACTAAATGCCTTAGTGAACATTATGCTTACTTAACCTAATGCCTTTTGCATATTCAACATAATCGCATAATTTGTTGAACACCTTCTTAGAAAAAATTTGCGCTTTTTTAACGAAAAAGCTAAATGTTTTTCTTCGATCATTAGTCATATGTTTGCAATCGTTAGTCATGTTATGGTTTTTTATTGGTAATATATTTGTAATAAGTCAGACTTTCCATTACGCTAATTACTGTAACTCTAAGGTAAAATTAATAATGTATAAATAAAAAATAATATAAAATTTATTAGAAAACACAAAAGTTTAAGCTTTATTTCATAATAACTTCACCACTTTCAGATCTGATAATATATCCAAGCATTTTTCTATACAAAGATTTGCAATCATCAGAAGAAATTTCATTGAAAATGTTGTTTATTAAATCTTTCAATTCTTTTTCATTGTTTGCTCCCCCTCTATTAACTTAACCTTTCCATACAGAAAAACGTTTTCAATTGGATTTAAAAAAAGAGAGTAAGGTGGAAGATAAAACAATTTCATGTCTTTGGTAACATCAGACAACCCTTTATAGTAATGAATCTTTATCAAGTATGTATATTGGATCCATGTTTTTTCAGCGCATGACTTTTCAATCTCAAGTAAAGGAGCTTTAAAAACTTATCCATTAACCGCTGCATCGCAAGTTTTGTAATACACAATTCCATTTTTGTTCATGGCTCCAACAACAGAAATATTTCTGCTTCAAGCGTTAGAAACAGCAACATAAGTTGAACAACCTTTTTTCGCGGCCTTTTTTGACCGTGATGAAACAGAAAAGCCTAATTCATGGATAAAAACAAAGTTTTCATGTCGTGTTTCGGCTTCTAAATTTTTAAATTTGGCAGCGTATTCTTTTCTCTTTACAATCGTACTTTCACAGTTTCTTCTTTCTGGTACCAAGACGATGTTTTTAATTCTATAATGAAAGGTTTTCAAACATCTATCAATGGTTCTTGTGCTTACCTGTACTTTTAATTCATTCATTATTTTTTCTTGAAGCTTTGACAGAGTGAGTAATGGATACTCATCAACTCATGATTGAATGAATAATCATTTTTCCTTCTTTCAACTTTGATCTTCGTTCACCTCCACGTTTTTGATCATCAATTTGACCTGTTTTCTCCCATCGAGATACAATTTTTGACACAGTAGTTTGATGTAAATCCAAATTTTTAGAAATACTCGTGATAAATTCTCCATCTTTTACTCTTTTAATCACGAGATTTTTAACTTCATTAGAAATTCGCTTACGAGATTTAGATGCACACTAATTCATCATGAAATTTTTTAGCAACGGCTTAGAGTTTGAAAAAACAAAATGACTGACTAAAGATCAAGTATGATGAAGGCAAATAACAGTTGAAAAATAATGATTTAAATTTATTTTTGCATCTTTCATATCTGTGCGAATTGATTCATCAAGCAACTTGTCATAACATGACTATTGATTGCAAGGATATGACTTACGATTGCAAAGATATGACATATGATCGCAAACATATGACATATGATCGATAAACCTTTATATAAAAAACAAGATGCTGGATATTTTTCAAGAAAAAAGGAAAATGTTTCACTTTTCATTAGAAATTGCTGGGTTTTCACAAGTTTTGCAGCCTTTTCAGTAGAAAGCAGTTTACATGTTTTTCGCCACATGATAATACTATTTGAAACGTTCGCTCCCAATCTGTAATCGCTGATCGATTAGACATCAAACTGAATGCCAACTTGTAAAATCCTTTATTCATTATCTTCAACAGACAATGTTTTTGTCTGATTTGACGGTTTGGTTGTTATTTTTTAATTTTACAACTCCTCATTGGTTAATAACTCTCCTGTACAGTCAAGTCTTGGAAATTTTTATTTTGTTCAGCATTTATATCAAAAAAAAACTTTTATAGAGTCACGGGCTTGGCGAATTAACATCTGTTGATTTGTATAGCTAAAAATGATTGCATAATGTCAAACTTGTATCAAGAAAAAAACGTTTATCGAGTCACTCTGCTTGGCGAAACATCCGTTGATTTGTATAGCTAAAAATGATAAAATATATTATTGCATAATGTATTATTTGGCCCATTACCTACTCGTCCATACGTGTACCTTGTTGCGGGTATACTATACACCTATATTGTGACGTATTCAGAAAATTGTTTGGCGGGTGGGGGGGGGGCTTTTAAAAATATTCATAATTAGGTTGTTATTATTAATGAAGTTGGACTTTTAAAAGGCAATTCGTATTACGTTGAATTTGTAATTTACAAAAATAACTATTTTAAATAAACTAGAAGGCATTCAAATATAAAAGATGGATACTTCATTTCAAGAAAATGGGGCTATGTCTTTTTTAATTTTTTTATATAATATTTTTATTAGAGCTGTGGAATTTAAAGATTAATTGATCGATTAATCGTTAATTTATTTTAACGATTAAAGTTTTCTTTAACTATTAATCAGATTAAATTTTATTTTTTAGACTATCTAAATAAATAAAATGGCGACAAAAGAAAAACAATTTAATAAATATAAACCAATTTTTGGCAAATTACATAATCATTTTGATTTCAAATTGTTGGATGATGGTAATATTAAAAATGCTGCCAATGTTTATTGCATTCATTGTAACAAATCGTTTGCATATCATGGATCTAACACATCCCTTACTTATCACCTTCAAAACAAACACTCGCTACAATATTCGAAACTTCAACATGAAAAGTCACTTTCATTCAGTCAGAGTACAGCGGCGTCACCATCGACTTCCAAGCAAACTACTTTGAGTGCGTTTTGTCGTACACTCGATCAACCCGTGAGTGCTACGGTACAACGTGACATTACAATATCACTTGCAAAATAGATAGCAAGCAGTGGCAGACCAATATCGATGAAGATGAGGATGAAGGTCTTCAGCAAGTATTACGCATATCGCTTCAAAATTCTGCTTATAAACTACCTTGTCGGCAAAAATTTGACTGAGATGTTCAACGCTAAAATGGAAAACATTAAGGAAGCAGTGAAAAATTCAAAAGCAATTGCACTAACGTCTGATTTTTGGACATCTTTAAGAAATGAAAGTTATTGTGGAATCATTGGCCATTGGATTAATGATGACTGGAGTTTAAAAAGTGTTGTTCTAAGATGCGTTAATGTAGTTGAACGTCACTACTCTGCCAATGTTGCTAAGTTATATAAACACTTTGCAAAAGACTGGAATATAACAGAAAAGATCCAGGTTATAGTAACTGACAATGCACGGAATATGATTTCCGCTGTTATTCAAGCAGGTTTTTCACATATTCCTTGTTTAGCTCATAGCCTACAGTTAAGCATACTGAATGAATTTAAAGCTGCAGATACCGAAGTGTTGTTTGCAAAGTGTCGAAAAATTGTGGGACATTTTAAGCATAGCCCGATCAATACAACTGAATTGCAAAATTGTTTTGACTCACCATTTCGTAAGCTACAGCAAGATGTTCCAACAAGATGGAACAGAGTTCTTTATATGCTGCAAAGTTTGCTGCAGGCTAAAGAGGCATTAAATCTTTACATGTCAACCAAAGAAAAGTACTATGTCGGTTTGAAACTGTTCGATTCTGATTGGAAAAAAATGTCAAAATACGTCAAAGTTTTAGACATGTTCCGCCAGGCTACAGTTCTGCTAGGCGGTGAAAAATATGTGATATGTAGCTGTGTATTGCCATTGTTATCTTTTTTAACAAAGCATATGAGTGTGAATGATGATGATTTAGGTTATATAGCTAGATTCAAAGAAGCCTCAATTAATGACTTTAACAAACGTGTAGCTGATAGGAAAAACATTGCCGTTTTAAAGATTGCGACAGCACTTGATCCACGATATAAAAACTTGAAGTGCTTATCAGATGATGCAAAAGAACAAACTTGGCCTACAATTAGCAAATAAAGATTGGCTGAAGACAAACACACAAGATAATTCTAATAGTGTCAATAACATTACATGCGAAACAAGTGAAAAGCATTTCAAGTTGATGGAGGGAGACTGACTCAGACTCACAAGAAGATGCCGAAAATGTTTTTGATGAAGTACAACTATATAAAATGGAGAAAAAAGTTGCGGAATCAGTTGATCCACTACAATGGTGGAAACTTAATGAATATCGATATCCAAAATTGGCATTATTTGCTAAAACTGTACTTTGCATACACCTGCTACTTCAGTTCCGTGTGAACGATTATTTAGCTCTGCTGGTTACATTGTTAAAACGCGTTCATCACTTGGACCAAATACTGTTAATATGCGTGTGTGTCTACGTAGCTGGTTATCTCACGATATTTGAAAGAGAAAACGCTTATTACACTTCCTAAATTTAAATTCAAATGAAAAATATGTTAAATAAATTTGTTAGCAAATGTTATAAACTGATGTTTTGATTTAATCGAAATTAACTATTAATTAATCGTTAATATAAAAAAAGTTAACTATTTAAAATAAATTAATCGTTACCAGCCTTAATTTTTATCATAATTAGATTGATAAATATTGTCTGATAAGGTATGAAATGGAACGTTTAAAATTGTTAGCATCTGAAACTATAATTCATATTAAATTTGAAAAACAAAATTATCAACATTTAAATGCTCATATTTTTTCTACAATAAAAAAACGCAAAATTTTAATCCATTTCAAAAAAACTAAAAGACAATTTTGATCTTAAAAAAGACATTTTGAACTCAAAATGGTTTATAACTGTCAAACCTCGATAGTCCGTACGATTCCATTACTTGAGTATTTTTCCGGTTTGCTAGTTTTCTGTTTCAATTGATTTTGTTTGTATATGATTCGATATAATGCATATAAAAAAGTAGTCATAAATCGTAACTTTCAATTTCCGGTAATGCTATTTGTGTAGATCTTATAAAACATTTTTTAATTTAAAATAGAGTAATTTTCATATATACCATTTTCACGTTCCGTCGCACCTTTTTACAATTCAAACACACCCTTTTTCAATTCCGCTAACACCCTTTTGCAATTTTGTTATATCTTTATTAATTTTTTTTGAATATTTCAAGATTTACTTATTATTTGAAAGAAAGATTAGTTATTCAAAATTAAATTATATTTAAAAAAATTAGAAACAAAATTTCCGTAAAAATAAGTGTGTTTCAGTATAAATTTTCTTAGATATTGTCCAATTTTATTTGTCACTAATGAGGTAAACACTCTTACTAAATCAAAAAAACGGCCTAAATTTAATAAATATTCAAAAAGTACAATTTAGAATTAAAAAAAATTAGAACTGGAAACTATAAAATTATTATTAGTGTAAACATGCAAATACAAAAAATTAGATTAATTTTTGTTTAACTTGTAAAAAAGTTGATTATTTGGCTTGATTTTTGATGAACTAACTATAAAATTCATCAAAGAGTTAACCTTTAAGATTTTGATTTCAATTTTAAAATGAAGTATTTATCGCCTTATTCTCATATGCTCAATTGCTCAATGCAATTGAATACGCGTTTTCCAAAATGAAGTAGAACTCTAAACACTTTTTAAGCAAAAGGAATGTGAAATAAATGACTTAGCTCAAGGTATTCAGCTATCAATATATACTAACGGCTGTCAGATATTTTCACCACGTATCAGCAAACCCATAAAAATGATTAATAGGCCATGAATTTATTCAAATGTTTTTTTTTAATTTTGTTCTTTAAAATATTTTGTCCTTGAATAATTGAAATTTCTTCATATGCAAAAATAATGCTTAAATCTTAAAACCTACAAGAAAAATTGCAAAAATCCATTTTCTAAATTGCAAAAGGATGTAACGGAATTGCAAAAAGGTGTATAAAAAATACTTCTATATTTAATGTTTTTACTCGAACTTTGAAATGAAGCCCTTAAATTTTTTAGTTTTAAAGTTTATTTTTTGTAGGCATTTTATGTAAAAAGTTAATTCTTCTAATTTTTATACCACTTCCCAATATTCAATTTCCGGTTATATGTGGATTCAGCAATAATTTTGTTCTCAATGAATTCATCTGCTGAATGCGGTTTCTGTATTATCGACTTCTGACCAGGGGCGCACATCATTTATCAATCGATACAATTTAATCAATGAAATTGTCAGACTCGCGTTAAAAATTTTTTCAACAAAGATCACTTTTTATCTTTATCAGTACGTTTTTTACATTTTATAACATTTGAAAACTTTAATTTTTTCAAGTCAAGAAATTTTTTTTCAATAGCTATTTGGGAATGAATATTTTGACTAGCTATTCCGTTTAAAATCAAAAATACTCTATTTTTTAATATTTGAGCATAAATATTTTTTATGATGTTCGATTGTTAATATTTGTAAGTAACTGTAAGTAATTTGTAAGTTTGATTGATTTTCTTAAAAAATGAATATCACCACTGAATTCAGCATATTTGAAAATGGGTATATATGTGTAAAAACTTTATATACTTATTTAGATAAAAAGTTCCTTTTTGACATGAGCTGTCACATTTAGATCAATTTTTTGACATGTTTGATTGATTTTCATAAAAAATGGAAATCACCACTGAAGTCAGCATCGTTGAAATATATATGTAACATTAAAAATATTTATAAAAACTTATTAATATCTGAGAAAAATAGGGGGCACTTTACGCCCCCAGCACTTGAGCGGACAAATTTTGCCAAGCACTAATAGGGTTAAGATATTAAAAGAATCACATTAACAACATTTTTGTTTTTTAATTATTTTTTAAGACGATGACATCAACGGTTTCTTTCAAAGATGTCAAAAAATCAATTAATTTAATTAATTTGTTTGAAATTTTTTCTTGAGAAAAAATTAAGTAAAATATAAAATAAAATTTTAGATGGCCTAAAATCAAGATAAGTAAAATAAATTAAAAAAATATAAACCAAAAATTTTATGAAATTTGAAGAAAAAGAATCAAGCAAAAAATTAAAATTTAAAAAAGTTGTGAATTAGCCTATTAATAATTCTAAAATTTAAAAAAATTTCTAGGCAAAAATTTTCAAGATATTTATGCTCACCCTAACCCACGAGGTTCCAACTTGAAAAAATAAACAATTTGCCAATTAATAATAATTATCGACTGATAGGTATTCGACTAAAGTTCTTATCGGTGCATCTCTAGTTCCAAACATATTTTTAAGTGTCCATTATTCCAAACAAACAACCTTTACCTTATATCAATGTTAATTTACATCAAGGGCGCACATCCGAGGGTGGGGGCGAAAAGCGTATCCCCCCCCCCCCCCAATAATTTTGGATTTTTTTACACTAGTGTATATGCGTTATGTAATTAAAATATTTTCGCTGGAAGTATAGTTTTTAAATTTCATCAATTTTGTAAAAAAAAATATATAAGCAGTCTTATAAATTTACGTATGCGCTCTAAAAACACTATTTTAAAGGATTGCTTGAATATTTTGTCTCCTGTGGTATTTCCAGACCGGTAATTTTGAAAATCAATAATTTTGAGGATGTGCGCCCCTGCTTCTGACTAAGAATGATTCTCTGTTGACCGAATCAAAATCTAGATCCATTGCACATTAAATATGAATGAATATTCACCATGCTATTCTTTTATAAGCTAGTATATTATCCACTCTGTTGAATATATTATAGCTATCGACTATATTTATGATGTTGATGTTTTTTAATGAGAAATAGATAGTTAAATTAGATACATCACAGCTAGAATAATCAATGGGAAAGTTTTTGCTTCTTAATTTTTTTGTCCCTTTCATTTGTCCCTTTGATTAGAAGATTGTTTTTTTCGTATCCCGCATCAGCGTTTAGATGTTGCTAATCATGAATGATTCATTGAAGTATCGTAGTCATCTTGAAACAAAAAGGATAGAAGTCTTTCTTTTTATCTTTTTGATAATTAGATCAAAGAAATTAAATTATTCAGCCATCAGCACGAATATCTACTTCAGCAGTAACCAGAATACTACTTTTTTAATATTAAATACATGGCATGGAATTGTTTAGTGAAGTTAACAGTATCGAAACACGAATTCTTATTCAATAGAGTCAGTAGTGAATTTAATGCTAATATAATTGTTCGAATCTACATTTCACGTATTCAATTGTCGCTCATGAAAAAGAGATATTTTATTACCAGCATATAGTTGGCTGATGTCCTGTTTTCCAGGAATTGTCCCAGTTTTGTCCGTCACTTCATAAAATAAGCCCCAGGAATATATTCCATTTCTAACACTTTTGCAAGTGAAACACAACAGCCTTTTGCAGTATGTTTTTGCCTGATCTAAAAAAAATTTTCGAAAAATATTTCAACTGTTTATATAAAATGATAAATACTTTAAAATAAATAATTAATATCAACTTTGCTCTCATTTATTGCCTTAAGTTTTCGTGTTTTAACTTTGAGTTGATTGTAGTTGCAAAACGTAAATTTAAAACTAAAAAATAATACCTCTAATTAACTCATGAATCATGTCATGACTAAACGAGATTCTTTGAAGAAAATCTTTTTTAAGAAATACTTTAGAAAAACGAATAAAGAATATATATATAATACATACCCGAAATTGCGACGAAATTGGAGGGCGCGATTATTTTGTAAAAAGGTTCGAGGAATTACAAAAGAGTGCCATGAAACTGCAAATGATGTAGAAGAGTTCCGGCAAGTTTTATAGTTTCAAAAAAGGAGATTTGAAAAATCTAACTTTAAATATCATTGATTATTATTATTATCTTTTATTCTGTTTTTACTTTCATATATTGTTCACATATGAATTATTTTTGTAAGGACTATTTTGTTCTTAAGGTAAAATCCATGTTTGCCGCTGAATGTTTTATATTTCAAAAACTTCAAGTTAATTCGTATTTCTGATTGTTAGTCAATAACACCTATGAATAATTTTAAAACATTTTTCACTAGCCTCTCTCTAACATTCTCTTTTAAAATTGTCCTGCCCTGCTAATAGTTAGAATAATGTGAATGGCCCAAATATTTTGTTCTATGACCACATCTTCAAGCTCTTATCATCTTTTTGGATCATTACTTTATTTTGCATAGTAGCGAAGGAATAGTTAAAATAAAAACAGTAAAAAAAGAATAATTTCTTTCTTTCATCTCGGTTTTTCATTTTTTTCCATAGGGATAGCTTCTTATGACGAAATGCAGGATGACAACGCCCTAAATAACGAAATTAATTGTACGGAATTCAAATTTAACGACATTTTTACGCCATCTTTCCCATACTCTGCATCTCCTGTTAATGCTTCCAAAAACCATTCCAATAATTCTACTTCAAATTTACTCTGCGAAAAGAATTTAACAGAATTGCACAACTGGATCAAGACCTTTGAAGTATACTTTTCAGTCTTTTTCTTTGCATTTTTCCCTTAAGCCTTCTGATGTAAGTTCTAAAAATCATAAGACCTGTATCTGTATTCTCAACTTGATTTCCTGGAAATGGATATTTGATCTTTTTGAAGGGGAGAAAGTATGATTTCTATCTTTCTGTTCCTTTTATCAATTTATAAGTGCGTAAAAATTTATATTTATTTCAAATGTACACATCATGTGCTACACGCTGTGCTACCAAAAGCCTCTGAGTGGGTGGCTCTCGTGGGGGCACAAATTATATGTATTGATGTATAAGAGATAAAAATGGTTGCGTTGTTTTTATGTGTTAGTTGAACTATTAAGTGGCGGCCAATTAACAGCTAGCCCGAATGGCATTTTTGCCTGAATGTACTTTTATTTTTCTGAATGTACTAAATTGGTTTCTATTTTTTAATGAGTTCAATAGATTCTAAGTATAAACCTTCATTTATTTATATCTATTTTATATATTTAAAAGTTTAGTCTTTTTTTGTCACACAAGAGATATGCAAACTCTACGATATGATTGGATAAACAGTTTGCCAATCATTTAAAAGTTTTAACCAAGAAAATTAATTTTTAATTCTTTTTAATCTTTGGGCGAATATAGATACGAGAAAGATGAGTTACCGGGTATAGCTAGTAATTTATTAATAATTTGCTATTCCTTGAAAACTTTGTGCTTCATAAATACAACCTAAGAAACTTACAACCAGGGTTCCAGACTCTGAGTCGGAGTCAGAATCTTGTGGAAGCCCCGAAAGAAATGTGCCCTGGACTCCTAAAATTAAAATATTACCGATTCCTAAATGAGGCTTAATGTATAACATCTTGAAAAGCTATTGTCGGCGTTAGGATTGTAGTTAGTGTTAGGGTTGAGCTTTGGTTTAGTGTTAGTGCAATCGTACATACATACATTTGCATATACATTTTTTTACATTCTTGAGACAATCCTTCCTATTTATTTCTATTAATGCACGCCTGACACAAAAACATCTAGGCATACTACGAATACGCACATATTGACATTAGATACCCATACACTGAAATACTTCAATCTCAAAAACACGTATTGCTAAAAAGAGAAAAAAGCTTTGAAATGCAAATGTTTCAAAGTCTGCCTAAACTGTCTATGAGTTTTGCATTTTTATTACTCTTGATATAATTTTCTTTTTTTTTAGAACTAGATGCATATTTTCTTATTCCCTGTTGATGTATATCGTTTTGTACGAAATATATTCGAACACAAAAAAATTTCTTTTCCATTTTAGCCTTTTGAAATTTAGTCACGTGGTAGCCATCATCCAGAACTATTTTAGGCATGTTTTTTTTCAAAATTTGAAAAGATACATAAATCATATCTTATATCATTGAATAGATTTTTTGTATGTTGTGGTTATAAGCTAAGAGTTGCTTTAAAACTTTATTTCAAAGGCGGTTTTTATTTTAAGATAAATTAGGCAACTCATCATCCCTTTTTCCTTATATTGATTTAAACTCAAAATACATGGCCTATCCATTTTTCTGTTCCTCATTATCACATTAGTTCAACTCATCAATTTTTTGAGAGATTAAATGCTTGTTCTAGGAAACTTTTTCCGATTAATCTAAAATTTGGTATCATCTCTAAGACATCCATTCTAATTTTCCGGTGTGGAATTTTCAGAATCTTACTTATCCGAGAACTATGCAATTTTAGGTTCAAATCGTCGATTTTTTTTCCTTCTAATTTCTTATCTGACTTGATATTTGGGTGTACGAAGTTATATTTTTATGGGAACCAAATTTTTCCTTGACTTTCATGAACGTAACTTTTGAGGAGTGGATGGAATTATATGATGTCTGGAGAGTATAGACAGAGAGTGTATTTGCTAGTGATGTACCGATCTCAATTTTTTGATCGATGACGATTCCGACTGTGAACCGATGTCGTTACCGATACTCCAATAAATTAGGAGTATTGAGTATGTTTGATTTTAAACTGGCAGGCATAAATTAAAAAAAGCTACTAAATGCTTCAGAAGAATATAGTGTGTGATTCCATGGACTTGCGTATGTTCGTGCCCAGTTTCATCTAAGTGATTATGTAAGAATATAAAGTAAAAAAGCTAGATAAAGAAGTATTGTAACAAAATTGATATCGTATCCAATTCCAGTATTTATTTTTTTCATACGTAATTATGAAACGTAATGTATCGTATGCACCCAATGAAAGCGAGTGTTGGGAATACACTCGCGACTCTAATTAGTGTCGCGAACCTGGTGTTGATAACGTAAGTCTTAAACTAAGACGCATTTGTGCTCTTGTTTTCACAGCAAAAAGAAAACAGAATACGTTCTTCTCAGAATATTTCCATATTTAAAATTTACAGAAATATTTGAACAAAATGAAAGTCTCATTTTACTCTACTTCTTCGGCTCAAGAAATGGGCGAATAATAAATAAATTTGTCTATTCCGAATGAACAAAAATAACGCGATTAAGCCGATCTAATCGGTACATCACAAGTATTTGCGCACTTTTTATCGTCAAAGATTCTTCGTCTGCGAAACCCCAATTTCTATAAAATTTGTGTAAATGTTATATGCATACTTGTGTTCCTCCTATCATGTAGATTTCGAATATATCAATTATATTGGACAAAAATATAAAGCTGAAAATTTTTCAAAGTTGGACTTCCAAATGACATTCTAAATGTCATGAAAATGAGTTATAAGTAATAAACATAAATGCACAAGATTCTTAGTTTATAGCTTCTAAATAAAGAAAAAGGAAGTTTACATACATATATCGTAAGTTTGTTAACGTCCAGGGTAGGAAATTATTATAACATCTTATAATATTGTCCAATCTGTCAGTTATCTCTTCAGAGGCCTTTACTGAGAACGACGCTTTGGACTTGTCTTTCGGGTTGCTCATCAGGGATTCTAAGATTGTTAATGCGAAGGACAAAATAACGTGAGATTTAAAAAAGGATCAAAAAGACTGTTACTAAGGGGCGTGCGCCGCCTTATATAGTCCTGTATGTATGTTGATAAAATAATTGATAAAATTCCGACATAATTTGATAAAATTCAGACATAATATATAGACAATATTTTAAAGTGTCCAAAGGGAGATATTTACATTGTTTAGCGTCCACCGAAGAAATTTACATTGCATACATTCTTGCCTTCAAATTTCGAGGAAGCCCATCATATTTTAAAAATTTGTAGTAATTTTTTTCCCTCAAAAATTCATAAATAGGCTGTTTTGTGATAATTTTAAGGGTCAAATATTGGCTCTTCTAGAACAAATATATTGCTGTGTGATAATAATAATTAAATGCATGGTTTATACTTCTAAAAAGCATATTTCAATTTCATTATCCAAACGCGTTCTAAAATTGCTGACTTTCTTTTTAGACTTTGTTGATTGATTTTTAAATTCCATGAAATGAGCCTTGTGGCAGATATCTTTGATATGAATAGAAATAGGCAAACAATAATAATTTGTATTTTGCGTACACGTGGTTAAGCATATGACCTTGCATTTTCTATATAAAGAATCTATTTATTGTCATTAGCTTTTTACTCGGTTGATAACTCCTCACAATTCATGCACTCAAAACTTGATGTTTTGTATTCCTGTTTGATTTATCAAAGTAATTAAGTCAGCGAGAAATTTTGTAATTAAAATTTCTTAATTATGATCAAGTTAAATCTGTTTTGTCACCACTTTTTTGAGTTATGTTCGGTCAGCCCCAATTAAAATTCAATTGGAATAAAATTCTACGAACATATCAATAAATTGCAAATGCACTTGTCTCATGCAATGAATGTACTTGGATAAAAATATCATTTTTTAATTTTCTCCATTTTTATGCTGCTTTTTACTAATTTTAAAAAAATGGACTTGAAGCTTACTCTGGCTTTAAATAGATACGAAAATGAGAAATTATTATCCAATAAAACTTTCCATCCACATAAGTGCTTATTAGCCACAATGTTGGATGCCTGTTTGATGCGTAATACCATTTTTGCTGTACTTTGCACGAACACCATTCTATTCCTTTACAATTATTGTTATTATTGATTATATGTTGCATATATAATATAACACACCTAAACTAGCTGCTAACAATCTAAAGTTATGAGTTTGTTTGTTTTAAGCTGGCTACCATGTTTATTTACTTTTATTTCAAAATTTACTGCATCACCGTCCATACCTGCTTTTGATTAATGAGTCAGGTATAACGTTCCTATTTTTTCTGTTTTATCATTTTCGCAAAATTTTCATAAATCATACTCACTGTTTGCGTCGTTAAAGACACGTATTGTATACCCTAATTTTACATTGGTTGTAAGAATAGACTGCTCACATATTCAAATGTGTTTACTCTGATTGTATCTATGTATATTTGCATAGCTATGATAAAAATGATATATTTTTTGCACTACCGAAATTTGTTTTAAATAATTTATAGTTGCTCCCATTTTCAATACTCACTAACTTTTCATATTCTTCGTGAGGGATGTTCTGCTTTTTTAAATTGAAATTTACGGGCGATTTTCTTTTACATTTTCTCTTCACACGTGGCTGCAGATAGGGTTTACAATATTATTAGTATTTTTTTGAAATACTTCTCTATTAACCCATTAAGCCCCAATGTTCCCATTTGGGAACATAAGTAATTTCATCTTCGTCTGCTTTTTTCAATGACTTGGAATATAAATCGTCTGCGTTTTTTTAAATATCGTCTGATTTCTATGGTACTTAATGGGTTAATCATATATCATTTCAAGAGTAATGATCATTAGTCGATACTTATCATTGCATCTGGATTTATCATTAGTGGGTATAAAGATGGAATGCTTATGTATCAATTATATTGTATGGTTCATTCTACCGAACCACCACTAGCAGCTAATTTTTAAAAAGTTTAGTGGTATTTATTCATAAAAGTCTTTATAAAGTTCCTTCTCCTTATTAATTCCCTTTTCGAATAGAAAAGTAAAGTTTATTCACGAAGGTCTCCACAAGATCCCCTTCTCTCTCCAAGATTTAAAAAGGCTCAACTCTCAGTGATTTGACTCGATTCATTAAAGTTAACTAACTATCTATTTGCTTGAATTAGCTAGAAAACTCGTTATTTTATTATTACCATTTGTCGTAGCTTCTTTTAAATATGGGAGTGTCTTACGCCGGGAGTGAAATTACCAGAGTTAAATTAGGCAAATAGTAATCCGAACAAATCCCATATAGGACTTCACTATTAACATAAGAATGGGCGTTCGCTGGAACATTGCTAGGATGGGACAAACAATAAAAAATGAGTATATATGAAACAAAGGAATGAACCAGAGCCCAGTGGGGAGTGAATTTTTAGGTCGGGTTGGGAGATGCTCTCCTCGCGGGGAAGGGACGGTCGGGGAACTATTCTCTCAATGATCAAATATAAAATATTTCATGAAACCAAAAGATGAAATGAACTTTTTTATTTAAGCTAATTTTTAAATGATTTATTATTTTGCCCAACAAAAATGAACTCTTCAACTTTTTCTGGATTCAAGCTACTTAGTTTACTGTTTACAATATTTGAACCGGAACTGAACAATTTTTCTGATTGAGAGTTGCTTGTCGGTATTATTTTATTAAGATATAATTTTGAAAATATATATTTTGATAGTATTTTGTAATTTTTTTAAAACCTATTTGGAAAGCCTTATAAGACTATTATAAGAATAATTAAAAAATTAGATCAGAGGAAAAGGGGAGGTCATTTTGAAGAAAGAGGAATCAGGAAAAGGAAAACAAGGTGAAACGATCCGCTATTTTTTTTCGACGACGCACTGAATAGTGAAAAAAATGGCGATTTCTATAGAAAAGTATAGGCACGCATCGAATAGTGAGAGCGTATTCTACGAAATAAATGTCAATTTCATATAAATAATGTATATATTTACAAAAAGATAATGAAGATAATAAAGATTTTGTAAATAATGTATATATTTACAGAATATGGACAAGCAAATTTATCAATTCCCCGATAAAGGGGTCAAAACCTTCCCAGTGGGGAACGAGGAAGTTCGGGGTCCCCGATGAGCTCTGGCATGAACGATAGCAAAGTTATAATATAGATAAATGACCAAGATAAACAATGGTATTTTTCATTTCATTTAAAATTATGTCGTAAAATAATTATTTACAGCTTCCAAAAAAATACATATTTATAATCCAAGGGGGTCAAATGACCTGTTTGCAACTCCTGGTGGACGCCCATGAATATGAGGTATAATATTGCAGTTGGTATTAAATATCTCTCATCCCATTGAATCAGAATATACACACGAATGATATTTGCAGAGTATATGACACGTATCCGATAATTCATTCTATGACGTGGATATATTGATGTACTAAGAGTAGTTGGTTATACACATTGTGAAATAAATTTTTACAGAAGAGAAAATTCTTTAAGTCGGACATATTTTGAAAATTAAAAAATAGTTTAAAGTTTTAAAGCATAATTCGCTAAAGTAGAGAAAAAATTTTTTTTAGTTATTTATTAAATTTGAATTTTCAAATTTGTCACTTTATAAACAAAGCTAAGAACATTTGCTTTGCGATCAATAAAAGTTTTGTGCAGTGTTAATTAAGTTGAATATTGTAAGTTTTCGATTTTAAAATTTATCACCTTAATAAAATATCAATCTGATCGTTTCAACATCTTTCAAATTACACATTTAACCAAAACCTGAAATTTAAACCCTTCACCAAATTTGAGTTCCAAAATGTCATTATTAATAATACCGGTGGATAGCCATTGAACTCTATTGTGTAATTGAACATTTTTCTTGTTGATTTATTTGTAAAACTCTACGAACATTTCTTGATTTTTTAAATCTCTATTTAGTACCTTATTTAAAGGGGGGCTAAGTTGTGATGCAACCAAATGTTCTCTTTATGTGATGCATTAAAAAGATTTTTCTGAAATTTAAGGATACTTATGTATATTTCCATCATCAGCTCATTTTAAGATAAAACACTTGAAAATTTAAATTTATTATTCGGAATAATTTTGTAAATATCCCTTCTAGTTGTAGGTGGAATCAATTATTGATGGAACAACATTCTTCTCTAATTTCCAAGTTTTGGTGAAACTCTCCATAAATCAAACCTAAGGGGGTTTTTTTTTCAAAATTTTTTTCTTTTTTTTTTTTTTTTTTTCCCCTCGATCTTTTCTTTTTTTTTGTTTTTTTTTTTTTTTTTCTTACAAAAAAGTTTTTTTTTTTTTTTTTTTTTTTTTTTTTTTTTTTAAAAAGATTTTTTTTTTTGTTTCAAAAATTTTTTTTTTGGGGGGGGGGGGAATTTTTTTTTTTTTATAAATTAATTTTATTTTAAATTAAAATGAAGGAAATTTTTTTTAATATTTTTATTTTTTTTTTTTTAAATTTTTAAAAAAAAAAAGTTTTTTTCTTTTTTTTTTTTTAATTTTTTTGGGGCCAGAAAAAAATTTTAATAGTTTGTAAAAAAAAATTTTTTTTTAAAAACCTTTAAAAAAAAAAAAAAATAATTTTTTTTTTTTTTTTTTTTTTTTTTGGGGGGGGGTGGGTGGGGGGGGGGGGGGGGGGGTTTTTTTTTTTTTTTTTTTTTTTTTTTTTTTTTTTTTTTTTTTTTTTTTTTTTAAAGGGGGGGGGGGGGGGGAGAAAAAAAAAAAAAACAAAAAAAAAAAAAAAAAAGGGGGGGGTTTTTTTTTTTAAATAAAAAAAATTATATCCCTTTTCCAAGCCTTTTTATAATATATTTCAAAATGAAATGGAAATACCCCTTTAAAATCAAAATTAAAGTTGACCCGTTAACGAGCAGAGTCGACTATAGTCGACTTTACAAAAATAAAATCGTCTGCGTTTATCAAAGCTCTTTAATACAAATCTTCTGCCGTACACTAGATATCGTCTGATTATTCTGGTCGTTAACGGGTTAGATGTGAAAATTTATTTTTTCATTATATACCCTTTGAAGACCAAAATTTTGAAGATGATTCGTCTGCTTTCTTTTTCAATGGAATTTTATATATTCAAAGCAGGCGATTTTCATTTCTTGGGACACTGGTGTCCCACTGGTCCTCAAAGGGTTAAATAACTTCCTCGTTTTTATATATTTTATCAACAAGGACATAAAAAATATTTTTAGTTTTTTGTACATTAACATTGGTGTTGCAAATTTTCATTACAAATCAATAAAATCAAGACCGTGATATCTTCGATAGTAAAAGTAAACCTTTTGAGTGATATACGGATACAAAAATAGTTTATTTTCGCTTTTGATAGCGTTTGTTAATCCATATAAAAATTCTAGCCTGGCTTTGTTATTGCAGTAAAAAAAGTTATCAATTAAGCAAAACTTCAACTTATTTTACCTACTAAGCGAGATAAAATTCATACACGCTTGTTTATCTTGTTTCAGAAGAAAGAGGATAGCAATTCGATTTGAAGCAATTTGATTCTATTTTTACACATTCTTCAATAAAAGTTTTGAATCAATTATAACGAGCATTTTCTAACCGCTTTATTTTAACGATAAATTCACTGATATCCTTACTTAAAAGTTTAATTTAAAAGAAAAATTAATTGAAAAAGTGTATTGCTTCCTAGCATTGTGATGAAGATGTAGAAAAAGATACATCGATCTCTCTCCTTCTCTCTCTCACTCTCTCTGTATAGTAAAGTTAATAATGAAAGATTTTTTAATTACATTTTCTTTGTACATCATTTTTTATATATAACTTTATTTTAAAAAAGTATAGTCTGCTCGTTTAGTCATTTCATTTAAATTTGATTTAGCTTGTATTGATTTTTTTAGTTTATCCAAAATTGAAACAATTAGGTGTGATATAATTCCTTTGATTGATTTTACTCACTTCTACATAAACAAAGGGTCTATGGGTACGCATGTGTTAGAGATGGCTTTTCAAGCGCCTGTACTTTATTTTTAAATTGAGTATTCAAAATGAATTCTTGTGCCTTTTGTTAACCCTTGGAAGACCAATATGACTCAAGTGTCCCAAGAAATTGCATTGATAAAAACAAAGTCGGTTTTAAAAAAATTGGTCTGAAATAATCAAGCAAAAAAACGCCTTCGTCATTTCCAAATGATGGTGTCATGAAACGAGGGAACTAATGATCTAAAAACTTGATTTATTCCTTATGCTCCATTTGGATCAAATAAAATCCTACACTAATTAATATGATTTTTGTCAGTATCCTTTTACTGTGGTATATTTCTTACTTGCCGAACTGAATCTGCAGGTGAAAACAAATAATAATAATAATTAATCTTTGAAATATTAAAAAAATATTGAGATTGAACTAGATTAAAAATATATCTATTATAATGAAATTTTCGTCGAAAGCTCGTTAAAATAACACTACGCAAACTTTTTTAACTCACAAATTGCGAAAATTTCTTGATTTCCAGTATATATTGTGTAAAGTTAAATATTTTGCATCATATACCGACTTTTGTCGTAGAGGAGCGAACCTAAGATTTCACAAACATGCCGCCTATGATGAGGTATAACTATTAAGCTTCATTTATGGTTGAAAGGACACACACTAAAATTGTATATACCATCTTTTAACTTTGCACCCTTTTTTGTCTTTACCACTTATTTTTATGTTGATAATAAAATAACTAAATTTCGAGAGCGCTCTGTAAATAAAATTTTTAGTGTGTTTGTCCTCCTAACTATATATATATATATATATACAAACTTTTTACAATAAAACCTATCAATGTTAATTCGGATACATAATGTGCAGCTGGTAAGGATTCAATAGCCAAAAATAGATCTTGTACAAAGTGTACTTCTATAGCGATGATGATGATGATACATTGCAGGAGAAATTATGTGTTGCATTATAGTATCATAAAAAATATAAAAGCTTACGCAATGTAGCATTTGTCTCACTTCTACATGGTATATAATTCGTAAAATCATTATTTGATTTAGGGATTTCTCGTAATTATTGAAATGACCCTTTCGTTATTTCATGGAATGCCTAGGCATTACATGACATCACTAAGGATATTAGTGAATTCGCGAAATCTGTGCTTTTTACAGCCTTACTAATACTGTCGCATCCATGTTGATATAGTGATGAATATTTGTTGTTTATTTTGTAAAATAACCTATTAAACTTATTTAGAGTTGGAACGCGACCCAACGTTCCTTTGCTTTGCAGAAGTTGATCGATGTGTGTTCTTCTTCTCAGATCAAGTTTCTTATGAGTCTCATTCGGCCGCTTTTCCAAAGAGATTTCATACAACTTTTGCCTAAAGAAGTAATGCTTTCCTTCAATAAATTGATTGGTATTTTATTTACCCAAAATTTCATCTCAAATCGCTTTTATAGTTTTTGTTTTACACAATATTCATTTTTCAATCACCACCTTTTATTTGAAAATATGTCGGAGTTGGTACTTAATGAAATTTAGGAGCCGAAGTCCGTTTTTTAAGTATTAGAAAATGATTTTTCAAGTATTCTAAATTAAATAAAGAAAAAAATAGTATAATTTTTGTAAGCATATAGAGCAGGTGTGTCCAAAATATCGGGCCAACTGCGGCCTTCAAGTCTATTTTGAGGGACATAAAACTTAGCCTTAAAGTAGTTTCTATCTTTGGCAATTTCCTTTGAAAAATAGAATTAAAGTAAATGTAAAGAAACACAGAAAATCTTGATATTCAGGTTCTGCTTTCTTCCCATCGTGTTCGCTTTTGTGCTTTGGGTAAACATAAGTTTAATAATGGAAAATTTACAAGTTGATTTTTTGAATAGAAATTTATCTTAATTCTTTTCGGAAAATACCGCTACTTCTATTTATTTGAAAGACACTTTAATAAATTTGCAAATTTTTTGTGTTTATCAATTTATATTAAATGGGAGATGACATCAAAAAATCTATTTTCATTAGAAAATAATTATAAAAAAATTTTATATTCTTCAAAATCGGTGTTTTTAAAATTTAAAACCTCTTTTAAAATTAAATTAGTTTTTTTAGTTTTTTGAATAAACATATCTTTTCACTACAAATAAAATGTTATAAAATGGTGTGTCATTGGCATGTTTTGAAAGGCAAAGTTGGCATATTTTTTATAAACAATTCGGAGATTTGCTTATAACATTCATCAATGTGTTTTTATATATTTTTTTATTTGTAGAGTTAAAGTAAGACTTATTTTTTGTGAATGTATCTTTCAGTGACGAATCCAGAAATCGACTATGGATGCCTAATTTGAAATATTAATTTTGTTGGTTTTCTAAAGTTCAGACGTTGTCATCATCGTCTCCGTCAACATTTCTTAACAAAAACCATTTTTTAAGTCATAATCATCATCATCATCACCGAAGAAATACAGCAATCTAAGTGAAAACTTGCAGGACTATCGAAATATTATTTCACTCTTTCGTTACTGAAATTCTTTGTCGAAGACGGACGTTGCGATAGAATGTTAATACCATAAAAATCCTAATGAATGAAGAGTCCAGGAAAATTGAAAGAAGAATTTTTGAGTCCTCACTCCATAAGTGGCCGATATTTAGGTTAGATTTAGGTTAAAAATCTTAGTTTTTTTCATTTGTTGAGCACTGAATATCGAAATTACATTGAGTTTTCATTTTAAATGTTATAAAAAACTTGAAACTCTAGAAATGAAGTTTCGTGGATCCAATTTCTCCAAATTTTGTGTTTAAATTCCTCGCGAAAATTTCTTACTTTCGAGTATTATAAGATACACATTAAATTCTTTCCACGCTCTATTTTTCAAATGATCGGGTGTAAGAATTATGAATAAAGCTTATGAGTCTTAACACTTTGAGGACGAGAATTTTAAAGACTTATTGTTTGCTTTCTTTTTCAATCCAATTTTTATATTTATAGCAGACAACTTTCATTTTTTGACACTCTGGTGTCCCACTGGTCCTCAAAGGGTTGAGCCTAGCTGTCATGACCAAAAAGAAGACCATGAGAAAAAGAAACAGCTTTAAATGATTTATTATGCATCTTTGCCACTTTCATTTTTTTACAAACGCTTTAAAATCTACCCTTTAGGTATTATTTTAGAGCTATTTTATACTTTTAATTTTTCTTACGTTGGTTTCTATTTAAAAAAAAAAGGTTCCTTTTTTGGCTCATTTTTAATCATTTGTTATCTCAATTTCAGTTTTTGTTATGAAAAAACGTGTAAATAAATGAAGAGTACCTAAAATATAAAGAAGCGTAAATTCGTCGATATGATATAGTGTGACACGGTAATGTTGCACTATCCGTGCATCGATAAACGTCTTTCCTATGCAATTGGCTTTTTATCGATGCACTGTTGTGACACTGCTTATGCTTTATCCGAGTGAACACTGGTCCTAGAAGACTATGTTACTAAACCTATAAATCACTAAATGTTCATGTTATAGCCAGCAATATTTTATTTTCCCTTTTTATACTGCTAGATTTCACTCAACGTTTTATCATACTTATCTCCGAATGATCTCTTAAAGTGTGCCTGTGTGTGTCAGAACTGGAAGTACATATCAAGCGATCCTTTGTTATGGAGGAAGAAGTGCGATGAGCAAAGTGTACAACAGGATGTGACGGATTTAACAGCTGAGTGCATAGGCTTGCGCAACGATGAATGCATCAAGACGTGGAAGGCAGCGTATATTATGTTCATGCCAAACTTAAATTGTCCGGCAAACCTCTGTATGTCGACTTTCTCCGAGCTTTCCGGGAAGAAATCCTTGAAGATCTTAGAGTCTGCAACCTCCTGTATGTAGTCCAGAGAGGTCTTCTCAATCTTCTCAATCATTTTCATCACAGCTTCAGACTGGCTAAACGTTAATTGGCCAAATATATCCAAGTCTTCTTTATCCTGGGATTGAGAGGCGTCTTTTGCTCTCTTCGAAGAAGGCTCTGGCCTCTCTGCATCCTGAACACTCTCTTCTGGGTTAGTCCACGTGAGGGTCTTATTGGAACTCTCATCCAATTCCTCTTCAGCATGAACGATGCTTTTTGACTTCTTCTTGGAAGATCCAGAATCAGACATTGTTTGAATTTATGACGGCGTTATCTAAACAAACAGAGATTACTGAAAGATTTAAAGACTTTTTCAATAATTTTATCAACTATAGTTTGACAGATTTAAGCGCTTTATTGTGTGTCGCACTTAAATGCAGGTTATGGGAAGAACTCGTGCTCAATTGCAAATTCAAAATAAAGTCTACGATAATGTGGAGTTCTTGATTTTACCTAACTTGTGGAAAGAGGTCATCTTGGGAATTAGTTTTCTCAAAAGACATAAAGACATCACCATTGAATTCCGTGGGAAAGAACCTTCTTTGGATTTCCAATATCACAGTGGAAACCTTGAAGCTCGTCATACATGTGCCACAAAGAACTCGAATGAAGTGAAACTTTTTAGATTCTTGTCTGCTAATTGTCGACCTCAGATAACAAGAACTAGAAAGTTCAGTGAAGATGATCAGCGATTTATACGAAGTGAAGTCCAGAGACTGCTGAAAGCTGGAGTTATTGAAGAATCCAATTCTCCATGGCGAGCTCAAGTTGTCCTTGTTCCCAAAACCGCCGGAGGGAAGAGAATGGTAGTTGACTTCTCACGCACGATAAATAAGTTTACCTTAGCTGACGCCTATCCTTTGCCTGATGTAAATGAATTGGCACATAAAGTAGCCAAATTCAAATACTTCAGTTTAATTGATCTTTCCGAAGCTTATTATCAAGTGGAACTGGGAAAAGACGAGCGAATGTACACTGGGTTTGAAGCTGACGGTAGACTTTATCAATTCACGAAAATTCCGATGGGAGTAACCAATGGGGCCTCTGCATTTCAGCGATACATCAATAACTTTATTTCGTTAAATAAACTTAGTGATACTTTTTCTTACATAGACGATGTAATAATCTGTGGGAAGACTTTGGAGCAACACAATCGCAATCTAAAGTCTTTTCTTAACGCAGCCAATTCCTATCAACTAAACATCAATTGGAGCAAAAGTAAGCAAGGACTCGCATCTCTCAAGTTTCTTGGATATGAGATTGGTGATGGGGAGCTAAGGCCTGACAAGGATCGCATCAAACCTCTGACAGAAATGCCAATACCGCGAAGTTCTGCTGAATTGAAAAGAATGATGGGATTCTTCTCATATTACGCCAAATGGATTTCCAATTACTCCACGAAAGTTCAATCTCTAACAAAAGTGACCTCCTTTCCTCTAACCAACAGTCAAATAAAAGTAATTCACTCTCTCAAAGAAGAAATTGGTAGATCTGCTTTACACGCAACCAAGAGTGGTGTGCCATTCGTTGTGGAAACAGACGCTTCAGAGAAGACAATCGCCGCCTCACTCTTGCAAAATGGAAGGCCTGTAGCATTCTTTTCCAAAACTCTTAATCTAGCAGAAACCAAAGCACACATCGTGGAGAAAGAAGCTTACGCCATCATCGCATCGGTACGACACTGGAAGCACTTCCTAATTGGACAACACTTTACCGTAGTGACGGACCAGAAAGCAGTTTCCTGCATTTTTAGCAATAATGGCAAGAACAAAATCAAAAACGACAAGATGCTTCGCTAGCGTTTGGAGTTAGCTTCATATTCCTTTGACATCAAGTATCGACCTGGAATCGACAATTTATCTGCAGATGCGTTATCACGTGCATGTTCAATTTCAAAAGACTCGACGAAGCTAAAAGAGCTGCATGACTCACTGATCCATCCTGGAGTGCGAAGAATGAGTCACTTTGTCAGAGAAAAGAACCTACCCTTTTCAATGGACGAAATAAAAGTGATGACAAAGAACTGCCAAGTCTGTTGTAAATGCAAACCAAGATTCTTCAAGTCTTACGGAGACCACATGGTAAAGTCTACAAAACCATTCGATAGACTATCTATCGACTTCAAAGGTCCTTTGCCATCAGAAACCAAGAACAAGTACATTCTCACTATCATTGACGAGTATTCTAGATTTCCATTTGCTTTTCCTTGCAAGGATACGACGTCAACTACGGTAATAAAATGTTTGCAAGAAGTTTTTGCAATCTTTGGACTACCTAAATATGTACACTCAGATCGCGGGAGCTCATTTTTATCGAGTGAACTTAAAACTTTTCTTTTAAGTAAAGGCGTAGCCTCGACTTTCACAACAGCTTATAATCCTCAAGGCAATTCTCAATGCGAAAGATACAACGGAATTATCTGGAAAACCGTCACTTTAGCAACAGAGACTCAAGGACTGCCCATCGAAAAATGGGAAGACGTTCTTCCAGATTGCTTGAATGCACTCCGAACACTTCTGAACACATCAACTAATGAAACTCCGCATGAAAGATTATTTAAGTTTGAAAGAAACAGCGCCAACAATAAAGTTCCAGATTGGCTGTCTAATACAAAAACTGTTTGGATGAAGAAATTCCCTATCCCGTCGAAAGCAAAGCCTCAAGTGGAGTTAGTCGAACTTTTGGAAATTAATCCGCAATGCGCAAGGGTAAAATCGCAAAATGGAAAGGAGAACACCGTGGCTCTCAAGCATCTTGCCCCCAACCAAACTGAAAAGGAATTAGAAGAAACCTCTTGCTCTGAATACACTAAGGATCCTTCTCCAAACGAAGAACCCAGCAACGGTGAAGAATCAAAAGTGGAAGCACCACACCTAAGAAGATCAACAAGGGAACGAAAGCCTGTCAAGAAATATGGCATAGACAATTCCCATTAGTGCGGAAGATTGTATTATTCAAATAACCCTTCTTCATTATTATTATTATTACTATTATCATCATTTTTGTTTATAAACTTACACATAATATCTTTTCATTTAACCATAATTATCTGTCATAGTTATATTTATTTTTGTCATTAATTATTTGTCATTAACACTTCTCTAAACATCACAATTCTTCTATTCTATTAATATAGACTTTTCTTTTACTATGCAAATTCTTATATATATATATATATGTAGTTATGTCTTTTCACGCGCTATTTGTTGAATAAAAGCTCCAGCCTTTCAGATTCTTTCTATTCATCACAATTTTATTCAACAGCTTCAATTTACTCTTCTTCGTCTTGGTAGTTTCTATAATCTTCCTTGAATCCCTTAGGATCGATTATAGATTTACACAAAGCAAATAAATACAATTCATTTGCAAACCACCTATCAGTTGAGAAGTAATGACAATAATTCTTCATACAATTTATGCCAATTCTTCCCACTGAGACAGCCGCCTTAGAGCCTTCAGCATTCATTTTATCAACAACAGTTCTAAGCATTTCTCTCTCCTCCTGATTCAAGCAGTGATACAGAAGGACCAAGTAGAAGTTCTTCGCACTCCGATACAACTCTCCGCCCATACCCTTAACTGCATTTCTCAGATGTCTCGCCAAAGCCACACAGAACTCTGTTATGTTCATGCCAAACTTAAATTGTCCGGCAAACCTCTGTATGTCGACTTTCTCCGAGCTTTCCGGGAAGAAATCCTTGAAGATCTTAGAGTCTGCAACCTCCTGTATGTAGTCCAGAGAGGTCTTCTCAATCTTCTCAATCATTTTCATCACAGCTTCAGACTGGCTAAACGTTAATTGGCCAAATATATCCAAGTCTTCTTTATCCTGGGATTGAGAGGCGTCTTTTGCTCTCTTCGAAGAAGGCTCTGGCCTCTCTGCATCCTGAACACTCTCTTCTGGGTTAGTCCACGTGAGGGTCTTATTGGAACTCTCATCCAATTCCTCTTCAGCATGAACGATGCTTTTTGACTTCTTCTTGGAAGATCCAGAATCATACATTGTTTGAATTTATGACGGCGTTATCTAAACAAACAGAGATTACTGAAAGATTTAAAGACTTTTTCAATAATTTTATCAACTATAGTTTGACAGATTTAAGCGCTTTATTGTGTGTCGCACTTAAATGCAGGTTATGGGAAGAACTCGTGCTCAATTGCAAATTCAAAATAAAGTCTACGATAATGTGGAGTTCTTGATTTTACCTAACTTGTGGAAAGAGGTCATCTTGGGAATTAGTTTTCTCAAAAGACATAAAGACATCACCATTGAATTCCGTGGGAAAGAACCTTCTTTGGATTTCCAATATCACAGTGGAAACCTTGAAGCTCGTCATACATGTGCCACAAAGAACTCGAATGAAGTGAAACTTTTTAGATTCTTGTCTGCTAATTGTCGACCTCAGATAACAAGAACTAGAAAGTTCAGTGAAGATGATCAGCGATTTATACGAAGTGAAGTCCAGAGACTGCTGAAAGCTGGAGTTATTGAAGAATCCAATTCTCCATGGCGAGCTCAAGTTGTCCTTGTTCCCAAAACCGCCGGAGGGAAGAGAATGGTAGTTGACTTCTCACGCACGATAAATAAGTTTACCTTAGCTGACGCCTATCCTTTGCCTGATGTAAATGAATTGGCACATAAAGTAGCCAAATTCAAATACTTCAGTTTAATTGATCTTTCCGAAGCTTATTATCAAGTGGAACTGGGAAAAGACGAGCGAATGTACACTGGGTTTGAAGCTGACGGTAGACTTTATCAATTCACGAAAATTCCGATGGGAGTAACCAATGGGGCCTCTGCATTTCAGCGATACATCAATAACTTTATTTCGTTAAATAAACTTAGTGATACTTTTTCTTACATAGACGATGTAATAATCTGTGGGAAGACTTTGGAGCAACACAATCGCAATCTAAAGTCTTTTCTTAACGCAGCCAATTCCTATCAACTAAACATCAATTGGAGCAAAAGTAAGCAAGGACTCGCATCTATCAAGTTTCTTGGATATGAGATTGGTGATGGGGAGCTAAGGCCTGACAAGGATCGCATCAAACCTCTGACAGAAATGCCAATACCGCGAAGTTCTGCTGAATTGAAAAGAATGATGGGATTCTTCTCATATTACGCCAAATGGATTTCCAATTACTCCACGAAAGTTCAATCTCTAACAAAAGTGACCTCCTTTCCTCTAACCAACAGTCAAATAAAAGTAATTCACTCTCTCAAAGAAGAAATTGGTAGATCTGCTTTACACGCAACCAAGAGTGGTGTGCCATTCGTTGTGGAAACAGACGCTTCAGAGAAGACAATCGCCGCCTCACTCTTGCAAAATGGAAGGCCTGTAGCATTCTTTTCCAAAACTCTTAATCTAGCAGAAACCAAAGCACACATCGTGGAGAAAGAAGCTTACGCCATCATCGCATCGGTACGACACTGGAAGCACTTCCTAATTGGACAACACTTTACCGTAGTGACGGACCAGAAAGCAGTTTCCTGCATTTTTAGCAATAATGGCAAGAACAAAATCAAAAACGACAAGATGCTTCGCTAGCGTTTGGAGTTAGCTTCATATTCCTTTGACATCAAGTATCGACCTGGAATCGACAATTTATCTGCAGATGCGTTATCACGTGCATGTTCAATTTCAAAAGACTCGACGAAGCTAAAAGAGCTGCATGACTCACTGATCCATCCTGGAGTGCGAAGAATGAGTCACTTTGTCAGAGAAAAGAACCTACCCTTTTCAATGGACGAAATAAAAGTGATGACAAAGAACTGCCAAGTCTGTTGTAAATGCAAACCAAGATTCTTCAAGTCTTACGGAGACCACATGGTAAAGTCTACAAAACCATTCGATAGACTATCTATCGACTTCAAAGGTCCTTTGCCATCAGAAACCAAGAACAAGTACATTCTCACTATCATTGACGAGTATTCTAGATTTCCATTTGCTTTTCCTTGCAAGGATACGACGTCAACTACGGTAATAAAATGTTTGCAAGAAGTTTTTGCAATCTTTGGACTACCTAAATATGTACACTCAGATCGCGGGAGCTCATTTTTATCGAGTGAACTTAAAACTTTTCTTTTAAGTAAAGGCGTAGCCTCGACTTTCACAACAGCTTATAATCCTCAAGGCAATTCTCAATGCGAAAGATACAACGGAATTATCTGGAAAACCGTCACTTTAGCAACAGAGACTCAAGGACTGCCCATCGAAAAATGGGAAGACGTTCTTCCAGATTGCTTGAATGCACTCCGAACACTTCTGAACACATCAACTAATGAAACTCCGCATGAAAGATTATTTAAGTTTGAAAGAAACAGCGCCAACAATAAAGTTCCAGATTGGCTGTCTAATACAAAAACTGTTTGGATGAAGAAATTCCCTATCCCGTCGAAAGCAAAGCCTCAAGTGGAGTTAGTCGAACTTTTGGAAATTAATCCGCAATGCGCAAGGGTAAAATCGCAAAATGGAAAGGAGAACACCGTGGCTCTCAAGCATCTTGCCCCCAACCAAACTGAAAAGGAATTAGAAGAAACCTCTTGCTCTGAATACACTAAGGATCCTTCTCCAAACGAAGAACCCAGCAACGGTGAAGAATCAAAAGTGGAAGCACCACACCTAAGAAGATCAACAAGGGAACGAAAGCCTGTCAAGAAATATGGCATAGACAATTCCCATTAGTGCGGAAGATTGTATTATTCAAATAACCCTTCTTCATTATTATTATTATTACTATTATCATCATTTTTGTTTATAAACTTACACATAATATCTTTTCATTTAACCATAATTATCTGTCATAGTTATATTTATTTTTGTCATTAATTATTTGTCATTAACACTTCTCTAAACATCACAATTCTTCTATTCTATTAATATAGACTTTTCTTTTACTATGCAAATTCTTATATATATATATATATGTAGTTATGTCTTTTCACGCGCTATTTGTTGAATAAAAGCTCCAGCCTTTCAGATTCTTTCTATTCATCACAATTTTATTCAACAGCTTCAATTTACTCTTCTTCGTCTTGGTAGTTTCTATAATCTTCCTTGAATCCCTTAGGATCGATTATAGATTTACACAAAGCAAATAAATACAATTCATTTGCAAACCACCTATCAGTTGAGAAGTAATGACAATAATTCTTCATACAATTTATGCCAATTCTTCCCACTGAGACAGCCGCCTTAGAGCCTTCAGCATTCATTTTATCAACAACAGTTCTAAGCATTTCTCTCTCCTCCTGATTCAAGCAGTGATACAGAAGGACCAAGTAGAAGTTCTTCGCACTCCGATACAACTCTCCGCCCATACCCTTAACTGCATTTCTCAGATGTCTCGCCAAAGCCACACAGAACTCTGTTATGTTCATGCCAAACTTAAATTGTCCGGCAAACCTCTGTATGTCGACTTTCTCCGAGCTTTCCGGGAAGAAATCCTTGAAGATCTTAGAGTCTGCAACCTCCTGTATGTAGTCCAGAGAGGTCTTCTCAATCTTCTCAATCATTTTCATCACAGCTTCAGACTGGCTAAACGTTAATTGGCCAAATATATCCAAGTCTTCTTTATCCTGGGATTGAGAGGCGTCTTTTGCTCTCTTCGAAGAAGGCTCTGGCCTCTCTGCATCCTGAACACTCTCTTCTGGGTTAGTCCACGTGAGGGTCTTATTGGAACTCTCATCCAATTCCTCTTCAGCATGAACGATGCTTTTTGACTTCTTCTTGGAAGATCCAGAATCAGACATTGTTTGAATTTATGACGGCGTTATCTAAACAAACAGAGATTACTGAAAGATTTAAAGACTTTTTCAATAATTTTATCAACTATAGTTTGACAGATTTAAGCGCTTTATTGTGTGTCGCACTTAAATGCAGGTTATGGGAAGAACTCGTGCTCAATTGCAAATTCAAAATAAAGTCTACGATAATGTGGAGTTCTTGATTTTACCTAACTTGTGGAAAGAGGTCATCTTGGGAATTAGTTTTCTCAAAAGACATAAAGACATCACCATTGAATTCCGTGGGAAAGAACCTTCTTTGGATTTCCAATATCACAGTGGAAACCTTGAAGCTCGTCATACATGTGCCACAAAGAACTCGAATGAAGTGAAACTTTTTAGATTCTTGTCTGCTAATTGTCGACCTCAGATAACAAGAACTAGAAAGTTCAGTGAAGATGATCAGCGATTTATACGAAGTGAAGTCCAGAGACTGCTGAAAGCTGGAGTTATTGAAGAATCCAATTCTCCATGGCGAGCTCAAGTTGTCCTTGTTCCCAAAACCGCCGGAGGGAAGAGAATGGTAGTTGACTTCTCACGCACGATAAATAAGTTTACCTTAGCTGACGCCTATCCTTTGCCTGATGTAAATGAATTGGCACATAAAGTAGCCAAATTCAAATACTTCAGTTTAATTGATCTTTCCGAAGCTTATTATCAAGTGGAACTGGGAAAAGACGAGCGAATGTACACTGGGTTTGAAGCTGACGGTAGACTTTATCAATTCACGAAAATTCCGATGGGAGTAACCAATGGGGCCTCTGCATTTCAGCGATACATCAATAACTTTATTTCGTTAAATAAACTTAGTGATACTTTTTCTTACATAGACGATGTAATAATCTGTGGGAAGACTTTGGAGCAACACAATCGCAATCTAAAGTCTTTTCTTAACGCAGCCAATTCCTATCAACTAAACATCAATTGGAGCAAAAGTAAGCAAGGACTCGCATCTATCAAGTTTCTTGGATATGAGATTGGTGATGGGGAGCTAAGGCCTGACAAGGATCGCATCAAACCTCTGACAGAAATGCCAATACCGCGAAGTTCTGCTGAATTGAAAAGAATGATGGGATTCTTCTCATATTACGCCAAATGGATTTCCAATTACTCCACGAAAGTTCAATCTCTAACAAAAGTGACCTCCTTTCCTCTAACCAACAGTCAAATAAAAGTAATTCACTCTCTCAAAGAAGAAATTGGTAGATCTGCTTTACACGCAACCAAGAGTGGTGTGCCATTCGTTGTGGAAACAGACGCTTCAGAGAAGACAATCGCCGCCTCACTCTTGCAAAATGGAAGGCCTGTAGCATTCTTTTCCAAAACTCTTAATCTAGCAGAAACCAAAGCACACATCGTGGAGAAAGAAGCTTACGCCATCATCGCATCGGTACGACACTGGAAGCACTTCCTAATTGGACAACACTTTACCGTAGTGACGGACCAGAAAGCAGTTTCCTGCATTTTTAGCAATAATGGCAAGAACAAAATCAAAAACGACAAGATGCTTCGCTGGCGTTTGGAGTTAGCTTCATATTCCTTTGACATCAAGTATCGACCTGGAATCGACAATTTATCTGCAGATGCGTTATCACGTGCATGTTCAATTTCAAAAGACTCGACGAAGCTAAAAGAGCTGCATGACTCACTGATCCATCCTGGAGTGCGAAGAATGAGTCACTTTGTCAGAGAAAAGAACCTACCCTTTTCAATGGACGAAATAAAAGTGATGACAAAGAACTGCCAAGTCTGTTGTAAATGCAAACCAAGATTCTTCAAGTCTTACGGAGACCACATGGTAAAGTCTACAAAACCATTCGATAGACTATCTATCGACTTCAAAGGTCCTTTGCCATCAGAAACCAAGAACAAGTACATTCTCACTATCATTGACGAGTATTCTAGATTTCCATTTGCTTTTCCTTGCAAGGATACGACGTCAACTACGGTAATAAAATGTTTGCAAGAAGTTTTTGCAATCTTTGGACTACCTAAATATGTACACTCAGATCGCGGGAGCTCATTTTTATCGAGTGAACTTAAAACTTTTCTTTTAAGTAAAGGCGTAGCCTCGACTTTCACAACAGCTTATAATCCTCAAGGCAATTCTCAATGCGAAAGATACAACGGAATTATCTGGAAAACCGTCACTTTAGCAACAGAGACTCAAGGACTGCCCATCGAAAAATGGGAAGACGTTCTTCCAGATTGCTTGAATGCACTCCGAACACTTCTGAACACATCAACTAATGAAACTCCGCATGAAAGATTATTTAAGTTTGAAAGAAACAGCGCCAACAATAAAGTTCCAGATTGGCTGTCTAATACAAAAACTGTTTGGATGAAGAAATTCCCTATCCCGTCGAAAGCAAAGCCTCAAGTGGAGTTAGTCGAACTTTTGGAAATTAATCCGCAATGCGCAAGGGTAAAATCGCAAAATGGAAAGGAGAACACCGTGGCTCTCAAGCATCTTGCCCCCAACCAAACTGAAAAGGAATTAGAAGAAACCTCTTGCTCTGAATACACTAAGGATCCTTCTCCAAACGAAGAACCCAGCAACGGTGAAGAATCAAAAGTGGAAGCACCACACCTAAGAAGATCAACAAGGGAACGAAAGCCTGTCAAGAAATATGGCATAGACAATTCCCATTAGTGCGGAAGATTGTATTATTCAAATAACCCTTCTTCATTATTATTATTATTACTATTATCATCATTTTTGTTTATAAACTTACACATAATATCTTTTCATTTAACCATAATTATCTGTCATAGTTATATTTATTTTTGTCATTAATTATTTGTCATTAACACTTCTCTAAACATCACAATTCTTCTATTCTATTAATATAGACTTTTCTTTTACTATGCAAATTCTTATATATATATATATATGTAGTTATGTCTTTTCACGCGCTATTTGTTGAATAAAAGCTCCAGCCTTTCAGATTCTTTCTATTCATCACAGCTACCATAAAGAAATTCTTATGATAAAAATTTTGGATAAAGTAAAAATTAGAAAAAACTAAATGATCCGCGGATAGGATGTAAAAATTTTTGCGTGCGAAGATTATATCTGGCATCAAAGAGCAACGAATACAGTAGTGCTGCCAGCGATCGGCATGTGTGTGTTTCTTTCTGTATGTTGTCTTTCAGTGTGTGTATTCTTTTTATTTCAGTTTTTATTCTTTATATTTGTCTTTGTGTATTTGTGTGTGTTTTGCGAGAAACGACCACGGGACCGGCTAGAGTTTTCATAATTATTTTGACTGTGCTGTCAGTTTAGAACAATATTTGTGTTTTCATTTTACGATACTTTTTTTTTTTTAATCCGCCGATAATTCTATATTTTAATAATCTATCCGTGCATCTTGATTTGAGTAAAGTTTCGACCCCTGCCATGTCGAACAAATTAAAAAGAACATTGAAGGAAGAAAATAGAGCCTTTTGATGAATGGGAATTACAATATTTTGTATCAAATAATGGTAAAATGCAATGCTTGCTATGTTAAACAGTAAAGAAATACAATGCAAATCAGCATTATTATACTAATAAGGACAATAAACACGCGAAATTAGAAGGTGAGTCTCGAACTATTGCATTTAAAAAGTTAAAAGAGGGAAAACAAAAGCTATTTTTTCATAAAGTGATACATCCAAAAAAAGATAGGACTGAGGCCAATTTCAAAGTTACATTTTTGCTTGGAAGAATGGTAAGCCTATTAGCGATGCGGAGTTAATAAAGGGGTGTGTTATGAGGTTGTAAGATGCTAAGATCCAGATTAAGGTTAATAAATATAAAGATACACCTCTTTCAAGAAGAACTATTACCGATCGTCAGCATGAATTTGCCCAAAACGTAACAGACTAGTTAACAAACATAATTCAAAAAGACACTACCTATTATTCTGTAGTTTTCGATGAATCAAGAGATGCAACTGATTTCTCACACGTATTGTATTTTGTTCGTGCTATAACTGCAGAATTTGATGTATATGAGAAATTGCTTGGTTTTTAGGGAGGACAAGGTGAATTGATGTTTTCAACGATTTCAAAGAGAGATTTCGTGAAAATGTCTAAATTTCGCATATAGTGAGCGTGTGCACAGATTCTCCTCTATGTATGACTGAAAAATGAAGGATTCGTTGCACATCTCAAATAAGAACTTGTAAATAATAATGCTCTTATTTCCTATTGCATTTTACATCAACTAAATCTCTGTGCAAAATTTGTCATTCTCGATGACGCTTTGAAAAAAGTTGTGGGTATTGTAAACTTTATCCAAATTTGTCATTCTCGATGACGTTTTGAAAAAAGTTGTGGGTATTGTAAACTTTATCCAAATTTGTCATTCTCGATGACGTTTTGAAAAAAGTTGTGGGTATTGTAAACTTTATCCGAGCAAATTCTATGAGGCATCGCCAGTTTCGATACATGCTCTTGCTCATGTTGGATGATGAGATCATCAGTGTAGATTTGCCTTAGCATTGAAAAGTGCGCTGGTTATCACAAGGGCAAATCTTAATTAAAATTTTTGAATAATATTTATGAATCGCTTAAGGATGTGAACAATAGTTTTACAGAGTCGCTTAAAAAGACACCTTCCTACGCATCTATAACCTCACAAAATGTCTCAGGTGAAATAAGTCACCTTTTGACCCATTCAAATAAAGTGATAATAAACAGTAAAACTTTCCTATTATATAAACTAAAAATCAAGCATTACAAAAAAACTAAAGATAATTCACTCATTCGTGAAACTCTAACAACTGAGTGCCTTACTAATCTAAAGAATTATCTTAACCAACAAGGCTTGAAATTCGAACATTTTAGAAGAGTCTTATCTTTTGTCTTAAAGGTATTGACAAGGCTCTTTCCATTGATGAAATCAAAAATATAATTTTGAGTCAAAATAATATTAATTCAAAAGACATTTCCAATATCTTTAAATTTTCAAATTATAACGAAAAGTATTGTAAGGTTGGCATTGAATTTACTCAAAAAATAGTGAAATCTATATTTTTAAATAAACATATCTTCGTTCATTGTAAGACTCATGATATGGAATTATTACGTAGCTTCGTTAAAACTTGTGCAAAATGTAATAAATACAATCACTATCATAAAGATTGTAAGTCATCTAATTATATTTATAAATTTTGTGGTCTTGACAATGAATCAAATAAGTGTAATAAAAATAAAAATTATACTTCATTTTGGAAAAATTGTGAAGATAACAAGCTTGCTTTTAATCACTCTTGTAACTCTAAGAATTGCTATACTTTACTTAAATTGAAAGAGCATCGAGATTACTTGAACAAAAGCTATCTCACTTCTATAGTCAATAACCACAATTTGTACCGGACCTTGATTTTATACATATCTCTAATGATTTAATTAACAATGAACTTTTAAATATAAATTGGGAAGACAATCATGTTAGGTCAACTGAAATCATCACGGACTCAGACATTGACACACAAATGATTTTGCACTACCTTCTAATTTGAAACTTTTTCTTTTAAACATTTAGTCTCTAAAGATGAAGTTCACCCACCTTGAATTTTTCCTATAGGTATACATTCAACCGGCTTATCTTTTGATGTTTTTATCCTACCTGGAATATGGCAATGTATAAATCTGTCAAGCATTCATATTCCAGGATTCAATGGGAAAAATAATATCATCTGTGACAATTTCAATATGAATTTGTTTTCAATTGAAACGAATGCTTGATTTTATTTCTTTACTTTGGCAACAAGGCTTAATTATGTGAACAACTTCTCTTGGTCACTTTATACGAAATCCATCATTACTAAAGTATTTCGTTTTTCGGGAATTTTTTTAAGTTTAAAAAACACCTATCTTTAGACTCTATAAAATTGCAATATTATGCTTACATTTTCCTTCTTATTAAGTATACAAACCTTATCTCGGGCTCTTCTAACATCTCACTTCTTGATAAATTATATAAAACTCTTTAAATTTCACATGTTTTTTTGTTACAAATCTGAATTATACATTTGTGAACTTAACGCTCTAATACAGTGCATCTTTTTCTATTATTGTACAACAAAGTATTCTCAGTTTTCAAAAATCTGCATTACAAATGAGAAACATCATTCTTACATTTTTTAGAATTAAATTTGGATTTACACTTCAAGTCACATATTTAAAGAACAATAAATTCAATCAACTTCTTGAACAATAGTTTCGCCCTTTGGTTGCTACTATTTGTTCAAAAAATCTGTTACTTAAAAAATAAACTGTACTTAACACTATTATATAATTCATTAATACTTACATAATCTGATAGAATCTTTTTCTTCACTCTAAATACCTAAAGCTCGTTTTAATATACTACTGTGGTATTTTGCATTTATTACTTTTAAATTTTCTATCATACTTATAAACCTTTATACACAACTAATTCCATATGACAATTATCTATAATCCTTACTTTTTTTACATCTGTGTTTCACTTTTATTTATTTATTTATTTTTCTTTTTCATTTTTTATTTCATTGCTATTTGATTTTTTTCGATTAATTAATCACTGAAAGATTTTCTTAATTTTTTTCTTCCTAAATCTTTCCTCTTCTTCCAAACCTAAAAATCTTCTTGAATAATGAAGATAATCTTCCTGTAGAGTCGGAAACTACAGAAACTATTAATTTTCTATTCATATCTTTTTTTCACTACTATATGTCATAAGTGCAAAAATTTTTAATGAAATATACTACTACTACTGTGTCCTTTTTCAAGAGAATAGGAGTAAAACTAGATGAAGAAGTCGAAGTAAGAATGAATTCTGTTGTGAGCTGGCCAGAAGAGAACATGTAATCTGCTTAGTCGATTAGAAGTGTGGCTGGGTTTAGATGTGATCGAAGGGGATTTGATGGAGGTAACGAGTATTAGTCTTCAAAACTAACCGGAAGGATCATTGATAAAGGTTGGTACTAATCTGATTAGGAAAATTTTTCACTGGAGAGAAATGAAAGGTGCAAAGTGTGTGTATATAATGAACACTAAAATAATAATATAGCGTATATATTTATGTGTATGTTAGTGTATAAAGCATGTATATATGCAAGTGTGTGAATAAATGTACATTGATTCGCCTTTTACGAAGTTCAGTATAACAATATCCCTATTCTTTTGCCGGGGATATACGGCGTTGTACATATGTATGTGTTTACAAGAAAAGTAATGGTATGTACGTTGTTGGAAAACACTGTGACCTATTAATGCAATTTTTCTGTTTCGTTCAATAGAATGACTCTAAAAAAGGGAATAGCGTTGGATCATTTGATTTGCACAATATACTAGTACTATCAAAATCAAACGAAAGATATATCTTATATATGTGCAACTAAATGAGAAGGATGTGAAGAACTCGAAAAGTCTTTTAATATGTTTTGTCTGTGGTTATAAATGCGTAAAGAGAGGGGATCGGTTGTCATGCCTATGTAGATTGATGGACATTTAGTACAATTTATTTGATATATCACATTTTTAGCTTTGTATTTATCATAAACCTCATATTAATTCTGCTTGAACACAATCTTCAGTTGATTTTCAGGTTTAAAAATTATAGACACATCATATTTGTCAAAAACTTTTTTTCGCTTATTGTAAACTTTTATGTTTGTGTCTATAGTAATTATAGGTTTATAAGATTTATCTAGACCAAATTTTTAAAATATTTCTCTGATTGGAAAGAATTATTAACTATATCTGAAGATATTTTCAAAGCTCTATTGATTGAACTTGCAGGGTAAGCATTTTGTTTTAATACATAAACTATTTTAGCGGTTTCAGCCCTACAAGTTTCATCGTCATTTGTGATTGCCAAATTTTGATTAAACAAACTAATAGGGGTAGACATTTTCTGGTTGTAAATATGATTGCTTGTGAAATGTAAATATCTAAAAGTATGTGTAGGTTTACGAAAAACTTTGAACTTAAAAATGTCATTTACTCTAATAATTTTACAATCTAAAAACGCCATCGAATTATCATTCTCTACTTCTAAAGTGAATTTCAATCGTTCGTGGAATGAATTAAATTGTTCTCTCAGAGTTTCTACCGGTGAAAAAGGCATCAATAATAGGCAGTCGTCAACATACCTTACATAAAAATCTGGTTGAATTGGGGAACTAAGGAAATTAGAATTTTCGCATTGTTCTAAAACAATATTGGCAATAGGTACACTGCAAGGATTTTCCATTGCAGTACCTTCTACTTGGTGATAAATTTCCTTCGTAAAAGTAAAATAATTATTCTTAAAGATTACTTAGATAAGTTACAAAATATCATTTTTAGTTAGCTTAGTGTGTTTTAACAAAGTGTCCTCATCATCCAAAAGATTATCTAACGAGGACATAGCGGGATCTAAAGGTATGCTAGTGAAAAAGGATTGTGCATCCAAACTTACCAAAACCTTGTTCATATCATGTCAAAATTTCTTAAACCGATTAATAAAATCACGAGTGTTTTCAACGGCGTACCCTTTTTTGTTAACAATATATTTGATAAATACTTAGATATGTTATAAATTGGGCTATTACAATAGCTTAAAATAGGTCGGAGAGGGGTACCAAGTTTATGTATCTTAGCGAGGCCATATATGTGTGGATAATAAAAAAAATTGGAATGAAAATGTTCATATTCTTTTTATGAAATTTTATTACTTTTGAGGAGCTTGAACACCAAGGCATTGAATTTCTTTTCTGTAGTGGATAAAGGGTTCGCATTTCTTCTACTAATCTTTCTATACGAAGTTTTGTCATTTAACAGATTGCCCATTTTTTCTATATAATCATCTTTATTCAAAACTACGATACAATTGCCTTTGTCAGCGAGTGTAACATGTAGAGATGGGTCATTTTTCAACTTTTTTAAAGATTTTGCTTGATTCATGCTAATGTTTGAATAAAAGTAAGGGATGTCTTTCAGAATCCTCACTATTTCATAACTCATCACTTCTTTGTCCATTTCTTCATAATTATTAATATTTCCCTCAACTTGGACCAAAAATTTCTTTTTATCGAAGTTCTTGTTACAAATATTGTATTTTAGACAATACTTTAAAACATTTTCTTCATCTTTGGACAGTTTTTTTCTTGAGATCATTTGAACTTTTGTCATCAGCCTGGAGCGTTAACTTGAAAGTGTATAGAGTTTTTCTTATCTAAGAGATATTGTCTTTTATCATGTATTCTTGAGTTAAGTCGTTCAAGGATATTATGAGATAATGTAGAAGTAAGTGTATCTTTTGTAGAATGGAGCTTGGAAAAGGAATGCTGGAGTTGAGAATAAAGTCTTTCTAAACGTTTCCTCTTACATTTCCAGATAAAATTTATGTATAACTTGTGAAATTCAGGATGGAAAAAGGTTTTATTCTTAATTTTGATCTCTTTAGGAAACAATTTTCTGTATAATGATATTATAAAATTTGATCAAGGACTTTAAACTAGAAATCTTTAAAATAGTTTTTTCGTATAACCTTGAAATTTTTAGCACATCCATGCCATACTCAAGATCGATAATAAAAAAATGTAAGTTGGGTGATTCATTTGTACTATATAATTGTATATAAAACGGAAAAAGGAATCAAAATTTATTGAAAAAAAATTTTCAAATATTTTCGAACACAACTGTGTCCTTTTTCAAAAGAATAGGAATAAAACTAAATGAAGAAGTCGAAGTAAGAATGAAGTCTGTTCTGAGCTGGTCGGAAGAGAACCTGTAATCGGAATGATAAATAATTATATCTTTATATTTAAAATATAAAGTTTTAAATTCTTTATAATTTAATTTGAAATTAATAATTTATTTTAGATTTATGCTGAGAATAATTGTTCTACGTACTTATCTCACCCGCAAAAACTATATGTAATGTTTTCCGATTGATCATGTAAGCGGCTCATAGCCTTTCATTTTTCTTTACATCAATTTAGAAATGATTCCTTTCTATATGTATTCACCAGGGCCGCACATCCGGGGAGTGAGAGGGGCGACGACTGCCCC